>VDFB02000003.1:488406944-488479061 GCA_007258455.2 Sequoia sempervirens
TTGATAATCAATCGACATTGTAAGGCTTTGAAAGTTTAGTTGATTTGGATTACTCATGATGTATGGAGCAAGTTTATATTCCATGTTCCTCTTGTTTTTTTACCTTGTTGCAAAAAGTTACCTCTAAGGTGTTTAGGACCAATGATAAGATGATGGATGAAAGGGGTGAATGATATGGGTGTTGAATGTTTTAGGAACTTTAGATCAGTGGTAGACTTAGGGTTTGATTTTGATTGGCTTGATTGGATAATGAACTTGTAAACCCTAAGATGTTAGATGCTATCTTAGGATGATCTTGTTTAAAAAAGTGCTAATTTAACTAAGTGTGTGAGGAAGGATTCATCCAAACACACCTAACTAGATAGATGGTTTTTATTTGGTTGATTTACCCAAGTCTAAAATGATGTTTCCAAATCTCTAAAGTTGTTTGTGGGATGAAGATGATAAATGTTTGGGATGGATGAAGTGTTTTATTTGATCCTAAATGAACCTAAGGAGAACCTTGTTTACAAAACCAAGATATTGAAGAACATGCTTTTATCTAAGAGTAGCTCAAACCAAAAGGCCAATGTTTGCATGAAAACGATATGACCAAAAGATAACAAGCACATGTGTGGGGTTCAATTGATTTAACTTTTCTTAATGAGTTCTTTTTATCACAAACACACTCTTGATTAGCTTTTGAAACTAGATGTCCAATGTATTGATTCTCTTTCATCCCACAAAGTGCATTATGTGGAAATTGAGAAAATCAAGATGATAGTTCCCTAATGTTGACTTTAGGGAAAATAAATTGAGATATGAATCCAAATACTTAGAAGCCTCTAAGGATAGGTTCCCTAGGGCAACCGATAACACTTGAATTTTCTCAAAGATATTTTCTCTTCTAAAGGGTTTGAAATTTGAATGATTTGTTTAATGTTTGTCTCAATGTTTTGGATCCAAACTCCGTGTTTTCAAACAAACTCACAAGAAATATAACATCCTAGCTCAATTGGTACATTTTTCTTGGTGGGCTTTCCTCATGCCCTTCATAGTAGAAGATATGATTTTACATGCAACCAAGGAAAAAATATAAAGGTATGTTAAGAATGAAGTCTTAACCTCTATATTTTAATTAAGAGTGGACATGGCAAGTAACTTCTTGGAATCTAAGTTCCAATGTACCACTTTGTTAAACTCATTGGATGGAATGGTTGGTTACTATAAACAAGATTATTAATGACAACAAACCATGAACACCAGAACCAACACTTACCTGCTTGGCCACTTAAGGCTTTTCAACCATTCTCGTTCCACTTAAGGTGTGGGATTAGGTGTAGTTTGTTGTTGGCACAAATTGGTGCTAATTTATCATGATTTCACACCCTTTGATATAGCCCGCCGATAAACGTGCTTGCAAGAACTTGCCTATGAGTTTCCTGTTGTGAGGTGTTTCTCATAGTAATCCCTCTCTTAAAGGCTACTCAAAGAAATAAAATTCATTTTGAGTGTTTCTCTTGCACCCTAGATCACACGAAGCGCAAGGGGAGAGGATACACACTCAAAATGCACAAAAGAAGAAATCACACAATTCAAGCACTTGTTCATTTTATAGCCTAAAAAAAATGATGAATTCATTTTAAAACACCAAGCTAAATTTGAAGTTGCTTTGTTCAATTCTTAGCCTAAAAAAAAATGTCTAATAAGTTTCTATGTTCAATTTTAGCCCAACTTTGAAAAAATCAAAGCAATGATTGATTTTAAACCCAAATTGAAGTGAGTTGTCCTAAAATAGAAAAAAGAAGTAGGAATGGATGCTTCAAGTTAATAAGCATTAAAAAATTCTTTGCCAATTTCAATACTCAATTCTCCAACAAAAAGCTGCTTGCTCATTTTTTTTTAGTTTCAATGCCCAATTCTGCTGCCACTAATTCTTTATGCAAACTGGAAGCAACTGAATTCATTGCATATGTACACTTTAATCCCAAAAGTCAACCTCCAGCTTTTACCTACACCAATGTTTCGTAAGAGCATGTAAATGGATTTCAAATAACTGGAAGTAAATTCTCATAGTAGACAACACAAATTTTAACATAAATATTATAAAAGGCAATTACCACACATGCAGAAAGTGCAGATTCCAATTTCAATGTTAGCTGGAGATTGAAATAAATAATTGTAGTCAAAATTTTGGAAGACAAGATGGTCGATAAAGATTGTGTTATTCAAATCATTCAATGCATCCTAATCTTTCTTTGGCATTTATTGTAGCAGGTATGTAAGGGACAGGGAATAAATTTTTGAATATCATGTTCGAGTAGGCAATCCAAAGCAAGTCTACGAATGCAATGAAGTTACATTGACAACAAATAGGTAGTAAGAGAGTCAATGCAAACCATTAAAAATCCTTTAAAAAAATGCAGGTACTGTAGACACGTGAAATTAGCATTATCCACTTAGGTCATATTCATCCACTCATTAAATAAATCAAACACATCAAATCCATTCACCAGGTAAATCAGGTCTTTAGTCCTAAGGTTATTCATTTAAATAAATCAAAGTCTCGAATCAACCTTTAATTAAATAAACAAAAAGTTATTTAATTAAATCTCCAAATGCATATTCCACCCCCTTTTGATTTAAATAAATCCAAATATTTGAGTCAAATTGGTCAAAACATCCTAAGCATCATTAAACTAATCTAATCTTGATTAAACTAACCTAACTACCCATGACATCCTCTAGATAATTCCACTTGCACAAATAAATCAATTTATTGATTTATTAAAATCCTCATTTTCCATCAACAGACATTTATGGGGAATATTCCCTCAAGTTTGAATTCAAAATCAAGTGGACATGTACATCCAACAAAGAAATTAATGCCTCTTACATGTCCCTTGCACAAGTCAAACTCATCATTTACTCTCAAATTTGAATTTGAAACTCCCTCTCTTGGGCACATTTCCCAAATCTTGCACAATCCTCAACCACTCACATGATGACAAGTGGCCTCTTTTCATTGGTTTGTTTTTAGTCCCACATTCATCCATTTGGCCAATCCCTCATCAAGAAAATCTATAAATGAAAGGCTTCTTTCTTGATCAAAGCCTCCACAAATCTCCACAATTTTTATGCAAGGTCATTCTCTTAAACTGAGAATTGATTTTGTCCATTATCATCATTTGCATTATCAAGGGTTGGGAAATGGCTTCTTTCCACGTCAAAGAGGAACCAATCCACTTATGAAGTGAAGGTTTAATCCATTTTAGATAGGTTTACATGTTTATGATTTCTTTGTAATATTTTTTATCATGTTTCCTTGTCTTGATGTGATTATGAACTTCATAAGGAGTTTGATTATTGTTTTTGGCTAACTTGATTAATAGTTTGTTGTGTTGATTTATATAGCCAAGCAAAAATATTGCTCATAGGTACTGTCAGGTGGGTAGGAAGGATTATAGACATATTTGCATGACAGATATTTTGAGTTGGTAAAATTCAGGTTGACACTGAGAGAAGAAAGCATGCTGTCTACAGGTTTTGTGCTTTCTATTGACCTTTCACTTCTCCAACTTGGCAGGCTACAACCATATATAAGGAATCAACGTCCAATTGTTTTCTTATATCATTCTGGAGATATAAGGTAGTGACGCCCAATCTTCTTTGTTGTATATCTACCAAGCGACCTTTGATTGTTAGGAACCTTTGAGTTGTTCAATCCGCCAAGCTGCATATTCCATTCATCATTACTGCATTCAAAATCATGATCCAACATATATCATATACAACTTCATGATCTTGGCTATTCAATAAAATAAACACTGGCCATCAATGATGAATCCACGCCATCCTTGTATTATGCGCACAACACCTTCATTCACATCCAAAAGGTCACGCACAATCAACTTCCCATGTTGAAACCAATAGGTTAGACTCGAGTAGTGTAATTAGAAGCTATAATTATAAGCTGGAGCTTGCACTCCCAATTCCTTACTTTAAATCCACATTATAGGCTTCTATAATTATAAGCTATTCCTTGGGTCTTTATATCTATGTCCCTTAAACCTTCACCACTAAGATCATTCCCAAAATAAAGTCAAAGGATAGAAAATAGATGAAGTAATAATTCTTTTAGCCCTCAACCCACAATTTTTTTTTTCAATAGACGAAGGATGTAATGGCTATGGATCTATCACACTCTACAAAGAGAATTTAATAAGTGGAGGATGTTATTGGCAATGGATATTCTTGGCACAAAAGTTTACTAAAGAGTTTGTCATAAACCAAGATAACCTTCACACATTTTTTCACTACTGCATTCACTTGTACACCATACATGCCAAGGTTAATGGTCCTGAAATTGATAGCAAATCAACTTAAAAAAAAAAAACTAACGACTTTCTTGACTCAATGCGATATTTGATGACAAAAAATGCTATCATAAACGTACAAGAGTCTGTAGAGTGGCATGAAGGAAAGTGTACACAAGGAAAACATGAGGTTCATTAAATTTCAACTAGAAAATCATGACACTTTTGAGTCATTGAAAGGCTATTTGACATGACGCCTCAACAAGGAATGAGACTACAAGATGAGATGACTAAGTCAAAAATTCAATAAAAACACAGCCCATCTTGTTGTGACTCTCCATTCGATCATTGAAGAGATTAAATACCACAGCCACTAAGTTACTTATTGAATACATGTCTCATTAATTCCAATAGTCAATTGCTGAATATGACAAGTTAACATGAGTGGCAGGATAGAAAATCAATGCATATAATTAAATGCACTGGCTAGCTGCAATCTGAATCTAATGTGCTAGTTGTTTCTACAGACTTTAAATGTTATGGTCTGCAATAATCTCTCAAAAAAAAGTCCAAAATGTAATGCTTACTTGTTTCTCATATGCGTCAAACATAATATTGTTCAGAAAAGTCAGTATTTCAGGTTTTAGAAATAGCACGACAATGCATACAAGTATTTTGAATGTGTAATGAACTCTATTGGATGTAGCTAGCCTTTCAAAGACTAGCATATACAATTTTCAAGCTACCTATATGATGTTTCCAAAGTCAATGAAACCATTAAATGCAGACATTCACCAATAGTACCGACTATGTTAAAGCAGCGAACAAAACTGGTCTTTTCTTTTCTTTTTCTTTTTGAAACATGGACCTATGCTTTAATGTGAGTACTTTTTGAGGAAAACATGTAGAGAAAGGCTAATCAACAATAGATCATTATACAATCACTTTTTTTTTTGAATAAAGACTATAGAAATTGCAACAATGAAAATTTATACTATTGATTCTGTGAACTTAAGCCAGCTGCAAATGTACAGTACAACAAGTGAAACACATCAGTTAATAGTGAAAGATAGCTGCAAATGTCAATGTTAATACAAATAATAGTTAAAGGCATCAATTAATATAGAAAATCCTGTGATGAACAAGCAAACAAAATCGATGATAAATTCATCAAATGATTCCAATGCCTGTAAACTAGCCCTCCTTCTAGCACTATATGTGAGAACTCTACAAATCTGCACAAAGCTTAAACTCCATAACATGGGTTAGTTCATGCAAACCTACAAATGCTCCTATGAGATAATGCACAATACTTCACAAATAAAATGACCAAATAAACTAATTGAAAGTATCAAAGAAGCACAAATGCATACCTATCCCATAGTGGATTGGTGTCATTTTGTTGTGAGAAGTGACCCTTTCCCAACCCTTGACAAGCTCAATGATAAAATTCCTTAAAGATGAAGTGGAAAAAATTAGCTCTCAATGTGAAGAGAGTAACTTTGCATGAATTGTGGATGATCAAATGCAAAGGATGATTTCTCTATTTATAGGAGAGAATGATGGAGAGACATGCAAAATGGGTGAATGTGGGACAAAGATTCAACCAATAGGAAGGAGCCACTTGTCCAAATGTGAGTGAATGGAGGATGTGCAAGTTTTGGTGAATGTGCCAATAAATGACATTAGGTGGCCTTTTCAAATTTCAAATTTGGCTTGTTGGAGGGAGAAAAAGGGGCTTAAATTCCAAGTGGGGGACATGTAAGAGGAGAATTAATGCTATGTTAGAAGGGACAATTTAACTTGAATGTGAATTTTTTTTTTAGACTGCAGGAATCGGGTAGCATGACCCCATATAAACTACAGTGTGCCTGGTAAACTTTTTAACATGACCGACGGCGCTGGCGCGACACGCCCTCCGGTACCACGGGGGTGGGGGAGACTAGACCTCATGAGCAACCTCCTGCAACAGGAAAGATTTAGCCAACCGAGCTAGGGCCCCAAACCCAACTTGGATGTGAATTCAAACTTGAGGGAATATTCCATTTTTATGCCATGTTGATGGAAAATGGAGATTTAATAAATTAATTAAAATCCTTTATTTGTGTAAATGGGAAAAGCTAGAGGATGGGACTTGCATTAAGATTATATTTAATTTGATTTAGTTAATTTAAGAGAGGATTAGGTGATTTGACCTTTTTGCTTTAGATTTATGGATTAAACTAAATAAAAAAGGAGATGGAAAATGATAAAGATTTAGTTAAATAAATATTTGATTTATTTAGCTAAGGGGGATAATGTTAATGTTTATTTAGTTTAAATGGAGGACCTTAGAGATAAATCAAATAAACTTGATTTATTTAATGAATGGACTTGATTAAATACAATATGCTGATTTTGCATGTCTACAGTTACTTTCCTCTTGTTGCTTGCACATTACACAACAAGACATGGGATAGCTTTTCCCAAAGTTTGAAGTCTATCCCACGTTAAGGCGTGTCGCTTCCAAGCCAACCACAAGAAGGCATTCATCTTTGGGATGCCATATTTACTACAAATCTTAAGACATCCTTTAGAGGACCTATTAGAATAATAGGTATCAAATGTGCTCTTAACTATAACAACACCACTTCCATGGCCTTTCCACACCAACTTATCATCCTTGGCATCCCCCATCAGTGACCATTTGTCAAGTTTTCCATGTAGTTCCTCACGAACCACTTGTAGATCAACAATAGGAGCATTTATTCATTTGCAAAATCTACCAAGAGGGATACCCTCAATATAGTCAATAACACAATCACCCAACACAACTTCAAAATGTGTCATGAGTGGGAGGTAGGGGGGTGGGTGCAAAGAGCACTATCTTCCAGCCAATCGTTCCTCCAAAAAATGATTTTGGCCTCCCTGCCCAACTGCCATAGCATATCTAGTCTCAAGTAGTTGCATCAAACTTTAAGAAAATTCCAAATACCCAAGCCATTGGATAGTTTGCATGAGAACAAATATTCCACATTGTTGTGTAGGTATTTTTTTTGCAAAATCCTACTCTAGAGCTTTTCTTTTTCAACATAGATTCTCCAAACCAATTTAGTGCCCAAGGCAAGATTCATATATTTGCATATTTTATCCCCAAACCACCTTTTCTAACTAGCCTACACACCTCATCCCATTTGACTAAATTGTGTTTGAACTGCTCTTTGTAGACCCTCTAGAGGAAACTTCTCTTCACCCCTTCGAAATATTTAGACACCTTATTGGGAATTTGAAAAGTAGACATGGTGTAAACAGGAACAACCATTAATGAAGCCTTGATAATGGTAATTTTTCTAGCCAGGGAGAGCCACATGCCCTTGCAAGAAGCCAACATAGCTTACAGTACATGATTGGACACATTATTCCACTCCCTTTTAGAGGTTCTACCACCAATCGGTGGCATGTCGAGATACTTGCTAGGAAGGAAATATGTATCAAACCCAAGGATCCTTTGAATTTCCAACCTATCAAGGAAACTCTCCTTCAAAAATAAAATTTTAGATTTAGATGTGTTTACCTTTTACCTAGCAATAGCCTCATATTTATCTAAAATATTTTTGAAAGTTCTGGCCTCTTTAGACTTGGTAGCTCCAAAAAGAAGAGTATCATCCACAAATTGTAGATGAAAGATCTTATCCATGCCCCCCGAGACCTGCATACCTTCCAACATTCTATTCCTCATCACCAACTTTAGGTTTCTACTAAGGACCTTAGCCACCAGGAGAAAGAGAAAAGGGAACAGTGGGCCTCCCTGATGCAACCCCTGCTTAGAAGAGAAGAAATCAGTAGGAGCCTCATTCACTAATACAAAATAAGAAGGAGAAGAAACGCAGTTGAAAATCCAACTGCACCAAGATTCATAAAACCCAAACTTTCTCATAACGATGATAAAAAAATCCTAGGGGACTCTATCATAGGCTTTAATCATTCCTTCTCTCCTCTTGAGTTGTACATAAAGAATAGCCTCATGAGAAATGATAATGCCATCTAAAATCTTTCTATCCTTTAAGAACCCACTTTGTTCCTTAGAAATGATGCCATTTAGGCACTCTCGTAGCCTAGATGCCATAGCTTTGGAAACTATCTTGTAGGTGACATTGCATAATGTGATAGGTCTATACTGATCGAAGGACAAAGGGTCCTTGCTTAGGGATCAAGGCCAAGTAGGACACATTCCAAGACTTCAAAACTGCCCTACGCTCCCTACACTCCTCTGCTGCCCTTCAAACATCTTCACCAACCATATGCCAATAACTTTAAAAAAAATCGGCTTGGAAGCCATTCGGCCTCGAAGCCTTCCTAGCTCCAAGGGAGAAAACAACTTTCTTGATCTCTTCTCTAGTGGAAGGGGATAAAAGGAAGGCATTTTTAGTATTTGATATGAGATTAGGAATACAGTCAAGCATCTCTTCTTGAACCTGGAGATCATGGTCCACATTAGAGCCTAGAAGCTCACTGAAATGCCTCATGCCTTTGCCTCTGATAGCATCAATGTCCTCAAGAAGGATGTTCTCAATGTTTTTTATTTTCATAATCTTATTGTGTTTCCTTCTAATTTTTGTGGATAGCTAGAAAAAAATTATATTTCTGTCGCCTTCTCTCAGCCAACACACTCTCAATTTCTGTAGCCAATAAATTTCGTCCATTCTTAAGAGGCAATTAAGGTCATCCATAAGCTTGTTTTCCTTCTCTCTACATTTAGAAGAGTACCCACAATTGGATATTGTACCCTCAACTTCCTTTAAATCAGACTCCACTTTGCTTTTGTTGACAAACATATCTCCCATAGCCTCCTTATTCAAGCCCCCATCTCTCCTCTTGACTTTTTGCAGCTTCTTGGAAACAAGGTACCTCTTACATCCTTTGATCTCAATGCACCACCATTTTCCTACCAAATTATCAAAATTGGGATGTTCATACTAGAAGGATTCCATCTTGAAAGGGATACCTTTCGGCTTCTTGGGGTTACTTAAAAGAAGAGAGATTGGCCAGTGATCAGACCCCCCATATTGTAAAACTTCCGAACAAAAACTTCCCAACTCCATCTCCCACTTCGAATTCAGGAAAAAATGGTCGAGTCTCCACTGAATGTTTTCCTCACCTATCCTTTTATTATTCTAGATGTACCACCCAAATTTGGGCTTGATATCCACTAGGGAAGTGTCATCACAACAGCTTCTAAAGTTGATGGAACCATGGTTGCCGAATAGCCTGCCCCTCTCTTATCTTCAGGAGCCAAAGTAGCGTTAAAATCGCCACCAACCACCCAATGGTCTATATTGTGGTTATGTTTGAGGGACCACAGGTAATTCTAGGCCACCAATCGCTCAACCTCAGTTTTGGGGCCATAAAAATTTGTCGCCAACATTTGGCAGCCATCCCTAACATCCTTGTAATTAAGAGAGGCAAAACTGATTAGCCTCCACCAACGAGCCACGTATATTGCTTTTGCTCCGAAGGATGGCCAAACCACTGACAGACCCTACTGCACTATGAGCAATTCCATCCCCATTCCTCCAAATTTTCTGCAACAATTCCCTAAACTTTTTTTCACTAACTTTTGTTTCCTAAATAAGCACTATATCAGGGGTTTCTACCTCTATTAACCGTTTCAAGAGACGATGTTTCTCAGGGCCATTGAGCCCCTTGATATTCCGACTGATGTACTTCATTGGTTACCTACTTCTGGGAGGTGATCGCCTCTAGGGATGATGAAATTTCTCATTGAGACCTATGAGCCTTTTTCTATGTCAACCAAGGCCCTGGTTTTTGCCTTACTAACTTCAGAGTTTCTTCCCTTGTTGTTGGAGCCCCCTGCGTCAACGGAAAGCATTGGATTACCACCAAACCTTTTAGTTCTCCTGGTAGCAATATTCCATTTGTTATCCTTACCTTCACTCGAGCACTTTGTCTCATTGCCAGACTGAGCATTAACCTCAGGGGAGGCAGGATAGGGTCGACCAACACAAGCCTCAATTTTGGTGTTGACATCTTGAGACTTGTTGACCGTGGGTTTTTGACATTGTTCAATCAGCTAAGGAGGCGAAGTCTCACCATAGGTACCAATACGAAGGATGGAAACCAGTTCTGCATAGTGCGTGGGATTGGAAGCCAAAAGATCTGCATTTTTGCATAAACTTCCCTTACCACTGTCGAATCTTGCCACTTCCGTTTGGAGACTCAACGGAGCACTCTCCTATAGGTCCACACCTTTTCCACTATCACCAACAGACTCCCTATGTGTCTTCCGATTGTCATGATTCAAAATAGACGGAGGATCTCCCGTTAACCTTGCAGTGCCCTTCAAATTGCAAAACCTAGCTACATGCCCTAGCTTCCCACATCTGAAACAATTCATTGGAAAACCTTTGTAATCGACCATCTGCTTCCATGTGCCCAAGACTAATGAGAACCTAAGCATGAGCTTGATTGGCTGGCTGAGGTCGATCCACACACAAATTCTGACTCTATTGTGAAGCTGGCCCCCGCCTGTAGGCTGTGAAAAAATACCTCCTACTTATCAATTTGTTAGGTGTTTTCATCATAAGTGAGCAGCCTGCTGAAGGTTTTGCAAATGGGGTAACAACTCAAGCGAGCTTAACCTTGGAGAAAACTCCCTGGTTAAGCGTGCTTGAGCTGGAGCAGTACTAGGATGGGTGACCTCCCCGGACGGACCAGTGCTTCACCTCTGTGAGCATCACCTAGATGCAATGAGTGCTAAGTGGACCATTCAATATCATGAGAGATGGGTTCTTGTTGAACCACTACTCATGAAACATGGGTCAATGAGTTTGACTCGAAACTACACGGTTGAATCCTGATAGCAATATCATAACCTAACAAATTGCCAATCAGTTTATAGATTTCTTCTGATTTGAGCTCTTGTGGGAGTTTATGGAGCCTTAACCAGATCAAAGCCTTTTTTATCTGCTCCTGTCGAGGGTCGAAACTAGGGGTCCAAGCCCTCGTGAATAGCCCACCATTTCCCATGAACCACGGGCCGCTCCTCAAAATTCAATCGCGCTCTGCTTCCGAAGATAAAATCATTTGGAAAAACCCCAAGGATAAAAAGCTCGTAACTAGGACTGAGCCTTTCCAGTGTTGCTCGCACCATTTCTTGATCTGATCGAGTGATGGCCAAACCCCCATAAACTTATCAATCACAACTGTCTTCTTGAGTCGCTCCACCATGGATTGGAGAAGGAGGGTAGGAATGGTGATATCCCGTGCTTCATCTGAAACAGTGAGGTTGATATTTTTCACTTCTAATCTGGCGTCAATTCCCACTTCATTGCTTTGAACAGACCTGCATGCTACATCCACAAATAGACTCCCAAGTTCCGACGCCCCTTTTGATATCTCCTTCGTCGCTTCTTTTCCCTCACTCGTGCTTTGAGCAGCTCTAGAGATCGCCCGCCCTAACTGCCCTTCACTTGATTCACACATTGCTTCTTTTATTCGCACGAATTTTTACGTTCTCTTAAATAATCATCATTGTAGTTAGAGACCAATATTTTAAATAATATTTAATCGCATTAAAAAATTTGATCACATAAAATATTGTAATAAATATTAGTTATTAATTAATATTATTTACTCCTCCTTTACTCCTCTGCTTTTCTATTTTTAATCCACCCTTAACCTCGAACCATGTGCCTCCTTCCTTGTGTCTCCTCTCTCTCTTTTGAGCTTGCTTTGGTCTGCAACAATAATTTTCTTCTCCTCCAGCGCTCTTTCATCCTGATGATGGATCATGTAGTATGATTCGAAATGTCGATGTGAAAAACCAAAACACAATCAAATCCAGAAAATTTTAGCACTACTTGATGGATTGTGGAAACTTGATATCTTTAATATTATTTAATAAGTATTAAATATATAGTATAGTTAATCATATAATATATTTAGTATTAATGATAATATATTTAATATCATATAGTAATGATAATAATTAATAATTAATATTATTTAAATTATATTTTATATTAATGATAATATATTATTATTGAAATGAATATTAAGTAATAGTTAAATATGTTTGTAATGACATAGTGTGATGGTGAAATCATGGTGCTATAATTTTTTCCACCAAAGTTCAAATCTCTATTAGGATGTTATTAATGTGAGAAAAATTATTAAATACTACATAATATATTTAATAATTCTTTAATATTATATAACCAATAATATATTATTATTTATATTAAAAATAAATATATTTTAAATAATATTAATTATTAATGATAAATTATACATTATAAATTATTAAAAAAACCAAATTTTAACTATTAATGTTAAATAATATATTATATATTCTAAAAAATATATAATATTAATTATAATCTATTTTTCATCGATAACCTTGGGCATAAGGGAGTTGTACCCCATAAAATTATTTGAAATAAAAATATTGATAACTTGCATGCCCAAAAAAGGGGTGAATAAACTATTGCTAAATCACATATACTGGTGAATCTACCCACCCCATCATCACATGGGAAAACAATCAATATTTTTCCTCTTTCGTGGTTGATCTTAACTTTCTTTGATGCATGAATTTTGAAGGGGAGATATTCTTCCTCTTCACTTTTGTCCATCCTTGTTTGGGTTGAAAATCTATGATATGTGCATTACCTCTTTTGCTAACAACACAATCTATAATATTTTCTTTCTCTAGAGTGTCTAGTGACACAAAAGTATCATCCCTCTTTTTGACAATCACCACTTCTTGCATATTTTCAACAACCCTAAATAACTGTTCTTTGACCTTAGACATAAAAATATTAAGAGATGGATCCCCCACATGTGGAGAGAGCACTAGAAATTGGAGTAGATTTGGGATTTGAGGTAGGTAACTTTTATGAGTGCACAATGGATGTATCCATTGTGTAATGTTGTGGTAGAGTTCCTTTTATTTAAATTGATATTCTATTACCAAAGCATAGAAATTCTAGTTACAACAACTAGATACAAGCAATAGTCATTACCACCCAATTCCAAGGGCCACAAAAATGAAGCCTATATAAAAATAAGTCCTATCAATAGGATATATTAGCCAATATTCCAAGCTCTATTCATCTGATTCCACACTATCATATTTTTTTTATTGTTATATTTCTTATTGAGCTTATAAGAGTCAATTCTCAAGAATGCCCCAAGAGAGGGGAAATTTGTTCCCAACCACTATTACCAAAGTTATCAGTTGTGCTTTCCATGTATATGATTGTGGCATCCCTCTTGATCTCATAAGTACTTAGTTTGAAAGCCAATATATTCCTATTTGAATTTTCCATCCACCTTCCTTAGATCTTGTGGCTAGTAATCTACTTCTTGAATTTCTTCTTTATAGAGGCTTGCAACTCCATGAAGGATCTTTACAAATCTATCATCTAGAACCTTCAGATTCAAAGTAACTTATTTAGCAACCAACAAAAAAGTTAATTAGATTACAAGAATCAATAAGGATTCTCCTCTTAGCTCAGTACAAAACTTCATTTCATTTTTTCCATATAAAGCAAAGAACTTCTAGCACTTTAACATAGTCACAAAGGATTTCAAACCAAGAGATATTATTTCTACAATCACATCCCAAAACTTTTCCCATGAAGACTGACCAAAATTTTAAAGAAAACTTACAGTTAAAGAAAATATGATTGATATCCTTGGGACAATTGTAGATATTGCAAATAGACTAAACATGACTATTTACTAATTTACTAGTAAATAAAAACTACCTAAAACAACACTTTTTAGGTTCAACCAATTTAAACCAATAGTTTTTGACAATTCTATACCACTTAGAATTCTCCAAATTCAATCCTCATTTCTTGTTAACCTAGTCTAAGACATCTAGGGTTCTACATAGCAATTTATAAAGATTTTAGGGTGTAAACATCATAATGGGAGTGTCATCCAACCATTTAATATTATCAAATCTATCAGGTTTTATCACATTGACCAATGTAGTACATATATTTTTCTAAATTTTCATTATGAAAAAGTAGGTTCTTTGATTAACATCATTGAGGTTGAATTTTCTTTTTAGCTGAGCCCAATACATTATGTTATTATTGACCATTACATCATTCAAACAAAAAATTCCTAGAGAGTTCCATTTTTTTTGTAGAAAAGTCTTGTAGTAGAGAAAGAGGTTTACCATTGTGCATAAGATCCCACCATATTGACCTATAGTTATAACAAGTCCTTCTTTCAACATCAACTACTTTAAATTTTTTGATTAAATTTCTAGTAGACTTCCAGCCTTTCCATATACTAGCAAATATATTCAATCCAAAAGGTTTAACTCTAAAATTTCCAAATATCATATCATGTGGATGCAAGTTTTTCCTTTGTTTAGCCTTTTTTGGAAGAGAATAAAGAATAATTCTTCTAATAAGGATTTTTCATGGCTCATTTCCTTCTATATCTTTTAGTATCCATTTAGAGGCAAGAGAAATCTCTTTCCATTTCAAATCATTTAAGCTTAATTCCCCTCTATCTTTTTTCTAGACAAAACCATTCCCATTTTATAGTGTACTTCTTGTCCTCGCCTTTCCCATCCAACCCAAGGAATTTCTTGATTAATTTTTGAACCTTATTGAATTGATAGCTTGTCAAAAGCTAAATAGAGGCATAATAAATTGAATATGAGGACATAATTTTTTGACACACTTGAACCCTACAGCCAATGAAAAGTAGTTATCATCCCAGTTCTTAAGATTCTTTTCAATATTCTCAAAATCTAGTTCCACATGTCTTTTAGGGAGGGTTTTATAGAGAAAAGAATTCCCAGGTATCTAACAATATTATTTGGACCTTCCCAATTCCATTTGAATTTAGAGATCCACTCAAGGGGGACATTAGTCCACCCAAGCAGAATTGACTTTGAATCAAATATCTTTTTCCCTTGAAGTTAAAATTAGTATCCATTTATTGTGGGAAAATTATTTACTTCCATTCATTTTGAAATTAAAATTAGCATTCATTTTTCATTGATCAAAGTTCTATAAGAGATTCTTTTTGTCTTTGTAAGTCATATTTTGCTTTGTTTCCTCTCTTTTAAAGTATTTTCATTATTATGCATCAAAACACAATGTTGTTAGAAGAAAACTATAATTTGTAACCATTTTATTACATATGTAAATTTAGTAATAAAATACTAAATTCTCTAGGAATTTAGTTTTTCTATTTTTTATTTTTTCTTTATCATCAATTGTACACTTGTATAACATCAAAATTTTAATTGATTACTGTTATTATTTTTCTCTTTTAAAAAAAGGATAATTAAATGTTTAAAATGTTAAGAGAGTGTGGAACTAATTATACATACTTGAAAATGCTAAATTGTGAGAGAAATTGTAGTTGATCTCTTTTATTTCTAACAATGTTGTATGTTTTTTTCATTCTAGAAGAGTAGGAAAAAAGAGAATGTAGTCTTTATACAAAATCCTCTTATATATTTTACTCTATATGTTATTGTAAATGTGAAGCATTGTCTTTCAATTTTACCAATATTTATTGTGGCTTTATTTAAAGTAGTCCTTATGATTTTTGTATAGTGATAGTCCATGCCATGGATGGTGGTATTTGTCTATATTTTCCTCATCATATAGGTTGTATTGGTATAGTTTTTGGGTTTGTTTCATCCCATGGTTGACCATTTAGTTATAAAATGTTATTGTAATGTATGCTAGCAATTCCAGTGGTTTATATTTGTTGGGATATATAGTATCTTTGACCTCTCCAAGAGATTCATTTACAAGTTCAACTTGGATCCATAGTTTTTTCTTAAGCAAGGCATGTTGATTTCTTAGTAGGGAAGTTGATCATCATTATTATTATTGCCTAGTTTATGTTGTGTATTTACTAAAAACCTAATTACAATAAATAAATTTAATAGTTTTAACATTTTTGGTAGTGTAATGTTAGTAGCTTATTTGTAAAAAATAAGTGTATTGATTGGTCAACACTTCATTTTTAGTTATTAATAGTTTATTATTTTTGTAGTTCATTAATAAATTTTAATCATGTTGTGTTGGTTCTACATTGCACATGTTTTGTAATGTACAAAATAATTTTACTTGAATTGGATTGTCATCTCATTGTCTAAATATATTTTATAATGTAACAATTATATTAAATTTATGTTATAGGTTTCTTGCAATTGAATGTGCTACATAGATAGGTTTATCAACAAAAAAGTTACAATTGGGCATGGTCTCCTATAAAATTTATAGAAATGACACCGAAGTAGAGATTTTGTTGTTGGGAGATTTCTTCACATAACTTGTTATCAATTTTTAATAGTATTTTTACACCAACAAGAATCACCTCATTGATGAAATATGGAGAATAGAAGCATGAGTAGGTGTATGAGGCCAATTTAGATGATGTTGATATGGAGGATGAAGCTCAAAAGATTTGGTTTGCAGTTTCTATTGTTGTTAGGGGTCAGGGGTCCTTGCCTCATCCTACCATGTTTGTTGCATTGGATGTGGCTTCTTGAACCAACAATTTTATGGTGTCTATGTACTTCTCTTGCACTCTTAGGAAATTTCACCTAAAAGGAGAGAGATAAAACACTAAAACTATGGTGGTTCATTAAAATAAAGGATTGTATGATGTGAGTAAGACTTTATCAACATAACACTATCAAAAAGGAAATAATATACCCTAAAACAATGCAACCTATATAACATTAACTATTTCATTGCATTACAACTATCACAAACAAAAGCATGCTTCCACCCGTGGCTCACATGGCAAACCCAAAAAACACAAAAAGCTCACTGTAACAGATTGACTCAAAACCTTCACCCAAAGGATGCGAACCCTAAATGAATCAATAGTGGTTTTAATGGTACCTGAGACGCGAAGATTCACCAAATAAAAAAGTTGATTAACTATTTTGCAACCATTCACATGAATTAGAAGCCATAAATGAAACAGTATTGCCAACAGTCACACAGATGCCAAAACCCACAAAACACAAGAAATCTTGATTTGAAGATTCACCAAAACACATACCAGATTAATTATTTTGCAACCATTTATACAAAACCAAAGCCATAAATGGAACAATATAGCCAACAGTCACCCACATGCAAAAACCCACAATTGTCGATTGTTGATGGCTAAGATGGCTTTTTTTTTTGGGTTAGTTTGTTCCTGTGCAATTTTTTTGTACTTCGATATATATATATATATATATATATATATATATATATATGTATGTATGTATATATATATATGTGAATATATGTATATATATATGTATGTATGTATCTATATATATATGTGAATATATGTGTATATATATGTGTATTTATATGTATATGTATGTGTATATATGCATATATATGTGTTTATATGTATATGTATGTGTATATATGCATATATATGTATTTATATGTATATATATGTGTGTACATATATGTATATATATGTATATGTATCTATATATCTATGTATAGATATGTGTATATATATGTATATGTATATATAACATCCAAAACATTGACTATTTTGTTATGTTGCAACCATAGATGGTAAATGGAAGCCACAAATGGGACAATATAGCCTATGGTGGACATCAACGGAGTGAATTGCATAAGATTAACTATTTTATTCCCTTGCAACCATTGCCATACAATGTTGAAAGTCACAGTTATAGACCTATGTAGAACTTTTCGTGTGAAAGGGTGGTCCAATACACCTTATGTGTATACATATATATATATGTAGATTTGTATGTATATGTGTATATATATAGATGTATATTGACATGTATATATAATGTTCCTAGCTTTTGGTATATATATGTGCATGTATATATATGTATATGTAAATATATATGTATATGTATATACATACATATTTGTATATATGTGTATATGTATAGTATGTATATATGTATATCTATAGTATGTGTAGTCTGTACATACATATATATATGTATATGTATATGTATATGTGTGTATGTGTAGTATGTGTGGTATGTACATACATATATGTATGTATATGTATATGTGTGCATGTGTACAACATGTATTGTATGTACATATATATATGTATATATATGTATATGTATAGTATGTACATACACATATGTATATATGTATATATATATATATATATATATATATATATATATATATATATATATATATATATATATATATATATATATATATATATATATATATATATATATATATATATATTTGTGTCAACTTTACTTGGAATTTTGGTTAGCTTCCTCATGTTTCAGACTTCCCGTAGTCTAGGAAAGGGTGGAAAATGGGTTATAGCTTTGGTTGGAATTATCATCACCCTCTTGGATTTATTTCCTTCTAATGGTTGTGAAAAGGTGGCGGGGGTGGTTGTTGGTTGCTTTAGGAATAGGGTGGAATTTTTCATGCCATGTGGATAGAGAAGGCTGCGGAAATTAAATGCTAGTTAGCACCAACATTAATTGTTGTATGCTTTACATGTACAAGGGATGGTCTTAATAATAGCTATTGTTAATTGCCTCAGGAAACAAAATGAGTGTCTGGAAAATTTTCAATAAGCCATTATTTGGTGTCATTTGTTGCTATACTTGATATGGGAGCCGTGAGCAACAAGGGTAAGCTTCTGTGAGGTGCAATCTGGATTAGGCTTAGTATAGCTTCTTCGAAGGTGAGTGGAGGTTAATTTTTGTTTTTTGGATGGGTGGATGGTTGGAAATGCAAAAGAAAAGTGCCACCTATGATAATATTTTTCCTATTTTTGTGCAAGGAAGTTGGTGAGAAGAGGTGTGTTTGAAGCAAGTGGGAAGAGGTGCTACAACAATTTTTTTTTGCAGGGATTTTTAGCTTTGAGACCTATAATATTTGATTTGTGGTTTTTGTTTAGTCATTATGGTTTCAATCCAATGAAATAGTTACTGTTATACAATCTATGTTGAATGTTGTCCTCTATATTATTAGTCGTTGGTTTTATTGTGTGAACTTTTGGTTAGAATATTTGCAAGCCTTTTTTACTTTTGAGCTTCTTTCCAAGCGAGGAAAAGGTTGAAAAAGGCCTTGCCTTTCAAAAAAACTAGGCCATAATTCCCACCAACCCCACTGTTTAAATCCTTGTAGTGCTTGTTGGAAGGGTGCCAGGTGCAGTTGTTGGCTATGATGGAGATTTGTCTGTGTTGATAGAGGAGGCAACTAATTTGGTTTATGTTGTTTCCCATTATCTACTGTTGGCTACATTTTTTCATTTTCATTTCTGTGCAATCCTAGCAAAAGTATTTGGATTGTCCCTTCAATAGGTTTAAAAAGGTGTTGAACACATGTATGTGGTAGCTATTTATTTACATAGAGATTGCTATATCTAAATAGTTGTGTATACCATATTTTTTCCTCAATATACAACTGGCTTGATGATAATTATAAAGAGAAGAAAAATCTATGCTAAATTTTCCCTCATTTGCTTGAATGAGAAGGCTAGGAATTCAAACCTTTTGTTGGATATTGTCTATTACGCAGCTCGAAGCAAGTAATTATTGTAGGAAGCAAAAGATTTGAATTCATAGCCTCGTTACCCAGTCAATTGAGGGAAAATTTTGTGTGGATGTTTGGCCTCTTGAATGCTAGCTGGTGTTTCATTTTCATTTCTGCAATCCTAGAAAAAGTATTTGGATTGTCCCTTCAATAGGTTCAAAAAGGTGTTGAGCACATGTATGTGACAACAATTTATTTACATAGAGAATACTATATCTAAATAGATTTGTATGCCATATTTTTACCTCGATATGCAACTAGCTTGATGCTAATTATAAAGAGAATAAATATTTAGACTAAATTTTTCCTCATTTGCTTGAATGAGAAGGCTAGGAATTCAAACCTTTTGTTGGCTATTATCTATTACACAACTCGAAGTAATTAATTATATTAGGAAATAAAAGATTTGAATTCATAGCCTCATTAGCCAGTTAATTGAGGGAAAATGTTGTGTGGATGTTTGGTCTCTTGAATGCTAGCTAGTTTCTAGATAAGTTGTTGTATGGTTTGCGTGTGCTTGTAATGCTTGTGATTGTAGCTATTGTTTATCCAATTGCATATAAAGTGTGAGATGAAAAATTGGCCTTGCTTTATACTATACTTATAATGTATGGAACAGTATAGCCAACACTCACCCACATGTGAAAACCCACAATTGTCGATTGCTGATGGCTAGCTTGGGTTATTTTTTTTGGCTTAATTTGTTGTTTTGTAGTTTTTTTGTACTTTGATATATATTTATATATATGTGTATATATATATATATATGTATGTATGTATGTATGTATGTATGTATGTATGTATGTATATATATATTGTAATACCCCTCATGTTGCTGTTGGACTTGTTATTTTTTTCTATGCTTTTGTTTGATACCTTGGGACTGTGATAGTAATATTTATTGGTTGGTTTGGTGGTTTGGTTAGTTTAGATTGATTGATGATTATACTACTACATTTGATGACATGGATAATTGATATGACATTATGGTTTGGTGATGTTAATTTAATTTCGGTAATACATTATGATATAGTGGTGTAGTAATTATTTTATGATGTGATCAGTTAGTTAGAATTGTTACTTTATATTTAATGTTGTAATTGATAGAATAGTTTTGGTGAGAGGATAGTGTAGCACCACTCATTCGTGAGTGCCCTGCTATGCTGCAATTCCTTCTCACAATGTGATGTTTTGATTATATATATACATGTACACAATCTTGTTTGTATACAGGAATTGCAGGTATAGAGTCTTGATTCCACCTGCTTCGGCAGGACAGGGCGAGCATCAAATTAGTCAATGGGCATGATGTTGAAACAGAGATGACAAGGAAGTCACCCCGACCCATGTTTGTCAAACCGTCTTGTCATGTGGTATTGTGCGTCGTTAACCTTTATCATTTTTGTAATTTATTATAGTGGTTTGTGTGAGTGTACTTTTAGTATTTATTTTTACGTTGGTATTTTGGATGATGTAATTTATATAATTAAATCATGTTAATAAATGTTTATAATAGTGTTGGAATAATTTATTTTAAAATATAAAAGTCTTAAATATTAAAAAGTCATATGATTTATTTAAAAGGGTAAATTAAATTATTTAAAATTTAGTATTTTGATCATTTAATTAAATAAGCTTGTTGAGGATAATTATGAAATAAAATTATTTAAATAAATGGAGTTGTGTGAATTGCAAGTAAAACTGCAAAATCATAATTAAAAAAAAAAAAGTATTATTAAATGGGAAAAAATCAATAAAAGAAAGAAAAGATAAAAAGGACGAATGAGTGTTGAGTGTTGGCTGAAAAGTTGGGATTAAAATTAGAAAATTTCTTTTAATTTGGATTTTTTTTAGAGCTTTCGAAAAAGATGAGATATATTTTTATTTAATAGCAAACTTGTGAGATTTTTCATTCACTAGAAAATTTACAGAAGTTACACCAAAAATATTGAGTTTTGAGAATTGGATTCTCTCTAGTTCTTTTCTATAGAAATTTATTTAGTTGTCCATTCTTTTAGAGGAGAAGTTCTTCTGAATTAAATTTTAGATTAGAAAGTTGGAGCAAGGAAATTTGGGGGAGAAGTTTTGAAGGAAGGAATGAGAGCTCTTGAGAAGGCTATTGGGATCAAGCAAAGTGTCATCGAATTTTCAACAGCGCAGGACTTCAGGTTCCATTTCTTTACTTCTTTAATTGTTTGATTCAAAAGAAAAAAAAACAATAAATATGTTGCTGTGAAAGAAAAGAATTCTTAAGTGGTTTAGGGAAATCTTTCAGGGTTGCAAGCAAATGGAAGAAATTAAACCGTGTTTCTAAAAATGTACTGTTTGTTTCAATTTGTCAAAAAAAATTCATCTTCTAGAAATTTCCAATTTTTCTATGTTTTGGTATGAAATAAAAATTGTATTTCCTTTTGAATTAAATGAGTTTTTTGAAAATATACTCTCATATATATATATATACACACACACCTTTGGGTATATATATATATTTATATATATATAATATATATACATCTGTATATACAATTAGTCTCCTCTTATAGGAGTAGATCTGGATAAATTTTTATATATATAACTATATGTATATATATATATATTTATGGAAGTATATATACACACACACACACACACACATATATATACAATTATTTTTATATTTTATACTGTCATTGAAAATGTGTTTCGAAATTAATTTTTGGGCCGAACTGTACCCCCTGTCGGCATCCTTGCTCATGTGAAGGATTGCTTTTTTTTTAAAAATATATATATAAAAAAATAAATATGTATATTTTTTATGTGGGTTAGGGGGGGACGGCTGGGCCATACCCTCCCCCTCCCCCTGTGGCCATATCTAATTGTGGAAACTAGTAAAATTGATTTGATTATTTCCTTTATAGTTATTTTATTGTTTTAGTGTATCAATGTGGGAACCCAGTTGGTTTAGAAACCGGATTTTGGATGTTGTGATCCTTAGTATTCCAGAGGCATGATTTTATCATTGGATGTTTATCCTTGTTTAATGTGCTCTTGATGTTGCATGATTTTAGTTTTATTATTTTGGAAGGGTTGTACGAGTCTTGTTGAGACTTCGATTATGTGGTTTCACGAGATGGGTAATGCGTTGCATGTCATTGATTGAGTTTTAATGATTTGTTCTTTATGGTACAACCCCTTGCTTGATTTTGTTATGTTTGGGGTCTTAGGGAGAGTGGCTCTTCATGGGGGCTGACGCCTCGAAAGGAGGAAGAGCTCAGGATAACCCATGTAAGAGTAGATTAACAAGTGATAACCTAATAATAGAACTTAGGGGGATGGGTAGTAAAAACATATAAGATAATCTTGGATACCTCGTCTATGCATTAGGGCTATCACAGACTAATGGTAGACTAAGAAGGCTATGGTTAGCAAAGTCATAACCTTGTCCTTAGGAGAGGTTAATGGCTCCGCATGAGTCACCCTATGGGGCCTACACCTCAAGTAGGAGGAAAGGCTAGGATAACCATAGATGGGGGATGATTCCTCATGTTGGAGGAAGGGCCAGGCTAACCCATGTAGACTATGCGATGACACTCTCCACTAGATGCCCTTATGCCTTGTTTCTTGGTTGCCTCTGGAATTGTGTTATGATTGTTGTTTCAAATTCATTTGGAAATGCTTTATGATTGTTTCTTTGGTTACTTGGTTAATGGTTATTTCCTTGGTTTGTTTGTGATGAGATTTATGGCTTTATGTTTATTATGTTGACTCATGGATGTTGTCGTTTATGTCCTTTGTAATCCTTGATGTTGTATTGGAATTATTGCACTATGTTGTTCTTTATTGGAGTTGTATTATGGCATTCATGGTCGTGATTACTTCCTTGTCACCTCTGAGCACAGGGGGTGGGTTATTTATAACCCATTTGGTTGGGTGGAACATGCTCCGCACTTGTTGGGTTCCCCATCAACGTTCATTCTTCTCAACATTCTTCAGTTGGAACTTGTACTAGATATTCATTTTGAAATTCACACATTATTTGTACTATGTACTTATCCCACATGTATGGGAGATTCCATTATATTCATTATTGAGAAAATGTAATGTTTTAATTGATGTATTATTATTCACCTTTGTAACCATTCATATTTAATGGGATTTAATACGTTTGTATCATGTGATGTAATTATACTTATGATTATGGATATATGTATGTTGTCTTTTGAAAATGGATATTGTAATGGTTATGATGGATGTTAGATTAGTTAAGTTTTTAGCTTATGTGTAATCTTTAGTTATGTGTTGTTTATGCGATGTGACCTCATGTGCCCCAGAGGACTTGACGTTATGATGTTAATGTGCAATGTAAACATGTTTTAATGTTTAGTTGCATGTTTAATTTGTATTATTTAAAAAAAAAAGAGTGTGCAATGTTTATCCTTTGGGGTTTGCACAACGGGCGTTACATATATATATATATGTATGTATACATATATGTATATATATGTGTGTGTTTATATTTGTATATATATAAGCTATTTTTGTCAACCTTGTCATTTTTTAGGCTTTTGGCAACTAGGGAAAAGATGGCAGGTGGGTGATAGCTTTGGTTGGAATTTTCATTGGCCTCCTAGATTTTTTTCCTTCTGATGACTATGAAAAAGGTGGCACTGGTGGTAGTTGGCTGCTTTGGGAATATGGTGTCATTTGTCGAGCCGTGTGGATAGAGGAGGTTGTAGAAATTGAACACTAGACCGTGTCTACATTCATTGTTGTATGTTTTTCGTGTATTGGGGATCGTGGTGATAGCAAATAGCCTTCAATGCCTTGGGGAACAAAACGAATGTTTGGTAAATTCTCAATGGAGCATTGTTTGGTGTTGTATGTGTATATAGGCATATATATGTATTTATATGTATATATATGTATTTTGTATCTATATATATACATGTATACATATATGTATATATATATGTGTGTTTATATGTGTATATATATTTATTTATATGTATATGTATGTGTATATATGCATATATATGTATATATATATGCATGTATATATATATATGCATGTATATATGCATATATGTATAAAATAAAAATCAACACAATAATGCTTGCTTTCCACCCTACCATATTGAGTCATGGAGCTTCATGGGCTCTCACCAAACCCTTGAGCAAGAATATACATTTCCCACCACTATGATCAATGGTGAAATGAATATTTCTTATTATAATCAATATATCATACATGAGGATATGATTGCCTATTTGACCATTGCCACTGATTTTCGAGTCTCACCTGAATACCAAAACCCATAGAATAGAATAAAACTTGATATCAAGATTCACCAAAGAAATAGGAGATTTAGTATTTTGGAACCATTCACAGAAAATGGAAGCCATAAATGAAATAATATAGCCAACACTTTCCCACCTGCCAAAACCCATGAAACTATATAGTTTTTTGAATAATAATCAACACAATTAAACAATATTGGTTTCAAGAGCCAGTCAGATGAAAAATCCCCCACAAACATGCAAATACAACATAGGAAATGCAAAAAATAAAAAAAGATACTATTGGAAAACCCAATTTGTTTCAATTTTCAATTAGGTTTTGCTGAGGAAAAACCAATATGTCTTCACATGGCCTTCACACACAAATCTTTTGGGTATAGGATTCTATTTACTCCTTCAACTTTGTAGCCATGTCTACAAGGAAATTACATTTCTAACACTATTCAACCTTTACATATATACATATACACATATATGTATGTATATACATATACATATATATATATATATAGAGAGAGAGAGATCTATAAATATACATACATATAGTTTGTTGAGAAATGAGTATACTTCTACTTTTGTTCCTAATTAAATCTTTGTTGGTTCCTCTCAATATGTGTGTGTGTGTGTGTGTGTGTGTGTGCACGTGCTAACCATTTCTGCTACACATACCTGCAGCTTCATATAGGCTTTCCCTCCATGGTTATAGCTACTATATAGATCTACATATATACATGTCTATATATGTATATATATATGCTTTTCATGTACTGGTGATGGTCATAATGATAGCTTTCATTTAACGCCTTGGGGAACAAAATGAATGTGTTAGATATTTTCAATGAGGCATTGTTTGGTGTTGTTATGTTGCTATACTTGATATGGGATCCATGAGCAATGAGGGTAAGCTTCTGTGAGGGTGCAACCTATATTAAGCTTTGTGCAAATTTTGTGAGGGTGGGTGGGGGTTACTAAACACATCAAACATAATAAAGAAACAATATTGCTATCCCCCAATGGCGGCTACACACAACTCATAGACTAGGAAATTTACAGTAAGCTATAGAGCAACAATCAACAATCCCCTTTTGAAAAATAGCATAAAATGTTTTACAGATACTGCACAAATGGTTTTTCCAATATGCACCTTTTTCAACTTCCTTCAATTACACCTCTTCCCATTTGACTTCTCTTCCTTTTGTCCTCTCTCCATGGCTTGCTAAAAATGAACATAGAACTATCACAACCCACCATGGCCGTGGAAATTTTGTGAAGGTGGTTGGAGGTTATCTTGTGTTCTTTGCATGTGTTGATGGTTGCAAAAGGTGTGGGTTGTGATCATTCTTATATATCTATCTATATATATGTATATATTTATATGTGTATATATATATATGTATGTGTAAATATATATGCGTATATATATATATATGTATCTATATGTGTGTCTATATATATATATATGTATGCATATATATGTGTGTGTGTCTTTGTGTGTATATATATATCTATCTCTATATACATATATATATATATATATATATATATATATATATATATATGTATATGTATATATATGTGTATATATGTATGTGTGTGTGTATACAATCCCCTTTTGAAAGATAACCTAGATTGTTTTAGAAATACACCACAAATGGTTTTTCCAATATGCACCTCTTCCAACTTGCTTCAATTACACCTCTTCCCACTTGGTTTCTGTTCCCTCCATCCTCTCTGCATGGCTTGCTAAAAATGAACATAGAACTATGACAACCGACCACAACTATGGAAATTTTGTGAAGGTGGTTGGAGGTTATCTTGTGTTCTTTGCATGCGTTGATGGTTGCAAAAGGTGTGGGTTGTGATAATTCTTATCTATCTATCTATATATATATGTCTATATATATGTGTGTGTATATATTTATGTGTATATATATGTATATATAAATGTATATGTGTATAGATATGTATATATATATATGTTTGTGTATATATACATGTATATATATGTGTGTATATATATATATATGTGTGTGTGTGTGTATATATGCACAATATGTTATTGAAAATTATGTAGACACTTGCTTTGTTATTTGAGGACTTTAAACATAGATGTTACTTGCACCATTAGCACTACACAAAAACCATACAATGATTAGTGCTAATGCCATTTTGCTGAACTCCTCTATTGTCATTCCAAATGCTTTTTAAAAAAAAAAACAACCCCCCTGCTACATGGTGCCGAAGACC
The DNA here is from genome assembly GCA_007258455.2 of Sequoia sempervirens. NCBI lineage: Eukaryota > Viridiplantae > Streptophyta > Pinopsida > Cupressales > Cupressaceae > Sequoia > Sequoia sempervirens. The sequence continues at coordinate 488,434,333 of VDFB02000003.1, forward strand.
TAGAACCGAAAAGGCTGGCAAGAACCCCAACCATGTTTCCCATGGCCCAGTGCTGATTTTTGTTCCCTAGCTTTGGCTATATAATTTCATTTACGATGCATTATAAATAGTTGATATTATAGAGTTTATGTTGTTTTCCAAAAAGGCAGCTATTGCTTATACCTATTGTCACTACACGGAAACCATACAACAATTAATGCTGATGCCATTTCACTGGCCTTCTCTATTGAACTAGCAAATGTTTTTAATATAAAAATGAAAATAGAATCCATCAGCTTCCATTTTTGGCTACACTGAATGGAAGCCAGAAATGACACAATATAGCCTTGTCCAAACAACAATAGTGAACAGTGCCTTGTGCAAAACAATACCAATTGCATAGAATTTACTATTTTATTCCATTCCAACCATTGCCACAAGAATATTTTTTGCAACAATGACCCATATGAAACATCCTCAAAACATAAAAACTCACAGTAACAAAGTGAATCAAAGCCTTCACCACAAAACGTGAATGATTATTGAATCAATATATATATATATATCTGATAGTGAAGAATGCATTTTGGATAACAATATAAATTGTATGATATTAATTATTTGATTATGCATTGCAAAGAGTGGAATATATCCAAAGATAGCGAACAACATAACTAGATTGTGTTGTGGAGAATAACACAAACTACTTAAATAGATTGCAACCATTTACATAGAACAAAAGCTATAAATGAGACAATATTAAATTTTGTTGTGTGTAGATTTGTATGTATGCGAAAGTAGATGTAAGCAATGTACATATGTATTCTTCCCAATGTTTATCATTTTCTCAAAATAGTTATTTGTCTAAATCTTGACATGGCATACTTCAAATGTTATACTTCATATTAATTGTTATATACAACATTGAAGCCTTTTTCCTAATTATTTCTTTTCCTTTCTACTCTTGGTATTTCTAGGGAAAAAAAGGAGGGATTTTAAAATTGAAACAGTGAACTTTGAATAACAAATTGTATGTTAAGTATTATTTGAATAATTGAAGCCCTTGTTATTATTAATCCTTTCATGTCATATTGTTAATACCTATGCAAACAAATTGAGTGGCCATGTTATGTTTTGAAGTCATAGACCTTCTAGCCAACCATTGGTGTTGTAGCTCTTCATTCCAAAAAGAGCAGACACAACAATGTTGGTCACCTCTAGGTCTTCTGAGGCTAGTGAAGAATCCTCAAGCAACAATTCTATAAGTGTGTTTGTTGTTTAGTTTATTGCTGCTGCCAATTAACTTGATAGGTTCTCAAGTGCACCAAACAAATCAAAAAAGCACTTCATTTGAATTAACAATTACTATGATATATGTTCTAACTTATTTATATTTTAACTGTTTGTCTTGTTTCCCCTTCAATCTATTGGACGTTTTGGTGTAACTTAGATCCTAGAGGGGAAAATGTCTTAGTTTCCAAATGTTTCACTATAACTATTTCCTTTTAGAGTTGAATCATAGTTATAAATATCTCATCGCTGACACTATGTTGAGTTTAATTGCCTTGTAGGCATAAATGTGAATCCAACCTTAACAATAGATGCGCTAAGCTTTATAGATGTTGGAGATGTTGTTCCATCTCAATTCCTCCAACTAATGTCTTACCAAAAAATATGAGGTGACCAAAGCCCAGTCGATTGATAAAAAGTTGTCCTATTTGATGGAATCCACATATAGATGGGAACTTTGCTAGAAAAATACAATGACCTTTTGTTTATAGGATAAATAAAAAATAGGTTCAACTGTGTGCTTGAAAAACTATTTGTCTAGAAAGTTGTGGGAATCGAGGTTTGATATAGATTTTCCTTGCTTGTACTTGTAGTTTACTGCTTCCTTGTTTGTGGGGGTTTCCTTTTAAAGTATTTAAATTTCATTCCAGAGAAATTGTCATATTATCCCCAGATGTGAAGATGACATATTTCCAACTAATTAGAAAACCTAAATATTTGTTTAGAGATCAAGAAGAACAAAAAATTCGGCTGCAAGTCGCCCTCCCCATCCAAATGAGCCTCTATATTTGGAATTAATACATCACCAAGGTAGCAAGATGATCCTACAAAACTCTATCTTATTAAAGGGCTGAATGTTTACCAAAAAAAATGGATGATAAAAGGTCGTGTAACAATAAATAGGCATATGCACCATTATAGTAGGCAAAGGTGTGAGGAGAAAGTATTCAGCTTTGCTATCATTGATGATGAGGGCGCAAAAATATGGATTACATGCTTTAACGACATTACAAATGTGCATTATGATTAGGTTGAGATAGGACGTACTTATTATGTGTTAAAAGGATTGGTGAGACAAGTAGACAAAAAAATTAATAAGTTAAATAACCAGATGCAAATAATTCTGGATCAAAGTTCAATCTTAAAATTTTGTGATGATGAGACCTTTGTACGAGTGAAAGTATTTAAGTTCACACCATTAAATAAAATTTGAAATGGCACTAATAACAATTTAATTGATGTTATTGGCACTGTGGTGCATGTGGGAATGGTTTCGACTGTGCAAAGAAAGGATCAATCCCAAACAATTCGGAGGACTATTAAACTTAATGTTTTGTCATCCTTCTCAATTGATGTTAATTTGTGGGGCTGAAATTGGGAAGAAAAGGGTCATGAGTTAAAGAGGTTGTACACCCCTGGTTTAACTCTCATCCTTACTGTAAAAAATGCATGTGTTAGGTACTTCAATGGAGTTGTTCTAAACACAACCATAGGGATTCTTCTATATATAAATCCTGACATACCAGAGGCACATCCACTGATCGAGAGAGGATATATTGATCCACCTATTGTTGGGCCCCCTCGTGCAATCCCTTGAAAGGTTGCTTTGGGAAATGGGAGAGTCACTATTGCATATATGTTTGACCATTGCCTTGGCTTGCTAGAGACTTTACAAGCTACTCTCAAGGCAACAATAAAGTTTATAAAAAATGATGCATTATATTATGTGAAGAATTTGTGAAAAATACATGGTTCTTTCCAAAATGCCAAAAAACAATAGCTAACTATGAATTTCAATATTTATTGCAACTAAAGATTGAAGACCACACAAGAGAGATATGGGCAACTACTTTTGATGAGGTTGCAACAAGCCTATTACAAATGTCAGCAAAACAACTTTACATGTTGCAATATGAGTCTACTATTGAAATCAGTGTTGAGTTTGTTATCAATGTTGTTACCTACACATCATTTTTTTTCATAGTTCTAATCAAAACTCAAACTTATAATTTAGAAACAAGAATGAAAACAACAATAGTGAAGGTTGCAAAGCTTAACTTTGAAGTTGAGTGCAAGCTCTTACTATCAGATTTGTTTGCTATTTCTCCCATCATGTAGAAGGCTCCAGAGATAATTTTCATACTACCTTGAACACCAAAACAACCATGGCTAATTGGGACTATGCATATTTCTTTTAGTTCATGTTGGCTGGAAATTTAGTATGTTTAATTCCCTTCCATTGTTTGTTGCATCAAAAATACATTTCCTTTCTACTGCTATTGCTTTGTTGTTTGTTTGACTTGTTATATATTAAGACAATGAATTATAACTTATAGTGTTTAAGTAAAAAATATATAGTTTCTTTCTTTTCTATTATTTATGTTGGTTATAATTTCCTTACATTTTAAGTGCATATTTCTAATTTAATTTTATACTATTTATTTATATAGAGTTCTTGTCCTTGTTAGGAGATGTATTGTTGTCTACACCTGGTCATATATCTACTTGTGGACATAGTTGTATGTATGTGTACATTTACATATTCATATAGATAAATATAAATGCATGCAATTGAGATTTCCCCGTGTTATACAACTTCCTGGTGTACAGATGTGTGTAGACATTTGTTCATCTTTTGGATATCTATGCATATATGCATACACAATTCAATATTTACAACTATCTATGAGTTTTTTTTAGAGAGAATGTTGTTTTTATATTTTTTTACAATGTTCTTGGTGCATAGAATATCCTGGCAGATTTTTGTGTATATATATGTGTCCAAGATATATTTGTCTATGTAACTATCATGTCTGGTTAACCATCTAATGCTTACCAAGTCTTCTTGCTAATAATTTACGATCCCTAATGATAGTGACATGATGGATGTGGATGTAATATAGTTCTTGGCTATAATGTCTATTATGTATGTTATGTAGCTCAATCCACAACCTAGTGCTAAACAATGCATTTTTGAAACTACCACAAATTGCTCTATTATTTTGGTGAGTTTTAAACACAAAGTATTAGTGCAACCATTGGCAATATATGTAGCACATACATGAGACAATGTTCACATGGTAGGCTATGCAAAGTGACACTTGTTTTCTCTGTGCATGCAAATCAAATAGCTCAAGTTATATAGGTTGGCTTGTTTTATATAAGGGAGAGTTGATTTTTGTTCTTTGACTTAGGAAGAGTTGATTGTTGTTCTTTTTGTGGTTTGTTACTCGCTACCCTGGGTTTTTCTTACCCATTGGTTTTCCAGTCACAATATTTTTGTGCTTTGTAAAATCAACAATGGGTATACATTTGCCTCTTTAGAAAGGCTTAGATTTTCCTTAGAAGTTAGGCATATAGAAACATTGCACCAAATAGCAAGCAACTAAATTGCTCACTTGAACTGTGTACACCTGCCTTTGTATTTTGATAGAAACTGTAGGATACATACCAACAATTATAGTGCACTATAAATCAAACAAGATGATCTTCTCCAACAAAACTGTTCATTATCATCATCACAAGTTGCTCTTTTTTATGGTAAGTGAATTTCTTCTCCTTTCCTCTTCATCTCTATACATATAGAATCTCAACCCTCTCTCAATTCACTTCATTATCATTTTTTATATGTGACATGTAATTGTCCTATTACATATATTTTGCTTATAAATTATACAACCACTTAAATTTCATGTTTTAGATATTTCTTTCCAATAAAACATGTTTGTAGTACCAAAGTTCACACTTTTCTTAGGTGTAGGTTTATCCCACTGAAATGATTTTTGATTGTAACTTCGTTGTATTAGTATACAAGATATAGCACTACCCAAAAATTTTGGATGGATTTACAATTCCACATTCATAGGCTGTATGTGCTTCACCTATATTCCATCTGTATATAATGCAAACATACACATCTTTTTTAAAATTTATCATTTCACAACTCCAGGTAAAATTATAAAAAAATGTATAATGTTGATTTCCACTAAATAGATTCCCTTAGGTACCATAGAATTGTCTTCAACATTCACTAAAGTGGTGGACAATTACTATTACTGCTTGGGGGTTTGGTCATAGCCAATGATGTTGCATGACCTAATATGGTAGGGTGGAGAGTAGGATTCTTTTTTTTTGTCTAGACTCTAATCTATCCCATACACAAGGTATTTCTAGATTTTATTTACTTACTTTGTTCTACTACAACTCCATTGCATCTCATTTGTAATTAGTTCTATAAGTCTTTATATTTTTTCATTTTTTATTGTCTACCAATTGAAACAATTGTCCTTTGTAGGTCTTTTCATGCGATTAGATCTTGTGTTGAGTCATTGAATGCCAAAACATTACTCTCACCATTGATCATAGTGGTGGGCAGTTTATTTTCTTGCTCAGGGGTTTGGTGGTGCACGATGCTCCATGAGCCAATATGGTAGGGTGGAAATCAAGCCTTGTTTTGTTTTGGGCATAGTGCATTCTACCACACACACCAGGTATGGCTAAATTATAATCACTCCATTCATCCCATTGCAAGTAGAGAGATAATTATCTATTATAAAATATATAACTTTGATATATATTTTGATTTACATATCATCTATCAATAAAGCATGATCACTGCACTAGAATTCATACTTTGTATATACATACATTGTATATAGTGTGACCTTTTCACTAAAAGTTTTGCATTGGACTATAGTTGTGAGTTTTACCTTTCCACCACAATGGTTGTAATGGAATAAAATAGTTAATGTTATGTGGTTCATTCTATTTTTTCATAATCACCATAGTAAACTTCACACTTTTTTGTTATTCTTACAGACCATATTCTAGCCATAATGCAGGATTTGATAAACTAATGTGTTATAAACAACCTTTCAAAATAATTATAGTGATTGGAAAATTAGTGACAATGGTCAAATAGACAATCATATCCTCATGTACAATATATTGATTGTAATAAGTAGTATTCATTTCACCATTGATTACAAAAAATTAAATGGTTTAGGTTGTCATTACAATGTACTAAATTAGCTCATCTTATATACTTTATGTTAGTTTGCATTGGCCACTGTTGAAACTTGATCTCTTGTTTAAGCTATATCGTTCCATAGAGGAGGCCAGGAAAATAGCACATTCATACAGGAGGCCAGTGAAATGCCATCAATATTGATTGTTGTATGGTATCCATGTAGTGTTGATCATGCAAGTAACATCTATTTTAAAGTCCCCAAAAAATAAAACAAATGTCTGTGCAGTTATCGATAATGCATTTTTGGGTGTCATTCTATGGGTTTATGTTGTTGTTGAAGGTAGCTATGGAGACTAGCAAAACAACATCAACATTAATTGTTGTATGGTTTCTGTGTAGTGGTGATGGTGCAAGTAAAATCTATTTTAGATCCCTTGACATAAAAAACAAATGCATGTCTAGTTATCAATAGCGTATTGTTTGGTTCCATTGTCTAGGATTCTATTGTTGTTGAAGGTAGCTTTCAGTGAGCATGGAAAGCTTCTGTGGAGGTGCAAGTGCATTCATTGGCTATGGAATCTTTGTGAAGGTGGTTGGATGTTATCTTGTGCTTTTTGCATGCGTATTATTACAAAAGTTGTGGGTTCTGATAAATTTGTGTTCATTTTTTGTAGTCAGTGGAGAGAGAACGAAGGGAATGCAAAGCAAGCAGGTAGAGATGTAATTGAAGGAAGTAGGAAGATGTCTATAATTATTATTTTTCTGCCCCCATCATCTGCTTTCTCTTAGTCAGTTCTATAATTTCTTCATATTCATAGTTGCTCTAGAGAACATGCTTCTCCCTTAGAAGAGAGAGTTCAAGAAGTGGGATGTTGATATTCTAGTATACATGCTAAACAAATGAATGAGGTTTCAAACAAAAGTGAAGATGAAGTGATTGTAAGACTAGCTAGGAGAATGGGAACATTGATTTCACCATTCATCACAGTAGTGGCCACCCAATATTAGAGAGTAGGCCTCATTTTGTTCTCTTCCATTTTATATTTTCTATGTGTGCAACTAAATTGCTCACCCGAGCAATACTATTCATTGGCATCATCATGAAATGTTGTTGTACTTTATGGTAAGTAATTGAAGGGGCCTGGTGATAACCAACGATGCTCCATGATCCAAAATGGTAGGGTGGATAACATGGCACCTTTTGTGTGTCCAATACTTCAATGCATTCCAACCAAAAGGTGTGGCCTTTGCATTAAAACTTTTACATAGGAACATGGGTATTAGTTTTTAGCTTTCTGTCGAGATGGCTAAAATGGAATAAAATAGTTAATTTTATGCAATTCATACAATTTTTTGCATAATCAACATACTAAAATTCACACTTTTTTGTTATTCTTGTAGACCATATTCCAACCATAATGTCGTATTTAATGGACTAATCTATTAAAAAAAACCATTCACTATAATGATAATGGCTAGAAAATCAGTAACAATGGTCAATTACACTATCAAATCCTAATGTGCTCTATATTGATTCTAATAAGCAATATTGATTTCACCACTGATCAGAGTGGTGGGAAATGTATATTCTTGCTCAGGGGTTTGGTGAGAGTCCATGAGGGTCCATGGACCAATATGGTAGGGTGGAGAGTAGGCCTTATTGTATTGAGTTCTATTTTATATTTTCTATGTAGAAATTGCTATCTTTCTCACATAGGATTCATAAAAAAATATATGCTTTAGGTTATTATTGTTCTCTTTCCTAAGCTATAGCATTTGATTATTGAGAAGGTGTTGTCAAAAAGGCTATTTTGTTTTAATTTTTTATAGGGTTGTGTTGAGTTTTTGTCATTTCCCTTTTTCTTTGCCTTTATGCTTTTATTTTGTGCTTGAATTTTTAGATTAGCTCACCAATCATTTGATTTCTCTTCTCCCTTGGGAGAGATAGTTCAATAAATTGGGTGTTAATATTCCAATTTAGATGGTAAACAAATGGATAGCCTTTGCGAATCAAGTTCAACCAACTGTGAAGATGAAGTGATTGTAATTGTGGTTATGAATCAACATCCCACTTCTTGAACTCTTTTTCCCAAGGGAGAATAGCTGATGATGCTCCATGAGCCAATATGGTAGGGTGCAGAGCAAAGATACTTTTTAATGTCAAGAATTCAATCCATTCCCTATAGAAGTTATGACTAGATTTTATTTACTTATTGTGTTCTACTACAACTGTATTGCATCATCTTTGTAATTAATTGTATAAGTCTTTATATTTTCTAATTTATTTATTGTGTACCAATGGTCTATGTTTATTAGTCTAACACTTTTTTGTTATTCTTGCAGACCATGGTCCAGCAATAATACAATGTTTCATAGACTAATGTATTACAAATAACCTTCTCAAATAATCTTAGCGACTGTAAAATCAGTAAAAATGGTCAAATAGACAATCATATCCAAATGTACTATATATTGATTGTAATACACAATATTCATTTCACCACTAGTCATAGTGGTGCCCAATCTATATTCTTGCTTAGGGGTTTGGTGAGGGTCTATGAGGCTCCATGACCCAACATTGTAGGGTGGAGAGTAGACCTTATTGTTTTGACTTATACTTTATATTTGGTATGTGTAGATCACTATCTTTCTGATGGGGGAATAAAAAAAAAATCATTTGTTTAAGCAAATATTTGATATTATACACTTTATGTTAGATTCCATCTGGCATTGTTAATTATTCTTCTCTTGCTTATACTCTATATCACACAAATAATTAAATTGTTTTAACCAAAATTAATCTATGCTACTTTGTTGCTAGCTATGAAAAGATCCTTAGTTTGTATCATTAATAATTTCAATTCAATTGCCAAATTATGGTGTGTCCTTATATAATCGTGAATTCAAGTAATAGCATGCCACAATTATTATTTCCCATCTAAATACACATTAGTAATTTCATCAATTATTTATACATTCAACCTTATCCATAATAATATTATATTTTGATTAACTAATCCAACTTAATGATATTGGTATTATTTTTATATTGTTTTAACTATAATTGATGTAGGGTTCTTTGTTACTAGCTATGAAAAGATCCTTAGTTTGTATCATGAAGAATTGATGCAATGGCTAAATTATGCGATGGGATTATATAATGATGAATTCAACTAATTTTATGTCAAGATTATTATTTCCCAACTAATTTCACATTAGTAATGTCATCAATTTATACATTGAACCCTATCGATAATAATATTATATTTTGATTAACTAATAAAACTTAATGATAATGGTATTACTTAATGAAATAATTTCAAATTTAATAATAATATTTTCCTTTAATAAACAACTTAACTACATAATATTATTATTTACCCTGCCAAACCAATTACCAATAATAATAATGTTATCACCAAATAATTAATTGAATGTTAATACAATTTTTCTTTAACCAAAACTTTATATGTGTACATATAAATTCTACAAAGTTACTTTTTCACCAACTATTGGTTACACACTTTATCCTTTATATACATATCCTCCTTTCAACCCATTAGTGTTAACACGTTCCTTCGGTCCCCATTATGGTTTAAAAAATAATAATGATGCTAAACTTTAAGGTATAAATGGGATAAAATATTGTTGCCACTCAATCACTTTAATTATTGCCCATAATATATCTAGCAATCCATTGTATTGTTCGTTGGATTCCCTAATGTGTAACTATATTATCTATATCTGCATATAGCTAATCTACCCACTCATTCCATTCACATTCTAATGTTCTTGCACAAACACTGTGTACAAATTACTTTCCTTTCATGTCGCTCTCCGCCTATTGGCTCATTGTTGCGTGTCACTACACAGAACTGCTAGTTTATTATCTATTTGGAAAAATCTATAGATATATTTAAAAAAAAGATTAAGAATCAAAGAGAAATAGTCTTAAAACTAAAAATTATATCTTATGATTTATTTAGAAAAGTCTATAGATATATTTCTAAGAAACAAAAATTGAAAAACAAAAAACAAAAAATTGAAAACAAAAATTTAATATTTTATTAACTATTTGGACAAATCTATATGCATATTTTTAAAGAACTAGAATTTAAAAATTATAAATCTTAAATCTTAAAAACAAAAAATAGAGAGTTCCTTTGTAATATACTTATAAATATAATCAGCCTCCCATTAATTCGTCACAACAAGCAAAAGATTGACTGATCATAGGAAGCATAGGAGGATTTGCACAATTTATCATCCTTGATTGTTGTTTAATAAAACTGTTCTGGCTTGAGCATTTGATCTTCCCTAAAATTTAATCCATGATAATGGAGAAGAACAAACATCATATATATGATATCATGTTATAGAATGTGATGCCTAGAAGACCCCCTGTCAACGAAGTGCAACTATATCAATCATACTTCAAAGTTGACCAACATTTGAACAAGGATGGCTTTCTTAATTTGGAATATATAGAAAATGATACTAAAATAAGCTGCATGATTTTTTTATAAAAAGGGTGATCAAATCAATTTACAAATGAATAGTTAAGTTTTTGAAATAAGGAAATAAAAATAAAAAACACAATACACATGATAGAAAAGGAAAACTCATAAAACAAAAAATAGAACATAGTATAAATTTGTATTATAAATGAACTTCATCTATTATTGTTTAATCACAATGTAGGTCACAAACATCTGCATAGAGAATTTTTAATTGGATAAGCTAACTATCAATGCAATAGAGAGATTAAATTTAAGGTTTACATTTAAATATTTGCATAAAAGAATTTGAAATTGAAAGAGAAAATTTTCAACATGATAGAGATATTAAATTTAAGGTTTGCATTTGAATAAACCTAATTTCTTGACCCTAACCCTTACCCCAAACCATACCCTAACCCTAACTCTAACTCTAACTCTAACCCTAAATTATAATATAATCTAAACTCTATTACCAACTTTAAACCTATACCTAATCCTGACCCTAACCCTAACCAAAAACCATACCCTAACCCTAATGAAACCCTAACCCTAACCCTAACCCTAATCCTAATCTTAAACCAAAACCTTAGCTAACTTTAATACTCATGATAACCTTAATTGAACCCTAAATTTAACCCTAACCCTAAACATAATCCTAAATGTCATCCTAAATTATAACCTAATCCCAACTTTATTCCCAACACTAACCCTATCCCTAAACTTAACCCTAATCCAAAACCATACCCTAACCCTAACCCTAACCCTAACCTAATTCCCATAACAACCCCTAACCCTAACACCAACCCTTAAATCTAAGCCTACATCTAAAATAGAGTTCATAAGAATATTTTCATAATAATTGTCTGATTGTGATCAGGGTTCAATTAGGTTCAAGGTTACTATTATAGTTAGGTTTCAATTACAATTTAGGGTAAATGTTAAACCATGTCTAGAGTTACAGTTCTAGGAAAAGGATTTAGATTGGACTAAGGGTTAGGTTTATACAATCAAACCCTAACCCTAACCTTATTCCTCGTAATCTTAACTATAAGGGTATGTGCAGGATCATGATGGGCCAAAAAGTGGTGCTATGATGGGTATTTCTAGGCTATGTTGTTGATGACTTTTTTTACCCAAAATTGATGAAACAAAAAGTTTTTTTAAAGGAGATTCTCAACTTTCAAACAATATAAATTACGCTTTACTTTGAATTTAATAAATAATTATTATTCATTTTCTATTTGAATTACAAGTAAAGTCTTGATTGATAGGCTGATTGAAAAACATCTATAGCTTCCAAATGGTATCACATTTTTTGAATCCAAAACATGCATCACATTATATGCTTCACATACTATAGGATTAAAAAAAAATATTGAATTTCATGAGTTTTTAACCGGTGGTCAGACATACGGGTTTTTATATTTTTTAAAAGCTGTAATAAAAAATTCATAATTAATTATTTACTTGGAAAAAATTATAAAAAAATATGCATCACATTGGGACATGAGTCATCTACTTATATCTAAAATCTTATACAAAATTATTATCATTTTATTGTGGTTCTAGGGTGGTTAGACAAACACCTACTTTTTATTTTTTTTGTGAACTTTAAGTACTACTACATTGAAATTTAAAATTTTCACGAAATATATATATATATATCTATTCTTACATATTTTTGAAATAATATAGATAACTTATTCAAATTTTTACTTCAAGTTGCCTAACTCTGATTTTTTTGAATTTTTTTCCACTTAAGGGCTTGTTTTTTCCATGATGATCCTACACATACCCATAAACTTAACTCTAATCCTATTTCTCAAAATCGTAACCCTAACTTGAAACCTAAACATTTTTTCTTATAACCCTAACTTTATCTTAGCCCTAATCCTAACCATAATCATAATTGTAACCCTAAATCATAACCTTATACCAACTTTATTCTTAGCACTAACCCTATTCCTAACCTTAATCCTAATCTTTCCCTTAATCCTAGCATAAAAACATACCCTAACATTTTTAACACTAACCTTACTTTTAACCGTAAAACTTGACCATAATCTAAACTCTAACCTGACCCTAACACTAACCATAACCCTAACCCTAACACTAACACACCCTAAGCCTTACCATTACCTTAACCCTAACCTCAACCCTATTCCTCATAATCCCAACCCTATTGACAACTCTAACTTCAATCATATTTCTCAAAACCCTAACCCTAACCCTAACCATTAACATAAGCCTTCTTTTCTCATAATCCTAACTATCACCCTAACTTTAACCCTAACCTTAGTCCTAATAATAACCCCTATTGTAACCCTAAACCCTAACATGATCCCAACTCTATTCCCAACACTAACCCTATTCCTAACCCTAACCCTAATCTTGATCCTAACCCTAACCCCAACCCTAACCCCAAACCATACCCTATCCCTAATGAAACCCTATCCCTACCCTAACCATAACTCAAACTCTAACCCCAACCCTAACCTAAGTCCCAAAAAATCCCTAACCCTAACAAAACCACTATTTCTCATAGTCCTAAACCCAACCCTAAAGCTAACTCTAATCCTATTTCTCAAAACCTTAAACCCTAACTTAACCCTAAGCATTATTTCATAACCCTAACTCTAACCCTAATCGTAACCTTAAAAATTTTAATAACTTTAATAATAAACATTCCCCTAATTGAACCCTAACTTTAACCCCAACCCTAAGCTTGGGTTTAAAGATAGGTTGCAATAACAAACAATTAAAACATTTAATAATTTTGACGATTAATTCAAACTGATATTTTATCTTCTATAGAATGAAAGAGGTAACGTTATTAGCCACTCAACTAACTCAAATGAAAATCTCAATTCATTTCAACATTTTTTTTTCCAATTTCTTTGTTGACTAGCAATCACACCTTAGTGTGCAATGGGTATGGGAAAGACGCGTGGGAGGTCAATTAGGATAAATTTTGGTCTATTTTTTTCATACATGTTTATGTAGTACATGAGGTGAATTGGTAGGCCATTTATAAAATGATGTTGTTTGTACAACAAATGTTTCAATAGAGAAGTGATAGCTTCAAATCAACTATGCATCTGGACACTTACAAGGATTCAAACATGATTGAAATAAAGCCTCTGAATGAAGAAGATAATCAGGCTCCATTAGCAACAAGCTCATGTTATGTTTTCAATACAAATAGAGGGAGAGAGAGAGGGGGGTTAAGGAGATAGAGATAGAGATCGAGATCAAGAAGAAGGAGAGAGATATGGATAAAAGGAGAGAAGGAGAGTGAGAGATAAAGAGAGAAAGGAGAGAGGGATAGATAGAGATGGATGGAGAGAGGGAGACATGTAGAGAGAGATAGAGATGGATGGATAGAGAGGGGGAAACATGTCTAGAGATAAAGCGATATGATGGAAACTTCTTTATTCATTTGCATTGCTTTATGTTTTAAATCTATATGCAAATATTTCATAATTAGATTATACTTAATTTCTTTAAAGAAAAATCTAGATTTGTCTAATTTTATTTCATTCCATTATTTAGTACTTATTATTAGCTATTTAATCTAGCCACATGTAACTATAATTTGTAGTTGTGTTGTAGAAAAAAGTACCCTTTGCTTGACATGGGATAATTTATGATAAATGGACTCAATTTGGCCTTGATTTAGGTGTTGTGAGGCATTTTATACATCTGCACTAGTCTTGGACCTTTCTACACTAAATAAAATTTGTTTATTGGCATCTTGTAAAGGTGTTATAAAGTGTTGTAAGATAATCTCACACTTTTCTAGAATTAATGAACCTATTTATTTCTAATTAAACATATTTAATTACATCATCACATTAATTTAGAATGTTTGTAAAGTGATTTTAATGACAAACTAGTGTTTTAATTTGTTTTACACATTCACATTGGTTGTTGTGCCTTCCTAGGCTATGTGGACCTCATTTTAGTGTTGTAAAGTGTATTTAATTACACTGTCACATTGAATTATGTGTCCCAAGCCCTATTTGACATTTACATCATCATTAATAGACTTATTTTAACCCATATTATGCATCTTGAGGGATAATTTGATCAAATAGCTGACATAGTCATCATATAAGCTTAATTTTATTACTTCTTGGAATCAAAACTAGCAAAAATGACTCATGTGGGACCCATTTGCCATTAGTGGTGATTGAGTCCCATTTTGAGTAATTTTCAGGGTTTGAGTGGGAAAAATTAGGATTTAAGTTCAAATTTTCTACATGTCGGCCTATGATGAGGTATAATCGAGATACTAAGGCACACTTGTCTATAAATAAATATTTTTAACCTAATTTTGACATCTCATATTCATTATTACATCTATCATCTTGAATTTTTTATTTATTTTCTCATTCAAGTCAAGCAACCTAGGGTTTCTTCATTAGAAGTCTTCAAAATAGCATTCTAAAGCATTCAAGGACTGATTCCACAACATTTGTTGTAGAAATATAAGATAATTCATCATTTCAAGGTAATTTATTCAATTTTTCCATGCTTTAATCCATTATTTCATCAATTTGGTTTAATTACCTAAAAGAGGTTTGACCAAGGAAAACCCTCATGCCTTAACAATTAACAATTTCTCTTCTTGCATTGTTTGTTTGTAGATTTAGGACTATTGGAGGCTTAAGAATAATTGAATATTGAATTTAAAAGTTATTAAAGTCTTATTCTCATCATTCAAGTAAAATATATCAAGAAAAAGTCACTTATAGCCCCTAATTTGGCAGTTTCAGATCCAGACACCTGGAGGTGCAAATTGAACAATCTGAAAGCTATAGATTCCATTTTTTTATTTTTAAAAAATTCAAAAGTGGACTAATTCACCATGGGTGGTGAATGAGTCCCATTATAGGGTCAAATTTTTGTTTTTTGCATTTTTGGATACCCTTTTGTCTAAAACGAGCTTCGGTACAGTAACCCAAAATTTGGACTGATTCACCCAAGATAGAGAATGAGGCCCAAAAGGCCTAAATTTTAGCATTATCAGCCTTACAAATATCCTTTACAGCCTTCATCAAGATCCTAGGTGCACACTTTCACTTTGATTCATTTATAATAAGTTTTGAATTCATTTCTTGTTTATTTTTCATATCACAATGTGTTTTCAAATAAGTTACATTTCAATAGCTTAGCATTACTTAATCAATCAATCTTATCAGTTAGTTGCATCTAGAACATTTAATTTAGACATAATTTCATCATACATATCTTATATTGAGTGAACCACCTAGGTTTTTGAGGTTTATCTCTCTCCTTTTAGGTGAAAAACCCTATGAGTTCAAGAGACGTACATAGACCCAAAAATCAATGGTTCAGTAGTGCATCCATGCACACACACATACTCTCTAACATATTAACATACATAGACTTTTTTTATTGCTGTAATCCTTGAACTTCCTTTAGGTGCAAGTGCTAGTATATATACCTCTCTTTATATAGAGTTGTCTCTCCCTTTATCTCTCAATTGTTCTATATAAAAATATATTAATTATTACAATTTCATATTTATATTTATTATTTTTTATTATACAATATAATATATGTGTTGCCAAAAAAATTATAGTTGGACATTTTTATGCTCATCTGTGTCTTTCTTATAGACTTTGGGTTAATTTTGCCTAGATTTAATGTTGTAATGTGGTCAACACATTCACATTAGGTCTTGGGTCCTTGTGAGTCATTAAGATTTCTAGGATATCTTGTAAAAGTGTTGTAACCCACTTTCATACTTTTCTAGGACCCTTTCATTATAATTCACCTAAATAACCTCTTTTTATGACTTACCAAGTCTTATTTTAAAGTGTTGTAAAGAGTTGTAGCAAATGCTCATGTTTTTCTAGGCATGTCATCACTAATTATTTACCCTTTCTTATGTTTAAATGACCCATTAATGAACTTTCCAAACCTATTTAAGTGTTTTTTGGAGAATAATCCCATTAAACAATATTTAATGCACTTTAATTCCCAACACCTAGTAAAATTTCCCTAATGGGACCAAGTCGCCACCTGGAGCGACTTAGTCCCACTGGGCAAAAAAATAAAAATAATTTTAATTTTTTAGTGGGATTTTATTCTCTTAACCTTAAAATCGGCCTATGATGTGTTATTTTGGGAAATATTGTAAAATCAAGTATAAATAAATGGTTTTTCTCTCATTTCCCCCCCATTCATTCACTTAATCATTCAAGAAATTATCAAGTGTTCGCTCAAGCATTCTAAGCATCATCAAGCATCCATTAGAGCATCTTCTTGCATATCTTCAATTTTCTGCATCAAGGGTATGGTAAGTTATGACATTGCATGTTGTTTATTCATCATTCTCTCTTTATTTCATTTCATTTTCAAGGGTTTGATTACCAAATTGGGTTTTGACCAAGGCAAACCCCTATTCTCTAACCCCTAACCCTTTTCCCCCTCTTTGCATGTGTGTTTTGCAGGTAGATTGTATGTAGAGTTGTCAAAGAGAAAGGTGATAAAAGTTGGTCAACAATCCATCAAAGTCATTCAAGTCAACAAAGCCCTAATTGAAGTTTGGAGATCCTTTTCAGCCCGATTTCTGTAGAATCTAATCTAGACACTTGTCAAGAAGAGAAGTGTAGACCGAAGGCTACAGATTCCCACCCCAAATTTCCCAAGATTCCCAGGTGGACTAAGTCACTATTTGTAGAGAATTAGTCCCACAACCAGGCATGAAAAGTGATTTCTGTATTTCTAGATACCCATTTGATAGAAACTTGTTCCAGTAGAATCTTCTCAAAATAAGACTAAGTTGTCCAACTTGGCGTAAGTGTCCTAGTTAGATTTTCCAATCATTTCTGCAAGGTCTCAACTCCTCTCCACATCACATTTCAACTTCTAGGTGCACCTCTTCAATTCTATTTATTTTTGTTATTGTTTGCTTGCATTCTTAGGTCATTTTTGCATACATCACTGTGTTTTCAAACAAGTTGCATTTCTTAGGTTTTGCATTAATAATTCATTTACTTTTTTAGTTTATTGCATTTAAATAATTCCATTTAGGAATATTCCATCCATTCTTGCAGAATTTTGAGTGGGGACATCACGTATTTTGGTCCATTTCTCTCCTTTTAGGTGAAAAACCCTAGAAGTGCAAGAGAATTGTGGGTACCAAAATCGGTGTCCACAATATATAATAATAATATAGCCTATATATATTATTAGATATAATAATAAATATAATTATATTATATATAACGTAATCTATTATATAAAATATATAGAAAATATTAACTCTATTTTATATTATATAAATATATAATAATTAATAAATATTAATTACTTATAATTTTTTTTACTATATAAAATATAGTTAAAATAATGGATGTCATAATGTTAAAACCTAAATATGCTCATTATTATGGCCGTAATTTTCATTTTAATAAATGTACTATAAAGCCCACATTGAAACCTTATTTTCAAGCTGCACTTGCCAAAAATACCAGCGAGGAAGAGTTTGGAGGAGCGAAACCAATAGCAGTGGGGAAAGTAGAAAAAAATAGCAAAAAATAGCCAGAAAATGATGAAAAATAGTCAGGAAAATGGTGAAAAAAATTGATTGTAATTGATTCAACCCCATTGCAAGGTTTATTTGTTAATGTCCATTGTTCATGAATAAAATGAACTCGTGAAGCTCAAATAAGAAAACCCTTTGACGTAAATATAAAAATAATTAACTCCAGTAGTTTTAATTGTTCATACAGCCTTTCCAATTCCATTTTGATGCCTTTGGGCACTTATAAAATTAGATGCCATAATAAAGTATAGTATACAACTTGAAAATGATGAGAGAATTGTTGCATCCACACTGGAAGATAAGGTATTGGCATATGATTTGCATTTGCAATGAAGTTCCCTTTGTATTGGATGGACTTTGAAAAATTATTTAAATTTCAACTTACTGATTGATTCCAAAGTCTTTACTAATTAATAACACCTAATTTTTCCTCGTCTGAAGGAGATGAAAGGACTTATGATAAAAACTACCAATAATCTTTGTAAAACACACATGGTGCGTACAAGTCTTTTCTATATTCCATAGATGTGTGTTGATGGACTTAGTGATTTTGTGTCACTATTGTTATATGGTTTGTGGAGAAATTTCCTTCATGTTGAATGGACTTAAAAAATTAGTTAAATTCCAATGTAAGTTGAATGATTGATTGAGTCCATACCAACCTACTTTAGCGATGTGAGGAGGATGACAGGACTTCTGAGAAAGACTGCTAAGAAGAATTTTGAGAAATAGTATAAAATATTTCTGAAAAAGACTAGGGGAAAGGGGCCCGTAGTGGGTAGGGGTCCAATGGTGGGTATAAAAATGGGTCTGAGTGGGTCCCATAGTGGGTAGGCTGAATATCCAATAAAATTACACTTAATATCCAATTGCAAAACACTTTTATCTATAAATTACACAAACTAACAAATCATGTCATGCCACATTAGTGCACCAATAATACATGACTTAGTGACCCACTATTGGTCTCACCTTTTTTTTGGGACTTTTTGGATACCTTGACAAAAAACATGCTGATGTGGCATCATATTTGATGATGTGGCCTTGAAACCAAATTTTATAAGCAACGGACTTTCCAAATAAGTTGTACAAATTTGGGAGTGATTTGAAAATTTCACATAGGAAAGTTAGGGTGGCCCACTATAGGCACCTCTCCCCTACCAAGAAGATTTTTGAGAAAGATTATCAAGAATCATAGACATAATATTTAGAAATATATATTCACAATATTTAAATTTAGAAAAATATATATTTTAATATCAAAAATCAATTTAGATATAAAATTGAAATTAAATTTATAAAAACATATGTTCCAAGTTTAATTTTTTTTATATCAAAATCAATTTAGGCATAAAATTGAAATTTAATTTATTAAAATGTATGTTTTGAAATTTAATAATTTTTTTTATATCAAAATCAATATAGACATAAAATTGAAATTAAATGTATAAAAATGTATGTTTGAAGTTTAATAATATTTTTTAGTTTATATCAAAATCAATTTAGATCTATATAAAATTGAAATTAAATTTATAGAAATGTATATTTGAAGTCTAATAATCTTTTTTATGTTTATATCAAAATCAATTTAGATCTATATAGAATTCAAATTAAATTTATAGAAATGTATATTTGAAGTCTAATAATCTTTTTTATGTTAATATCAAAATTAATTTAGATATAAAATTTAAACTCAATAAATGTTTAATTGTGTTGAAGACATTTTTTATATGAAGTAGATGAATGATAGAGAAAGATGCAAGACAATTGAACTGATCTAACCATCATATTTTCTAAAATATTAAAAATATAATATATAGTTAAAAAATATTTATCCTTTTGAACAATGGAAATGTGGATGCTTCTACACCTTGACCAAATAAGGTACAAAGAGAGAGATCCAATTTCACATTTTCCACACTCAAGGACACCTTAGAGATCTTCACCCAATAAAGGATGGAAAAGATCTGGCAATAAGGTATCCTAGGATATGATTTGAAATTAGGAAAGGGGTTCACCACCAAGTGTAAACTTGGAAAAGACAATGAATTGGAAAACATAGTGTGATATGCAAAAAAATGCTAAATTACCTAAAAAGATAAAAAAAAATACAATAAAAAGCTATGAAACTAGAAATGTGCACCTAGGAAACTGAAGGAGGCAGAATGGAGGTATGGAATCCTGAAAAATCTGCTATTAATGTTGATTGGGACTCATACGCCAATATGAGAAAATCAATATAGTTTTGGGGAAAATGTGCCAAAACAGGTTTCAACGATCCAGATCTAAAAAAATCTTGATCAGGCCTATATAGTGGGACTCATTCACGAATAGTGGAAAATCAATCCACTTTTTCTTTTCTATAAATTTTGGAATGGATCTTGTGCCTCTCTGTCTGCTTTTTTTTGTTTGATTGATTTTTAGGATTGAAACTATAAAATGCCACCTGTAGGTTTTCTCCAAGCTTCTCCAAGGCTTGATGCCAACTTTGACAACTTTTAGGGACTTGAAAACTCTTCTCCAACTTGACTTCTTGGAAAATACGCAACCTAGCCCTACAAATCACACACAAGAAGAGGGAAAAATGTTGTGGGTTTAGTGAATAGGGGTTTACCTTGGTCAAACCCCTTGTTGGTAATTAAACCTTGAAATGAAAGCCAATATGAAAGAAGATTGATGAATAAACAAAAGATAATGTTACAACTCATTTAACCCTAGCAATAAGGTGTTGCAAACATGTAAGTAATGACTCTAATGGATGTAGACTTGGAATCTAGCTTGATGTTGATAGATATTGAATGCAATGCTTTCTTGAATCACATAATCCAACACTGCAAGTGTTATCTCTAAAACAACATGAAGCAAACAATCTTTGACATGATGCTTGACACTTGAAGAATGCTCTCAAATACTTGATAATCTACTCTTGAAATGCCTTGAATGCTCAAATGCTCTTGTGAACTCAAATTTTCTAAATGCATGAATAATTGAATGCTAGTTATGAAAATGAGAGAAAAACCCTTGTATTCATACTCAATTATGCAATGATTCCTGAAATTATAACACTACAGGCTGACCTCAGATCTTGGAGAATAAAAACCCACCAAAAATTTAAGTAAAATTTGAATTTTAAGTTGAAGAGGACCCATTCACCACCCTGGGAAAATGGGTCACACCTAAGGGGACTCATTCGACTAGAATGGAAAATGAGTCCCACCTTAAGAATTTGAGGTAGTTTTTTGGGATTTTTCCTTATGTGAAAATTATCCTAAAAAATACACATAAATAAGGCTCGTGGATGCACAATGGGGCCAATTAAAGCATAAGAAAGCTCCATTATTAATGATAAGCCTAGAGAAATGTCAAAGTGTGTTATAATACTTTACAACACTCCAAATAAGGCAAGAATTGTGTTTATTATGGTTATCTACTTGATTAAACCCTAGAAAAGTGTGAAAGTGTGTTACAACACTTCACAACACTTTTGCAAGGCACCATTAAAACTCCATTAGTTCACAAGGGCCCAAGACCTAATGTGAATGTGTTATCCACATTGCAGGACTAAATCAAGATAATATTAAGTAAAAATCACAAGGAGGGTGAAAATGAGTTAGAAAAAGTAGAAGGGTCACTTTTTTGGTGACCACATTTAGCCCCAACTTTAGAGAGGATGAACCTGCTTCAAAATTTCACTAAAGTATCTCCAATGTGCATCAAGAGGGGCTCAAATGTACCAATTCTAGCAAGATGGGACAACAATGATTAAGAGGGGTGATCAAGATCCCATGAAAAACTAACACAAACATAAAGGAACACACATGAAAATGACATGAAGAACAACAACCAATTTAGCATAACTACACAATTCCAAAGATGAAGAAAATAAAAGGAAATAAAAGAATTAGATCAAGCTTCAATCATTTGTCAAATATGATGTGTATTAGAAGTAGGTTGTTTTTTCTGGAAAATGCATACTCACTCTGAGGTGATGGAACTCTTGGTTGTCTGCTGGGTGAGAAGTCCTAAGAAGTGAGAAACCTACACTTATGCCTAGTATTCACTCACTGTGAATGATGATCTACACCAAGCTAAAGAAAGACAACATAAACAAGGTTATTCATTCAAATTAGATCAAACATCATTCCCTATGAGATTCTTGATCATTCCCTATGAGGTTAGTCATTCAAATTATCTCAAATGCACAAAAAAGATCAAACCTCCATCGCATAGGGGGATTGGTGTCACTTTGATGTGGAAAGTTTCCCTTTCTCAATCTCTTGTGATAAGCTTCAAGATCCTTGATGAATTTGAGTAGAGTAACAATGCCTACGATTATGAATGAAAATGGATTTGATAAATTCCAATCTCCCTCAAAGATAGTGATAGCAATTGGATGATTGGTGGATGAAGTGAGCATAATGACTTGGCATGAGATCATGGACCCATATTGTGAAGATAATGATTTTATTTATAGAAGCCAAGGGTTGAAGAATGAGAGGATTTTATGAATGTGGGATAAAATGGGAGCCAATGAGAATGTGTCAAGTGTCACAATTCTATTGGAGGGGGTGGAGCACATTTTGGGAAATATGTGAGTGGAAGAGGATGGAAGATAAGTAAATGAGAATGGTTGAGGATTTGAAAGGCAGTGAGAGGAATTGAATGAACGTGGTTGATATTTAAGAGGATGTGAGAGAATTTATTTTTGATGTGAAAGGTTTTTTAAAACCTTTGGAGGGAAATTGAGTGAGAGGTTGTTGAGAGGAATTTTTTTGGAATATTCCTTTCTGAGGATAAATAGAGGAATTAGTTAATTAAAAGAAATGAATTTCATGTGTAACCTGGCTAGTTGATCATGGGTTGATTTAACTCTTGAGGAGTTAAAATTTGGAGGAATTATTAATGATGATTAGAATGTGAATTAGGATTAATTAATCCAAAATTAATTAACTGGAATGGGTTAGGGGATTGTAACATTTGATTTAATTTATTTAATCAAATGAGAAGATGGAGGGATTTAATTAAATTATTTGATTTAATTAAATATGATGAAAATTAGTTAGAGGAAGGGTGAATTAACGAATAAATTTAATTATTTGATTAATAGCTGAATTTGCTGAATTTAACTAAATAATGTTGATTATTTAATTAATTGGTTAATTTGAGATGATTTAGGAAGAAATAGTGTTAGTTAATCAAAATCAGATGCATAGTATCAATCATGAGTTTTTAAGTGTCTACAGATATCCTCTCACTCCTTGTGACATTCCTCTATTTGTACAGTCTTCTCTATGTCATAAATATTTTATCATTTCATTTTACCTTTTTTGTTTGTCTTGTGTTTTTCTTTTGGGGATGATGCAAGGCATTGAGACATTCATGTCTCCTTCATGTTGATCCAAAATATTTTCCTTTCTCTTTTCGCTTATCTTTTTCCTTTGTCTAGTGTTTTCATTTTGGGGATGATGCAAGGCATCAAGACACCTATGCCTATTCCATGTTTCCTTTTCATTTTCTCTTTTTTGTTTGTTGTGTATTCTCTTTTTGGGGATGACGCAAGGTGTTGAAAAATTCATGTTTCTTCCATGTTGACCCAAAAGGTTTTTCTTTGTTTTCAATCTCTTTGTGTCATTATTCCAGTTCTATGTGTATTTGAGGATGATGATAGTTCCGAGCTCTCTAAAGACATTGTAGAAAAGAACACACTAACCCCAAATCCATAGATCCCTGATGTGTTGACTATTTTTTATTTTGGGGGAAACCCCTCTCTTTTCTTTTTCCTTTACATGATGTAGCTTCACTCAAAAACATATGACTTGACATAGGGCTTTCCAAGCTAGCTCCCATGTATTGTTTCTTGTTCCCATTCTTCATTTGATACTTTAAATTAATTGTTCATAGCATGTTGTGTTCAACAATTTCTTTAAAATGGGGGCATACATTTGAATTATTCTCTTACATTTTCCTTTTCTTGGTTCTTAGTGCATCCTTCTTACTTCATATGATAGATTTATCACTTTGTGTATGACATTGGGTGTGATGTCCCTCATGAGCATTAGCTATCTTAGCATATTACATTCCTCTTAGTGGCTTGATGTGACACACTACATCCCATAAGTTGAAAATTTTCTATTCTTTGATTAGTCCTCTTTTTGAGACATTAGGCATAATGTTCCCTAAGTTAAAGACCTCACATGAACTAATCAAGACTCCATTGAAAATTATTTCCATTTTGCATTTTGCATTTGTTTTTTTATGGCCACCTTGCATAATACAACTTGTATTCCTATAGATCCATCTCATTTTTTCATGAGCTCCAAGCATATGAATTTTTTCTTGTCTCATGAAGCTCAAAAATAATTTTTGTGTGGTTCCTTATCAAAGTTATTAGGGGGTATAACTTTGGTATGGTTGAGTGGGAAGCCTAATCTGAGGCATGACTTTCCCTATAGCCACTTGTGTGTGTGTGAGTGTAGACACTTAAAAAGTCTTGATTGATACTATGCATTTGATTCTAATTAACTAACATTGTTTCTTTCTAAATCACCTCAAATTAACCAATTAATTAAATAAACAACTTTATTTAGTTAAATTCAACAAATTCAACTATTAATCAAATAGTTATTTTTTTTTATTAATTTTCCCTTCTTCTAACTAATTTTCATCATATTTAATTAAATCAAATTTTATCATGTAATTAAATCCCTCTAACTCTTCCCATTTGATTAAATAAATTAAATCAAATGTCACAATCCCCTAATCCATTCCAATTAATTAATTCTAGATTAATTAATCCTAAATCACTTTCTAATCATCATTAATAATTCCTCCAGCTTCTAACTCCTCAGGAGTTAAATCAACCCATGGTCAACTAACCAGGTTGCACATGAAATTCATTTATTTTAATTAACTAATTCCTCTATTTATCCTCACAAAGGCATATTCCAAGGAATATTCCTCTCAACAACCTCTCATTCAATTTTCCTCCAAAGGTTTTCAAAAACCTTTCACATCCATAATAAATTATCTTACATCCTCTCAAATCTCAACCACACGAATATTCAATTCCTCTTACAACCTTTCAAATCCTCAACCATTCTCATTTACTTCTCTTCAATCCTCTTACACTCACACATTTCCCAACATGTGCTCCACCTCCCTCCAATAGAATTGTGACACTTGGCACATTCTCATTGGCTCCCATTTTATCCCACATTCATCAAATCCTCTCATTCTTCAACCCTTGGCTTCTATAAATAGAAGCATTCTCTTCACAATATGGATCCACAATCCATGCAAATTCATTATGCTCACTTCATCCACCAATCATCCAATTGCTATCACTATATTTGAGGGCAATTGGAATTTATCAAATCCATTTTCATTCATAATCTTAGGCATTGTTACTCTACTCAAATTAATCAAGGATATTGAAGCTTATCACAAGGGATTGGGAAAGGGCCACTTTCCACATCAAAGTGACACAAATCCCCCTATGAGATGGAGGTTTCATCCATTTTGTGTATTTACATTCTTTCATTTTCTTTGTTTTGTGCTTTTGTTTCATGTTTTCATCATTTAGTATGATTAAGAATCTCATAGGGAATGATGTTTGTGCTAATTTGAATGACTAACCTTGTTTGTGTTGTCTTTGTTTAGCTTGGTGCAGATCATCATTCACATTTTTGCGCTAGGAGGGCTAACCATTTAAAATTTTGCAATTTTGGCTTAAAAATCATATTTTTGTAGGTTCTAAGAAGCGATGTCACCTTTGACATTACTAGAGCATCACTTTTACAAATATAGTGCTGCCTTTGCAAGTAGATCTGCCTTTTTCATCACAGAGTCGCCTTTGAGGTTCCTAGTTACCACAAAGCATCACTTTTGTTTTTTCACCAGAGTGTCACCTTTGATAAATAGTGTCTCCATTGCAATGATAGGTATGTGCAAGATTATGATGGGCCAAAAAGTTGCAATATGTAAGTGATATGATGGCCCATGTGGCTGACGAATTTTTTTTAACCAAAA
The DNA here is from genome assembly GCA_007258455.2 of Sequoia sempervirens. Taxonomy (NCBI): domain Eukaryota; kingdom Viridiplantae; phylum Streptophyta; class Pinopsida; order Cupressales; family Cupressaceae; genus Sequoia; species Sequoia sempervirens. The sequence continues at coordinate 488,460,677 of VDFB02000003.1, forward strand.
ATTGATGAAACAAAAAGGGTTTTTAAAGGCGATTCTCAACTTTCCACCAATATAAATTATTCTTTACTTTTAATTTAATAAATAATTATTATTAATTTTCTATTTGAATTATGTCTAAACTCTTAATTGATAGGCTGATTGAAAAACATCTATAGCTTTCAAATGATGTCACATTTTTAAAACCCGAAACATACATCACATTCTATGTTTTGCATACTATAGGATTAAAAAAAGAAAAAATGAATTTCATGAAGTTTTGACCAAGTGAAGGTCATCACACATACGAGTTTTTATATGTTTAAAAATTTTAATAAAAAATTCATAATTAATTATTTACTTGGAAAACAATTACAAAAAAATATGAATCACATCGGGACATGAGTCCTCTACTTATATCTAAAACCTTATTAAAAAATATTATCATTTTATTGTGGTTAGGGTGGTTAGACAACCTACTTATTTTTTCCCTGAAATTTAAGTACTACTGCATTGAAATTTGAAATTTTCACCAAATAATTTTTTTTTTAAATAAACCTAGTAGTTTAGAAACTAAATTCAATTTGCTACAGATTCTATTCTTACATATTTTTAAAATAATATAGATAACTTATTCAATTTTTTACATCAAGTTGCCTAACTTTGATTTTTTTGAATTTTATTGCCACTTAAGGGCTTGTTTTTTCCATGATGATCCTGCACATGCCCTGTCAATATTGAGTCTCTTTTGCAAATACAAAGTCAATTTTGCAAATATAACATTTCCTTTGCAAATAGGGTCACCTTTGTTTTCTTTTCTTTTGTAGTCCATCTTAAAATGACCATATCTTGGTAATATTGTGGATTTTTTCAGAGCTTTTTTTTTTTTTTAAATGGGGTATAATTTCATAAGCTATTAAACGGTGTAGGTGTTTTTCAACTTTGATAGAGTTAAAATTTTTAATTTTTGACCTAAATCCAAATCACATTGTAGCTTGGTTTAAATTTTAGAGGTTTTATGTGTAATCATTTATCTAACCCTCATATCTACTTGTTTCTTGATTTCATCTAACATTTGAAGCATGAATTATAGGTTTTAAGAAGAGCATGGAGAATTGAAATGAAAGAAAAAATATTTGATAATCATTGTAATAGTGTTTTTAAACACTCATGGGAAAATAACCCATCATATGTTATTTTCCTTTCATCATTTAGGACTAATATTTTTCAATTGGGCTCTAAAATTAACCATTGCAATCTTTCTTTCAAAATTGGCTTAAAAAAATTGAACCTAGAAACTTACTAGTCATTGCTATGTTGGGCTAAAATTGAACAAAACAAACTCACATCTCGTTTGGTGCTTAAAAAGAAATCACTATTGATTTGAAGGCTATAAAGAACAAGTTTCTTAAGTGAGTGACTTTTCTTGGACACACTTTTGGTGCATATCCTCTCCCCTTGCGCTTTGTGTGATCTTGGGTGAAGAGAAACACTCAAAACTATACCTTTTTTATTTCCTTGAGTCACCTTTAAGTGAGTGACTTTTTCTTGGACACACTTGTGGTGTATATCCTCTCCCCTTGCACTTTATGTGATCTTGGGTGAAGAGAAAGACTCAAAACTATACCTTTTTATTTCCTTGAGTCACCTTTAAGAGAGGGATTACTATGAGACATGTTGGTGTGAATAATTGTCTTGTACCTAGCTTATTCATTCACTAGGTAATTAGGGGACATATTCACATGGTTAAGTTTACTTAGGTAAAAAATTCCTTCTAAAAGTCTTAGTTGGCTTTTCTAGAACTTATCTAATCTAGCTAGGATGCATCATTTCCTAGGTGATTAGGTTGTTGGTTGTCTGATGTCATAGGATTATGACATTTGTCAACATCATGTTCACTACTACATTTCAACCTTGCCTACATAAGCAAAGCATCTCATGTACATTTTCATTCAAGCTTATAGCAAGCAAGTAATTCAGCTATTAATCAATCTTGCATTGTGAAGCAAGCTTTTTTGCCATTCTCTCTCTCTTGTGGAAGTGGTTTTGGTCGCAACTGATCTTGGGGGTGTTGGGGAGTCACCATTAACTCCTACATGTTATCAGAGCTCTCTAGGTGTTGCAGATTCCTTCCCAGATTTGAGGGTGATATTTTGGCTTGAATATTTTTGCTGGGTGCAGATTGAGGTTTTAATAACCTCATGGTTGAGTTCAGAAGGTTCCACAGATGAATTTTGACTGTAAATTTGTCTATATTGGGAAAAGTTGTTTTTGAGGCAAATTTTTTTTTGTTGGAACAACCTTCTCAGCGGTATGATCTTTCTTATTTTAGCAAAAAAAATATTTTGTGAAATATTTTTCTGCGGTATTGTTATTAAATTTTGGGGCAAAATTTATTTAAATCGGGCTTTTATTCACAAATATTTGTTGCAATATTATTTTATTATTGGCAAAATACATCTTCTGCAGATTGTATTTGTTAGGTAGATCTGCTGTGTTTATTGCACCACTAGTACTTGGTCAGCGTCATACCTCACTGGCTGTGTTGGATGCATTCTTTTCCCGGGTCCCTTTGCCAGTGGTTCCACATTTCCAAGGCCTAGTACGAAGGCATTTACTATTGTATGGTCGCTGTCACTCATTTGTTTATTGGCGTACATGGTCTCCATTGGCATTGATAGTCACAACCATCCGCCCGTATATGAAGATCTCGCCGCCCGTCAAGGAGGGGTCCTATTAGTGTTCCTACCCACCGCTTGTCCTTTAGTTAGATCAGGTCGTGGCTTGTCATTCAACATTCATTGTGTACTTTGTCAGGAGTCATCGGTCTGTCCACTGCTTTCCTGCACTGTAGTCATTGGCCACCAGCGTCATTGTCCTGTGGTCTTATTGCCTGGTACCTGCAAATCAATGAATGATGTCCTTCTAATCGTGGTTCTGTCCACGGGTACCGTCTTATCATCATTGGCATTGGTCAGATCGTAGGAGCATCGGTGGGTCCTTTGTCAGAGGTGGCACGGGGTTGTGATTTCATCTGTAGGCTTGGATTGTCATCGGTGGTCATCCTTCCATTCCAGTAAGGGTGCATTCATTGTATTTGGTCGGTACAATTTTTTTATTGCCACAATATTTTATATTAAACATTGTATAAGTATCGATCCAAGTTTTTATTTTATAAACTTTGTATTTATATAAGCCGTCAACAATTTAGGCCGACAGTTCCTATGTTAAGTGCTTAGCCCTGGGTGGGCCTTTTATTTTTTGCATTTTCTACAGGTATGGTCATATGGATGACCACATTCTCAGCCCCAAGAGCTGGAAAATTGATCCAATTTAGCCTTCTGATTTTCCCCCAAGTGCCTATTTATAGGCCTTTTTTTTTCATTTTTTCATAACTTTTGCATACAGAGGCGAAATTTTTGAAACGAGATATCAACAGAAAGTTGGAAGTCTGAATTTTTTAGTGTTGTAGATATTTAGCAGAGATTTTGTAGTTTTGTGCCTCTTTTTCTAGGTTGAAGCCCGACCATCATTTTTTGCTTCCGAGCTCATATCTTTGTGCTTCGATCTTTGATTTTCTCCAAATTTGCGGCATCGGAAAGGTATTCAAGAGCACTTCAGATCTAATCATTCAATTTTTGCAGATTTGTTTCCATATTTCCATATTTTTAGTTTGTAGCTGATTTGATAGTTTGGGATTCCTTGTAAATTTGCAAAAAAAGTGTAATCTATTGGGACAAAAGGGGTTGATTTCTTGTATTGTGAGGGAAATTTGTTATTCTTCTCTTCTAATATCTCAGTGTATCATGGATTTGACTAAAGTTGTACTTTTAACTCCATATAATTATCATGAGTGGAAATCTCAAATGGAGTTATTATTGTTAAAATCAAAGTTGCAAAGGATAACATTTGGTCAAGATCTAGAACCCACAGGAGCTAAAGAGAAAAGAAAGTGGCTTGATAGAAGGGATGAAGCTCCTGGTACTTTAAAGTTGTCCATTTCTCTAGATCTTAGATATCATGTTGCATCTTGCACTCATCCTAATGAAGCTTGGAATAATTTAGAGAGTCTCTTTGGTAAGCTAGATAAGATGAGGAAATTTAAGTTGGAGAATGAACTCATGGGTCTTAATCCTTCAGATTTTGACAATGTCCAAGACTTTTTCTCTAAGCTCAATTCTCTTAGATTGTAGTTATCTAATTGTGGGGTCACTAAAGAGGATGAACAATTGATACTTTCTATTCTTGCTAAGCTTGGTCCTGATTATTTAGTGTTTGTTTCTACTTTTTATGCTACAATGGATGCTCTTGGTAGTGCATACAAAATGCCTTCTCTTGATGAATTTGCAGCTCAACTCATAAGGGAACAAGCAAAGTTGGTACACATGGGCACATTGAAGTCTTCTAGATCTCATGGTCTTGTTGCCAAGGAGACAAAGGATTCAAGTGGCAAAGGTAAGAAGCAGAACAAGGCTCCCAAGTCTAATGAGCAAGGTAAAGATTCTCCTTCACATAGCACTCTTGAGTCCACATCCTCTTCTAAAGAGGAATCATCTAAAAAGAAGAAGTCAAAATGTGCATATTGCAAAAGGTTAGGACATGATGAGCATAGATGTTATAATAAGAAGATTGATGAACTGACACACCTTCTTCAAAAGAATAACATTAAGCTGCCCTCATCAGTGTCTGCTACTTCTTCTTCAGCATCTCAATCAACAGCTCCCTCATCACCATCTCAGTCACAGGACACAGGATCTACTTCTGGGCTACACAAGATGAAAGGACAAGCACTCTTGGCCTCTACAAGTCTTGAATCTCATAGATGGTTTCTTGATTCAGAGGCATCTCATCATATGGCATCTTCTATGGATATGTTCTCTTCTTTTGAGCCTTGTAATTCACCTCATATATTGATGGGTAACAATACATATATGAAGGTAAGTGGGAAGGGTTCTATTAATATGGGGGAAGGGAGCTTCAATGATGTACTTTGTGTTCCTTCCTTGTCCACTAATCTCCTTTCTATTTATCAAATTACTCATGGGGGTCAAGTTAAAACAATTGAGTTCACTCCAGATAGGGTGTACATAAGGGACTTGGAGACTAGGGATATTGTTTCTACCAGAATGGTTGATCATTCATCTTGTGTATATTACTTTTCACATTTTTCTTCAGAAGATGATAATGTTGCTTTGACTGCATCACACACTTCATCGAGTGTGAACCATGATAGTGAGAAGTTTGGTCAACTACACCTTGGTATTCTAGAAACCAGTGTTGAGCTTCCTACTCCTCCACCTCCTACTCCTTCATCCATTGATGCTTCTCTTCAGTAGGATGATCATAGTTTTTCAGATCTTGCTTTATGGGACGAGTATTTGACAGGGATTTCTAAATTGTTCATAAAGTCTCATACTGTAGATTTGGAGGACACACTTGAGGGGATTTCTCTCCTCTTTGATGACAGTTTCAATACAACTGTTATCCCATCTTCTTTGTTTTTGGAGATTGACATTCATGAGTCTCCTCCTTCACTTGATTTTTCATGTTTCTTGGTTCAGTTTTACCATGATTATGTTGTGGCTCACTCAAGCTTGCAGGATCTTCATTTGTTTTCAGAGGCATACATGTTGAGCATTCATGCTTCCTCCTTTCAGTTGGACATGGAGTGGCTTCATCATCAACTTATGATATTGTTTCTTCCTAAGGGAAGATGTGTTGCTTGTAGACATTGGGTCATCTTTTGTTTTCAGGCATTCTTCATCAGCATTAGAGCTTCTTCATCACGGGGGGGATATCTTATCTCTCTACTTCCCTCTTATGGGGGGTATTTGATTGTATATACATGATGCATGTTGTCCTTGGGGGGTATCATTGAGTCCTCCATACATCATGTTGTCTTGTTTTGGTTCTCTCTTTTGGAGAGGAGTTTTGTCCCACAGGGTCTTCTCCTTTTCTCCGCTTGTGAGAGATTGCATCATTTGCATTGTAAATGGGTACTTGACATGGCCTAGTAGCCGAGACCCATGGTCATAGTCTTTGCATAGTTTTCATAATAATCTTCTCCCTAAGTTGCACTTAAGGGGGGGTGTTGGTGTGAATAATTATCTTGTACCTATCTTATTCATTCACTAGGTAATTAGGGGACATATTCACATGGTTAAGTTTACTTAGGTAAAAGATTCCTTCTTAAAGTCTTAGTTGGCTTTTCTAGAACTTATCTTATCTAGCTAGGATGCATCATTTCCTAGGTGATTAGGTTTTTGGTTGTCTGATGTCATAGGATTATGACATTTATCAACATCATGTTCACTACTACATTTCAACCTTGCCTACATAAGCAAGGCATCTCATGTACATTTTCATTCAAGCTTATAGCAAGCAAGTAATTCAACCATTAATCAATCTTGCATTGTGAAGCAAGCTTTCTTGCCATTCTCTCTCTTGTGGAAGTGTTTTTGGTCGCAACTGATCTTGGGGGTGTTGGGGAGTCACCATTAACTCCTACAAGACACACCCTATAATGGGAAACTCATAAGAAAGTTCTTGCAAGCACATTTTTCAATGGGCTATATCAAAGGTTGGGAAATTGTGAGAAAGTATCTTCAATCCATGCCTTAAGTGGAATGGGAATGATTGAAGAGCCTTAAGTGGCAAAGCAGGTGAGTGTTGGTTCTGGTGTTCATGGTTTTTTGTCATTGAGAACCTTGTTTGTAGTAACCAACCAGTCCTTCCAATGATTTTATCAAAGTGGTGCATTGGAACTTAGATTCCAAGAAGTTACTTGCCATGTCCGATCTTGGTTAAATATAGAAGTTAAGACTTCATTCTTAGCATACCTTTATATTTTTTACTTCGTTTCATGTAAAATCATCTCTTCTACTATGAAGAGCATGAGGCAACCCCATCGAGAAAAACGTACCAATTGAGCTAGGATGTTATATTGCTTGTGAGTCAGTTTGAAAACATATTGGTTGGATCTCAAAACATTGAAAACAAACATTCAACAAATCATCAAAATTTCAAACCCCTTGGAAAGAGTGAATATCTTTGAAGATTCCAATATTATTGCTTTTCCCTAAGGATCTCATCTTTAGAGGCTTCTAAATACTTGGGAACATATCTAAATTCACTCAATTCCAAAGTAAACCTAGAGAACTATAGATTTAAGCCTCTTGATTTCCACATGAGATGATAGATGCTCAAAGTTGTAGAAATTTAGTTTGAAATTTAAGCAAGACAAGTGGATGTGGTAAAATAATTTCATTAACCAAGATTAAATCAATTGAACCCCACACATGTGCTTGTTTATCTTTTGTCTTTTGGTCTTCCAAGCAAAACATTGGTCTTTTGGTTTTAACTACTCATAGGGTAAAGCATGTTCTTCACTACCTTGGTCTTGTAAAAAAAGTCCTTCTTAGATTCATTTATGATCAAATTAAACACTTCATCCATCCCAAACATTTATCATCTCCATCCCACAAAAAAAATTTAGAGCTTTGGAAAAAATCAACATTTTAGACTTGGGTAAATCATCAAACACATCAAAATCACCTTGTTTAGTTAGGAGTGTGAGAATCCATCATTTCTCATACCTCTAGTTAAATTAGAACCCCTTTGAACAAGTTCATCCTAAGGTCACTTCCAACATCTTCGGATCTACAAATTCATTATCCAAATCAATCCAATCAAAATCAAATCCTAAAGTCTAGCATTGATCCAAAGTTCCTAAAAGTTCAAAACCCATATCATTCACCCCTTTCATCTTTTATCTCACCATTGGTCCTAAATTCCTTAGAGGTCAACAAGGTCAAAAGAAAAGAAAAACATGGAATATAAACTTGATTCATACATCATGAGTAATCTAAATCAACAAAACTATCAAAGCCTTACAATGCCAATTGCTTATCAAAACTCACATTTATACAATCCATACATGACATCATTATCTCCTACAAACCTCAATGATACAAAAAATGTGAGTATGAAAAATATTAATTTTGGAACACCTTTCCCAATGATAGATATAAAGAAAATTCAAAAACTACAAATCAATCAACCAAATGATCAATGCAAAATTCTTCAACAAAACAACATTATCCCACCAAATTTATACATGCCAAATATGAATATACCAAGTGACAACTTACCCAATATGAACATATCAAATCCACACTTGGTGAACTATGGGATAGATATGTTGGTGAGTCATACCAATGTTGTTCAAAGTCAAACAATTTGTTAACAACTCAATGCATTAATCCAAATCAAGATAGCCTTATACAAAATCAAAGTTACCTAAATCAAAGTAATGTGTTTCCAAACCAAAACAATGTTCAATGTCAACCTATAATGCAAAATCTAAACATCCTCCCAAATCAGAACATTGCCTAAAATCTATTTTTCCATGACCCCATAAAAGCACCATAAGTGTATCTCCCAAATATGCTTGAACACTAACCAAATCAACTATATCAAGTGTTTCAAGATCAAATTTTGTGACATCAAATTTCTTCACTTACCAAAATAGTTGATTCACTACACTAAGAGACGTCTCCACCCCAAAATCAATACACTCTTCCATTTGTTAAACCATGTCATCAAATCATTGAGTTGTGTCCACAACCACATCAACAACAATATCTCCAATGTCAAGAGGTTGGATATCAAGATCAACAACATCAACAATAAACCCAATCAACGCATCTTGAAGAAGATCACTCACAACAAGAAAAAATATCACAAGATAACAAACATGAATACACTCCTTTTGGAGAGCTAATCGAATTAGTACTAAGAAAGCTAGTTAATGCAAAACTCATAACTCTTCCAAAAGTAAGTGATTTCAACTCTGTCGTAAACCTACCTTGGAATAGGAGTAGATCTTATTATGAGTATCATAGAGAAAATATTCATAAAACATCAAATTTTGTTCAACTAAAAAATATCATCCAAGACCTTATTGATCAAGAAATAATAACTGCTGAGGACAAACATCAAGATTCAACCACTAGTGATAGAAGTGACTATCTCTCCACCATAGTTGTTGAAAAAAATGATCAAGATCTATCCATCAATGAGCACCTTGAAGATGTTTCTACCTCATCCAATGATCAAGTAAACATATATCAAGAGTCACTTTTCAATCATGATCAAAGTCCATCAACAATACCCAACAATGATCCAATTCAAGAAATGTTTTTGATTAGTGTGAAAACAGGTTTTGAATGGACTTGAAACCATTTAACAATAGGTTTTGAGTGGACCCAAAACCATAGGGTTTTGAAGGGACCCAAAACCCAAACTAAGATGGTCAAGCTGCCCAAAGAATAGAATAAAAAACACCCAGCAGTGAAACAGAAACACAACTGGCCAATAACCAACAAACAACCCAAGATTTTACATGGATCTTGAACCCATTGGTTTTGAAAAGACCAACAACCCTCTACAAAAAGGTTTTAGCAGGGACCTTAAATCCAAAATTATAAATTTTGAAGGGATCTAGAACCCTGTACAACTAGGTTTTGGCAGGGACCTTAAACCCAAGAATACTGCCTATAATAGCTAAGGAATAGTACACCACTCCTTGAAGAAGATTATCCTTTCCATACCACTGGTAGAAACACCTAAAACATGGATCAGAAATAGAGCCCCAAATACTAAGCTTGACAATATACCCTCTCCACCTCTATAAGAGAGATCACCACACATACATGAGTCTCCAACAATGCTCCACAAAAACCAATGGTTCTCTCCACGTCTATAGGAGAAAAAACCCAACTCATCCAATCCATCATAGCCACAAAACCCCTTATCCTTGAGAGTGAGCACCACTGAGAAAAAATTACTTTTCAAGATCTCCACCTCCATAAGAGATACAGGAAAGAAGTCAGTAGAAAGGCCATCATCCACTCCCTTGCATCCAAAAGAAAGGGCTTCATCAATCCCCCAACAACACTTCCAGGCATAACCAGTAGCATCTAGCTCCACCTCAATAGGAGAAAGGTCACCTCCAACCACATCCATCTCCACCTCAATAGAAGATAGGACCACCTCTATAGGGAAAACTAGACTAACCCAAAGATGTAGAAAATGAAGCACATAGAGCAAAGCCCTGGAACCAAGAAGGAGAGGGACATCATAACCTTCACCACAGAGAGATCAAGGAGTTAGAAAAAATAAATTGAAAAAACTAGACCCCTCTATAAGGAAAATCACATACCAAAGAGATTCCAAAGGAATCCAAAACAAAAACAACTCTCCTAAAAGATCAAAATAAGCAAAGGGGTTTAAGGAGAGAAGAGAAACAAAGAAACTACCATATTTTTTCCATTGGGACATAGAAGAAACTAAGAAATCCAAAGAATCCCATAGAAAAGCAAATATGAAGCCCTCCCAGTTGGGTCAGAAATAGCTTCCACATAGTCCGACATAAATATGAACAAAAAAACCCCCTAAGATGAAAATGATACCAAAAAAGTACAAGGGCCAAAGAGTAAAAAGAAAAAAAAACCATCATAGGATCCGAGACCTCCATTAGATATCCATATAGGAACCAAGCCCCATAAGAGTATTTGTCATAATCAAAAACCAAATGGGGACTAAAAGCACTACTGAAATCTCCCCCCAGAAGCACCATCTCTTGAGGAAAAGAGTCAAGCCAGAAAGATGACCGAACATAGCAGCGGAGAGCCAAATCCTAGTCCTCCCATGCCAGAACAAGCAGGGAAAGACAAAACTTGATAGTCCCCCTACCATCAACATTTGAATCCACTCCAACCTCAACAACACCGCTAGTGGAGAAACCAAGGACAAGCCTTGAATAGAGGACTGCTCGGGACTCACCAAACCTGTGGAGAAAGGTGACCCTGAGAGAACCTTTGACCAACAGAGAAGCCCTTTTATGAAGAGTAACGACCCCTCTGGGGGAAAGAACAAGATCCATCTACAGCACCAAAGAACCAACACTACCCTCAACATTGTCCACAATAGGGTCTTCAACCACAATAGCCACACCCAAATTCAAAAAGGCCTTCCCGCATAGCACAACCGAAAAATCAACAAAAGGAACAAGGGGGGTAGGCCAACGAAGACCAATGGCTCCCCCATCAACACCATCCACTTCATCCCCCTCTCCATCATCGCCTGCTTCCTCCTCATAATTCAAAACTAACCCTCTATGCCCACTCCCTCCCAACACCATTCCAATTCAAGAAATGTTAACATCATTTGATCCTATGGTTGAAAACATTGATAGTCTCTCCAACATAATTGTTGAAAACAATGATCAAGATTTATCCATCAAGGAGAACCTTGAAGATGTTACTACCTCATCTAATGATCAACACAACATACATCAAGAGTCACTTTTTGATCATGATCAAAATTCACTAATAATATCTGACAATGATCTATTTCAAGGAGTGTTAGAATTATTTAATCCTATTGACATAATCCAAGATCCATCCAACAATGATCATGTTGAAAATTTCTCTACATCACATAATGAGTTAGAGGACATATCTCAAGAATGTATTCCAAAGCATGATCATCATCTTTCACCAAAGTCTAGCAATGGCTCTTTCCAAGACATATTTATATCCTTTGATCTCATGGTTGTAGATATTGAAGGAATCCTCAACTCAACACTTGATCCAAACCCACTCAAAGATCACAAGGATATTGGGCCAATTCCCATGCCTAATGAAGAATGTGTATCTACACAATACTACAATGATCTAATGGGCACTCTCCTATCTATACAAGATGTCACAAATGATGATCATATCCATATAACACATACTCCTCCATCTACCCATGAGACACTTTCTTTGGATGGACACATAGATGATCTTCATTAGAACACGATTCCTTTACTCCTATCATTATTACAGAAAAAGAGTAGGTTATTGATTCCTATAGTTAGGATGAGTTATCAACATCAAGATTAGATATATCCCAAATTCAGATTAAGGACATCACGTATGAAGATATCCAATATTACCCACTCAAGAAAATAGGTCAGACCAAATAGGATATCATGGAGTCAACAAAGCAGAAAACTAGAATAAAATCATATGTAGTGGTCATTTATCAAAGAATGCTTGCTAAAGAGGACATCTTAGAACAATCAGAATCAAAGCATGAAGGTACTACTTCCACAATACTGGGGGCAACTTCATCTCAAGAAAATGTCAACATAGGGAGCATGAAGAATCTTTATGATGAAACGAGTGAATACTACAACTAGTCACATCATGAAACTTCATCCACCCCTCACCCCATCCATGAATTGGGACCAACATCAAAAGAAAAATTTGAATCAAAGCACGAAGAATGTTATTAAAGAAAAAGTTGAGAAGCATAATGGACAAATCAAATACACATGGGTACTAAAAAATAAAATGAAAGATTGTCCCTATCAAACTCCATCAGTCAAAGAAACTATGAGGAAAAATGAAAAAGGGAAATGTATCCATCAAATATGTCCACAAAGGAAAAACTAGGCTTCTCAGGAAACGTATAGAGTATATCAAGTAGTTGGTCCTAATTCCATGCACACTTTCGTATCCAACCATTATTTCTCATCTTCCCAAATTTGGAGAGTCAAAGGTTCCAAACTAGGTCAACTAATCCATCTTCTATTCCTAAAAACACTTCATCATCCATTTTTCCATGCATGATATCCAATTGTCACATTGACCATGTATTGGCAGCCACACTTCATCATAAGGATTCAGAAGGCATTCTATTACGATGTGTGCATAAAAACAAAGTTAACTACAATATCAAAAAGGTAGATCAGGAATCACAAAAATTGCATTCAAGTGCACATATCTTAGCAAATCAGCTTCTTCAAGCATGATATTGATGGCACAATATGACAAAAGCATCTGTATCAACACCGCTAGGTGATTCAGAATGAGCTTAAACTATTTCAAATTTTTTTTAAAAAAATCATGAAAATAGTGAAGATAAAAATTATCAGTTCTAATGAAAACCACTATGGTGGCACTTTGGACAGGTACCATGATGAAAACCTAGCAAACAAGCGTCATGTGTAGAATCAAGCATCTAGGTGTGCTAGTTAAGGTGAAAGCATCTTATCTCATCCATAATAAATCCATCATTCCATTCATCTTATCCATAATAAATCCATTCATCCATCAACCATTTATCCAATCCATTTTCATCCATCTTCCAAATTATCTTGATCTTGACGAAATTTTGGTGTACACTTTATACTTTCTTATGATAACATCTTGACATGGGTCATTTTCATTAATCCTATCCTGTCCAACATTATCTAAGCCATGAAGCATCATCCAAAGGAGCACTCTTTATTTGAACACCTTATATTATCACAAGATAATAAATATCCCTTCATCCATACATCTATCCAAGAATCCACCCATGGCATTCCATACATTGCTACATATTGGAGGAAGATATTTACATCTTACTTTTGGAATAGATATTGATCTATATCTTCAAACTTAAGTGCTGATCCAAGCATTAGAAAACATAAAATCAAATTGGTCAAAGCATTTGTGAGACAAAATCCAAATCACTAGCCCATGGCATATTTTGACAAGAAAATGTTCCTTATCAAGCTTTATCTTTCATTGAACATCAATCCAAAAAATTAATATTTGTTGCATCTAATCTGTGCTTCAACATCACATCAAAACATTCAAAAAAGATTTTTTTTCCAAGCCAAGCTTCTAAATTTTGATCAGTCAAATCTGTTGGAGTAGGATGCCATTTAATTTCATTCTAATCATATTTTAGTCTATCTCCTAACACCTTGGAATGTGTTTTCACAACACTTGGCTTATAGAGATATTAATCTGGAATAAAATAAACATTTACTTTGACAATTGTAGTTATTTCTAAGTGCTAGAAGTTGTAGGGACACCTTGAGTTATCTCCTACAATATAGGAGCATATGGGAACCTACTTGGGAGGTGGAGATCCACCTTAGTTTAGTTAACTAGTTGGTGAATTGAGTAAAATTCAATTATGCAATAAAGGTTCCTAAAAAATAGGTTTTTTGATTTGTGCATGTTGAGATCCTAGAAAATAGGGGATGAAGTTCAGCTCAATTCAATTTAGTTCAATTTAGTTCAATTCAGTTCAGTTTAGTTTCAATTGTTTTCAGTTGCATGTTAGTTAATCTTAGTTAACTTGATTTGCATTGATAGTTAACAGGTGGCTACATTCAGTTAAGAGATGGAAGATCAATCATGCATGTTTATTTGCATGAATTAGGGATAGTTATGTTTTAGTTAACAAAAATGAACTTGGGCTCACTTTGGGTTCCCAAGTTGGGATATTTGAGATATAACCAATGCATGGAGAAGATATTTCTAATGCTCAGTGATAGGGAGAGGGATTGGAGGAATCACTTGCTAATTCCTGCTCTTGGTCTTTCCTCAATAGACCCCCTTGATGCCTTGCTCCACCAAGATAACCTATACATCCCTGCCTCTGCCTAGGAACCACTAGTAGACTGACCAATCCCTCTTCTATCCACTTGCTGTCTGTTTTCCTAACAAATCTTACTGCTTCACCTTGTTCTCTTCTTAGGCCCTTAATCTGCCCTAAAGGCCTAATAACCTCAAAATTCTTCAAGGTTCTTGTAGGGGTTTAAAGGTGTTTCAATAACTTCAAAATGACCAATTTAAGGTCCTTCCACAATCACAATCCTACAACTCTCCATTGCTTCCTGAAAGTTCCTTCCTAGGGCTTGAAAGGCTAGTTGCCTTGAGCCCCAATTAGGTCTCTGAAATAGGGGTTTTATGCTTCTTCCTCCTAAACCCACCAAAGATCTAGGTTCTTGGATTAATAATGGTGTTTTCCCTGTCCTCACCTCCAAGAATTTTGTAGTCTCAAGCCTACTCAGGCTGTGTATAGTCCAAACACAAAAATGCACAAGAACCCTAGGGTTTCCAAGTCTCGCAGAGCTGATTTAAAACTGGTGAAAAGTTATTCATTCAAATGGGTTGTTAAAGGCTCTTCCTTGTCACCATGCAGAGCCAAGACACTCCTTTAAATCCTCAAAAAATATATTTTTTAAAAACTGCACTCCCCTGCAATTTATAGAACTTTTCCTTCAAGACTGCCCCAACCGGACATGCTCTGGCTTGCCTAGGGCATCCATTTGCTAGCCACCAAAGAACTCACAAAGACTCCTAAATTTACATTATATACAAGGATGGAGTTTATCCTTGTTTCCACTACTCCCATACCTCTTGGTATGGATAGAAAATAGCCTAAAACTCCATTTTCTAATCTTTACCAGACAAAACAGCAAAACAGAAATTAACACAGTATTTACAAAAAAAAGATGAAAGTGATGAATAATAGAGTTTAACATGCAAAAAAAGAGCCTCAAATGGCTTCACTACATGCTATAAACACTATAAAATGCTTCCTCTAATCCATTTGGCAGCAATCACGCGGCCAAGAACATAAAATCTGAACTTTTTACACAGAAAATACTATATTTTTATTATTGCATAACTTTTCAAATGTTTCCAAAACTTCCAACCTTCATCCAAGGTCCAGAAAACACTTTTTCAATGCAAGGAAATCACTTAGGTTTTTTTTCCAAGCCTAAGAGCGGCCAAAAAAAAGCTGTTGTAAAACGCAGTGTGTTTTGCAACGTTTTTTCTATTGAAGGAAAATAACCCAAACTCAAACTTCCAAACAGATTCAACTTTTCCTAAGAACCAAAAAGGTCCCAACCACAATCTAGATGGTATATAAGACCTCACAAAACAAAATGAAATTGATTTCTAAAACAAGACTTCAAAATATGCTTGCACCTTGGCAGGTGCTCCTGCACCATTCTCCCCCTCTCAGCACAAAGACTAAGAACCGGAAAGAGGGATCATTTTCAGGTCAATGCAAAGTTTCTTAAATTGATCTTCTTGTACCCATGTAGCCTCTGAGTTAGGCTTGCTCTTCCACTTGATAAGGTGCTCCATGTATACCTTATTCCTTGTTGACTTTTTCACCCTAGACTCCAAGATCTGCTCTGCCTGAGGCTGCTCTTGATTAGGTAGGGGTACATTACTGATGTCTTTGAAGAATTCATGACTGTTCTAAACCTCATCACTGACTGCGCCCTTATACTTGATCAAATCAGCAACGTTGAACACTGGAGAGATGCCCAAATCTGATGGTAATTCCACCTTATAGGCATTCTTGCCATATTTGGCCAAAACCTTGCATGGACCCACTCTCTTCATTTGAAACTTGGTGGACATCCCCTTCTATAACCTTGATTTGTTAAGATGAACCATAACATAGTCACCTACTGCAAACTACACATCTCTTCTTGACACATCAACTTTATCTTTCAATTTTTGTGTTGCTGCTATGATTGTCTTCTTAACCTACTCATGAATCTCCTTCATGGCCTGAGTGAAGTCTTCTGCATGTCCACTCCTATTCTCTTGAGATCTAAGGTCTCTAAGTTCACAAACTCCTCTTGGGTGCATCCCATACACCACTTCAAATGGACTTTTCCCTGTAGTTCTATTTACACTGTCATTATAAGCATACCCAGCTTGAGAAATTACCATATCCCAGGTCTGTCCATATTCTTTAGTCAAGCACCTCAATAGGTTACCTAGTACTCTGTTAACCACCTTTGTTTGACCATCGATCTAAGGATGGTATGCTGATCCAAATGACAGATTGGTTCCCAATCTACTCCATAGTGTTTTCCAAAAATGGCTCACAAATTTCACATCCCTGTTTGATACAATGCTCAATGGCAATCCATGGATTCTTACAACTTCCCTGAAGAAAAGATGGGCTATGTAACTTGCATCATGTGTAGTCTTGCAAGGGATAAAGTGACTCATCTTGCTAAATCTGTCCACAACTACATAAATACTATCAAACCCTACCTTAGTCTTGGGAAGTCCTACCACAAAATCCATACTAACACACTCCCATGGTTTATTTGGAATGGGTAAAGGTTGATACAAACCTGCATTGCTGGCTCCCCCTTTGGCTTTCATGCAAACTACACACTACTCCACATATTTCCTAACATCTCTTGCCAACTTAGGCCACTAGTAGAATCTTTGTACCAGCTCTAAAGTCTTATTTATTCCAAAATGCCCACTAAGACTGCCATTATGTTTCTCTTGAATCAAATTTTCCCTCATTGATCCTCTTGGGACACATAACAGATTGCCCTTAAATAACAGTATATTTTGCAATGTATACTCAACATACTGACTATGAAAATGATTTTCAAAATCTGAACATACCTTGTAGGCTTCTGAGAAATCTTCATCATCACCATAGAGGTCTTGAAAACTCTCTAATCCAATGCTCTTCAGCTGTATTTCCTGCACTGTCAACATTCTCCTGCTTAATGCATCTACCACCTTATTCATTTATCCCTTCTTATGCTTGATGGTAAAAGTGAAAGCTTGGATGTATTCCATCCATTTCAAATGTCTATTACTCAGCTTCTCTTGGGTGTTAATGTAACTGAGTGCCTGGTTATCTGTGAAGACCACAAACTCTTTGGGCAATAAATAATGCCTCCACTTCCTAAGGGACTGCACTAAACCATATAATTCCAGATCATAGGTGGTGTATTTTTGCTTGGCTTCAAACAGCAATCTTGAACTCCATCTAGCTGTTAGATTTGGCTTTACAATGTGCAATGAACCTTATAGCATAGGTCAGTTTACTAAAAAAAAGAAAAGGGCAAAGGAGAAGAAAAGTTTCTAAGTATGAAGCTTGCTATGAATAGTGACAATGGAGTTCCTGCAATGGACAATTCCTTAAACAATATCCCACTTAACCAAGGATTTCACATTATCACATAAATTGTGCTATCTTCTAAGGGCTACAGATATTTCATCTTTCATCCAACACATACATGCATGAAGTAAAGATGAATGTTTGGGGCAGCTTCAAATCAAGTCCAAGCTAACTTTGCACAGCTATATACCTTCAGCAAACAGTAAAAAGTATGGACTAAGGGATCATCAACAAGACAGACATTTTTACAATCACCCAACAGCATTCCTAAAATTTATCCAGATAAAGTAAATAGCTAACTAAACAGCAATGAGATCTAAGCTAAACATATGAAATTGGAGAAAAAATCAAGCCACATGGGAGAAACCAAGAAAATACACCAAGTCAATGATATTTCTTATAAATTTCTGCAGCATGCCTTTACAACAAATCAACTCTCACTTTTGCAAATGAGGGGAGTGCTCTATTTATAGTTTCCAAAAAGTTAAATGAATGGCCAAGATTTATTACAATTATGTGGCCAAGATTCATTACAAAATAGGGTTTCACCTACCCCCAAATAGATTACAATTTAAAATAGATTTTTGTCTCTTCCCTATTTTGTCCTCTAGTG
>VDFB02000003.1:488479161-488489755 GCA_007258455.2 Sequoia sempervirens
TATGGATAGTGAAACATGTACTTCCCTCAATATATTAAAATAAAGGATAGTAATAAGTCCTTATGACTATCATAAAGGGCATTCAGATGTAACAAAATACAAGTCTTTCCATTTCTTATTCTCCATGTCTCATATTGCTAGGACTAGAGGATTTATTTCTAATTTCTCATATAGGAGAATACACCTATGGATCAGATGCATTCCTTTGTATAAATTGGAAGGTATAAGATGTAGAAAATGCATATAGATATTACTTCCTTTACTTGAATTCTACACCTTGATGGATGGATGAGTTTTCTTTTAGATTCTATACTTACTAAATTATCTGTTCTAGTAATTTTGGAATGCCCAAAAGGATAGTCATTCCAAACGGTCTAAAGAGGGGAAGAAGTATGTGATAATTTTGGTCATAGGTAGAAGGAAATGAAGCAAGAAGGACAATCAAAGGCAGTCTAATGATAGTCAAGCCACAATGTACATGGAAGAGTGGGCAGTACTTTCAAATGAGTAGTCCTAAGTTCACATGGAACAAAGGATATAACCTTGAAATATACCATAAGGGAAGTCAAGTTCAAAGAGATCATTGCCATAGGTATGTAGATCATAGAGGATCACTATCATTCAAGAGGATCACAGTCATAAAAAGATCATAGCTAGCTGTATGAAAATCAAGTGTAGTTTAAAATCCATGAGGATAGTCTTACATAAGGGAGGCATAAAATAGTTGAAAACAATCATTATGAGCATCCAGAATGCAAGAAAAGGAGGCACAAAGAAATACAATATAAAACATTCCAAGGGAAGTCATGTATTAAGGAGAGACAATTATGGTTCATGGTTAGGTAGGGTCTCGGAGAAATCTTATTTAAGAACAAAGTCAAAGGAACAATCAATGTATAACTAAGTTATGAGGGTAGTTTGGAGGAATTTTTAGAAGATTGTTATAAAGGATTTTAACTATACCATTATACAAAGACTTGGAAAACATTTAATGTGACTCTCAGTCATATTGAAACAAATCCCATAATTTTTAGGCTAAGGAATATCAAATGAACTATGATAGTGACTATGAATCCTTGAGAAGCAAAGAAGACAATCACTATGAAGGCTCAAATAGGTTGTTCTGAGGAATATATTAAATTGACAAGAGCTTGGGGTAGTCACCTTTGTATGTACAGTCCACCATATGCATAAACCAGTGATTTATGATAGTAGGTAAGGTTCCTACGTGGTTGAAAAAGGACAACGCTTTAAAGGACACTACCATATGCTTGGTAAATATTTTAAGTGCTTAAACAAAGGAATTGTGAACAACACCATGACTGTGATCATTGAAAGCCAAATGCACAATTTTGAAGGAGGAAGAGGTATATAAAGCATGGCAGTCATACCTTGAAAATGACAGTGTTTGACTATCAAGGGAAGTAAGAGTAAATGAAGCTTGATACAAACATTCTTATGATGGTCAAGCATAAGCTATTTATGAACTTTCATAAGTTAAATGGCAAGAGTAATTCAAGCCTATTAGATACATAGATAGCTAAAGGAGCATCCTAAGGGAAGACTTCATGGACAAACCACGATAAGTACAATCACCTCTCTGCCCCCGTAACCATTGTTTAGTGTCTAACTTGGTGGTCATATCCCCAGTAATTGGCAATCAACTTGTTCTAGTTAATGCAAAGTAATTTCCCCATCTGTATTGTTCCCCATGATACCCCAAGCACCCCTCATTTTTGATGTTTTCATTAGCAAAGTTGTGGAGGAGTAGAGTATAATTTAGAGGTCTCCAGAAGACTTGTTGATCAGTGGTGTTGGCGTACACCACCATGGAAGTACAACTCAAACATCTTCAAATTGACACTCGCCCATCTATTGGCCCCACTCCCCTATTTTTAGAATCTTAAAATTGGAAGTTCTAACTTATTTTTTTATAGATGGATGTTATTCTTAACCAATTTTTTTTAATGGAGTTTAATGTTTAAATTTTTTATGAATGATACGTTTGTTTCATGTTGAATGCATGAGGGGAAATTAAGTTCATGCTAAATACATGAAAGGATAAGTGTTTGTTTAGTTTTTTCTGCTGTGTTTATTTTTTAGGGCTAGGGACTCTTTAAGATATTGTCCTTTGTAAAGGAGACAATTAAAAAGAATGTAATATTATTTAACAAAAATCAAATTAAATGGATGAAAATCAAGTCAAACTATTTTTGGTGGATACGGATCGTTGGGATGCTCCTGCATCATAAGAATTGTAAGTGCAAAGATAACAACGGTTCTTCAAAAAATCTACCAGAAGCTTATCAAGACAGTGAGCAAGTCAAAATTGTCAACCTACAAATATTGAAGAGAGAATTTGAAGAGGTAAGAAGTTGGGAGAGTGGGTGATTATTGTGTAAAATTAAAAGATGTGATCAATAAGATGACTACTTTGATAGAGACTATGAAAAAAAGGTTGTGGTTTAAAACCTGTTAAAATCTCTAACACCAATGTAGAATCATGTTGTAATAATCATTAAGGAAAGTAAAGATTTGACTACTCTCAAGTTTGATCACTTAGTAGGATCTCTTATGTCTCATGATAAAATACTTAGAGACACATTTGGAGAAATTTATCTTAAATTAAAAACCATAAAGAATGAAGGTGTAATCAGTAAAAGCAATCAAGGATAAGGAAAAGACAAGAACAACAAGGCATAGTTCACACAAAGATATATGATAGATTATGAAGAGAATTTTATACCATTATAAAAATAAGAGACCAATAGAGTGGTGATTTCAATAGAAGCTCAAAAGAAATAAAGCATACATCACATGGATGTGAAAATATATTTCTTCTAGAGTTCAACTGAGTATATTGCAGTCACTTTTATAGATACATTTAAGAATTATGACTTCAAAATTTTCTAGAAGAAATTGGGGAGAAATAAATTTAGCTTATAATAATCTTCTGCAATAACATAAGTACAATTAAGTTGTCCAAGAATCGTATCCGTCATAGTAGGAAAAAAAATTTGATTTGAAATATCATTTCATTTTATATTTGGTTCAAAAGAAAGAAGTATAATTGAGGTATATACAAACTTAGAAACAACTTACAAATATATTTACAAAAGACATTCAATTTTTAAAACTTCAAGACCATCTTATGAGTCTACTTCATCAAGTGGCAATATGTTGATAAATAGTGTTTATGTACACCAGGTCATGCAACTACAAATCAAACCATCTGTCAAAAGGGTAGACATCATTAGCATATCCTACAATCATTGCATTCCAAGAGATGACATGATGGATGTCCATAACCTATTCCAAAGCTCACCCGACATGATGATCTATGATGTAGAAAATTTAAAAAAAATTGCGATTTAGATCAAAATTCGACAAAAACCTTGTGAAAACCATCGACGAAATACAAAAGTCGACACATATGTTGTACAGCCGATTGAAAGATAGAGAGCTGAGTATGTCGTTGACATTTAGGTGTAATGCCCGTCTCTTAATAACCTAAAGTTTACGGTACGTGTTATGAGGTACATGTATTTTTTTTAAGTATTAATATTAAGTTAATTAATTGCATACATTCTTAGGTTAGCGGCGTTACACTACTTTGAGTTTTCCATAAGTGACTTAAGTATTTCGCATTGCACAAATTAAATCATAACATAAAATAAACATTGCATAATAAAGTACAAACATGTTTTCCATACATTGCATTGATATGATATTACAATACTCATCCAACTTGATGAGGTAGTTCAAATAATAGTTACAAATACAATTACATTGTTCACCTCTTATACATTTGAGGGATGTTATACAAATCAAGATTTACATTATACAATGATGAAAGTACACATAAGACCCAAGCGCAAGCTCTCCATCCATGAAGCTCTCAATGTCATGATCACAAACTGGGGACCCAACGGAGTAAGGTGAACGTTCCACCCAACCATGTGGTACCCGTAGGTCCACCCCCCGTGCTAGGAGATAGTAATAAGGTTACCTAGACCTAATCTACTAACCCTAGACACTAGTACAAACAAACTATTAGTTACATTGCTTCTAGATTTTGACAATTAATTGAAACACAAACTCAAGGTTGACTGTTATTTAGGTGGAGTGTCATCACAATGATGCAATGGTTACCCTGGTGTTTCTTCCTAGGTTTCGGCCCCCAATCCTTGGGTTACCCTGGTAACCTCTTACGAAACCCGGCCCCTATTGCATACAATTACGGAATCAAATGTCCTTAAAAGAAACAAGACATCGATTTTTCCATTCCAGGCCTTCTCAACTTATACTCATAACTATAGTAGCTCATGAGTCATAAGTGAGGCATGCATATCTTGTTAAAAGTTTTAATCTAACTACTATGTCATTTAATTATCACTGAGTTACTAACTACTTGTAAGTTACCCTGACACCCCTTTGTGTGTTGGCCCTTACAAATAGCCACTCCCCTAAACATAACATGGGAATCTATGTTCTTTGACTAAGGTTTACAAGTTGTACATATAACCAAAAACAAGACATCAAACCAATGTTCATAAAACAGGTGTCAATCCTCCATACAAAACCTTGTACACATTCTTGGTTAGATAATCCCTTTCCCAAGTTTTAAAGTTTAATTGGAAGACTTGTACAGTTAGGATATTCCCAACTTACCCAAAGAAAAATACAATTTCTAATTATGACATATCGGGAAAATAAACATCTCCTATTCGTATATATTAAATCCAGTCAATCACTAAAAAAAAAATTAAACAAGAAATTAGAACTACTCAATTGTAATCTATTTTCCTCATACCATAAAAAGAATAATGCATGATCTAATTTAATTTTCACTTTCTCAATTTCACATAATAAAATTAATCATCAATTTATCTAATAATAATATTTCATTTAATTAATTTTTTTTTAAAATATAACTCCCACTTATGAGTTGTTTCAATATAAAACTTCACTTAAATAATTTTATTTAAATAATCAATTTAATTTACTAAATAAATTATTTAATTCATATTTCAAACCTATTTAATATATAGTAATATTATAAAACATATATAATATATTATAATATTATATATTATATATAATATATTATAAATATATTATATAATATATAATATATATTATAAATATATTATACATAATATATATATTTAATATATATTATATGAAACTAATGAAATAAAAATTTAATTTTAAATCCATGCGATTTATTAAATCGCAGCAATGTTAAACCCGAATTTTATAACAAACACAAATAAAAACCAAAATTTTAAAACTTTTAAATGAAATATTAATTTATGGTAAGGCCGAGGCTCATGCCGTAGCCTCTCTATGGAGACGCAGCCATAGTGGCTGCGCCCACTACAATAAAAATATGGGGAGGGTTTTCAGCCCTCCTCAATGCATTAATTTTTTTAAAAAAAATTCGCAGTTTCGTTTAATTCATTCAATAAGAATAAAATAAAATTCGCCGTTCCGTACAGACGAAAAAATGACAAAATTTATACTCTTTTTTTTAACAATAATTTACTATGATTTACACAGCAATAATAATATATATATTTTTATATTTTTAATAAAAAGAATTACCAAATGAATCTTAATAAACAGAGGTAATTTACTGGTAAAAATATTCTACAGAAATTAGAGAGAGTAAAGAATTTTTAACAGGTAATTTCTGTACCATATATATTTTGTATGAAATAGTTTCAACTGGTAGTATTTTAAAAAAAAAATAAAACCCCATATCTTCTTCAATTCAACTAGATGCTTTAATATGGAATTTATATTATTTAACAGCAAAGATTCTTTTCTACATTTAAATAAAAATCTTTACGAAATTTTCCGAGAAGCACACAGGAAATTTAAGACAATTCTTTTCTCTAATTTTTTTTTTTAAAAAAGAAGAGAAACAAATTCAACAAGAAAAATACCTGTAGAAAATAAGCTTCCTGTAGGAGAAATCAGATGCGCACAATAATTCCAAAAAGCTTCTCCAATAAGGTTTTCCCCAAATCCAAGAAAGCTTTACTAACCACCGAGAATCCTTTGGAAGATCCTCCACCAAGAATCACAATCCCAACAGAGAGATAACTTCCAAGAATAAAGATTTTGCACAGTAAAATAAATTTTTCCAGTCCTCAGAAAATTTTCCCCGTGAGGAAATTGAATAACCCCGTGCAAAATCCCAGATCCACAATAACCTCCATGAGAAAATTTCAACAATTGTATACAATTATGGCATTCACACACTTGTCGAGAAGTTGCAAATATCCTCTCAACAACTTCTCGGCAATTTTGCCCTTTTAATTTTGCATGCAATTTCAATTTTATTAATTTAAACTTTTAAAAACTAATTTTCCATTCACATGCATTTATTTATTTTATTTTATTTTATTTTTAATTTTCTACTTCTTTTAAATACAATATAATTTACACACTTAATAATTAAACTTAATTAATTAATTTATTTAATTAAAATAGTTTAATCTTTTTAAGACCAACTATTTAACCAAATAAGCTAACTAATGTATTAAATTATCAAGTAAGTAAATTTCAATCATATTTAAATATTAATTAAATAACAATAATTAAAGCACAATAACTAACATTAAAATTAACCAATATTTACCTTTTCAAAATGATTTAACCAACAGAAAATACAATACAACCTATGACTCAAAACTGAAAACTGACAATGTACTAAGACCAAGGTTAAAGACTAGACTAGGATAAACCTAACTACTATCTCCCGTTCAACATTTTCGTTGAGTCTTGACACGCTCAGACCTGATTACACAGTGGAGTCGGTGTCATGTACCTGCAAATCCTGCAACCAAGCAAATAACGTGCATACATGTATATATATATATAAAGCATTAAACAGGCACACCGTGCGGAGAAAATCATAGATATCGCAGGCACTCGCAGGTTTAAAGTGATGCGATTCCGCTTCTCCACACCAATACACTTCACAAAGAACCGGATTTAAACAAATGTTGTTAGTCCATCATAAGCATGTACATATCAAAACAACAAAAGTAAACATCTACACTAAATCATATCATGTCAAACAATAATCATCAAACAATTAACATCATGTCACAAAATAATCCATCATCGCCAAAACCAACATCAAAGTATCCCACAAAACATCATATAGTCTAACAAGATGAAAAGTATCTAATGTAAAGCATAAGCATAAATCCGAGGGTACTACATTTCCTCAATTTAAATACACCGCATTTAAAAGTTTCCGACGAATAGACATTTTGTCGTAATTGTGACAAAAACATGATCCCTTGACAACTGACGAAGTTAGGTTGATATTTTGACATTTTTAGAGTCTGTCAAAAGTTTGACGCAAAAGTGTTGACGAAAATTGGTTCAGTGGTTCGTCAGTATTCCGACAATCTTTTGTCAAAAATTCAACAAATGTTCATCAAAAATTGCACCCAAATACCTATACTCCAAATTCCAAAACCCACTTTGAGACCTATGACCCAACAACCAAAAAATGTTTGAAGGGTGGGATCCATACTTCCTCATAGACCTATAACCTTTTGAATTCCAAATCCTTCTTCCAACTTGACACTCGATTCCTACTAGGGAAAAATGAAGAAATGAAACTCTAAGGCAAGGAAACTAATAAGGACCAGTTCCTCCACTCAATGATGCATAACTTCCTTGATTTATGAGTCATTTAGAAATGATTTAGGACAAGGAATGAGACAAAAATCAAGAAAATATCCTTAACATAAGGGAAAGCTTACAAGAACACCAAGAAAAAAATGCTACAAAATGATCTACACATTTGACACCAGCATTGACACATGCCAATAACAAATATGGAACAATCATCCATTATGATAATACAATATAGATTCACCCGTAAAAATCTATAATCATAAATGTAACCTTAAATAATTCAA
This sequence comes from Sequoia sempervirens, assembly GCA_007258455.2. Classification (NCBI taxonomy): domain Eukaryota; kingdom Viridiplantae; phylum Streptophyta; class Pinopsida; order Cupressales; family Cupressaceae; genus Sequoia; species Sequoia sempervirens. Next base: position 488,487,111 of record VDFB02000003.1, read on the forward strand.
TACAAACATACACAATTATCATAATTTTAGTTTTACACACATGCCAACACCCTCAAAAGATGAGGTGTAGAAAATTACCAAATGATAGCAATAATTGATTTATTTAAGGGGTTTAATCCTAAACATAGGAAATCCTACAAGAACAACATAACGGAAGTGCTACAAAATATTGCACATGTTCAATACCAACGTTGACACATGCAAATAGAAAAGATGGAACAATCATCCATTATGATAATACAATATAGATTCACACTTAAAAAACTATAATCATAAATACAACCTTAAATAATTTAATCCAAACACACACAATTATCATGATTTTATCCTTACAAGCATGCCAACACCCTCACAAGATGAGGTGTGAAAAAATACCAGATGATAGAAATAATTGATTTCCTTTAAGGGATTATATTCTAAACATGGATGAATCATAACCCACATCATGAATTACATGAAAACACAACTATAAAATAAATACAAAGGCCTCACATAACCTATTTATAAAGATTACAATAAAATATTAAATGAGATTAAGTATACTTGCAAATTTCTTGCACATAATAAATAACAAGACTAATATTTGGTATTATGTGAGGTGTGCAAACTGATTGCAACAACCTACTCAAAAGATGCAAAATCTTAAAATATCAAGGAGACTAATCTTTCCAAGAAATAGTTAATTCATATGAGGTCTAAAATATAATTTTCCTATTTTCTTCAAGGAGGTCAAAATCATAAAAAATTTAAAGCCTCATTTCCCAATTTTTTTAACATTTCAAATAGAAGAAATTTTAAACGTTCAAAGATACCATTTTGATCTAAAAATTCACAACAACCTCTTTCCACAATCAATTTTTCTAAATTTTCAATACACATGATTTAATAATTTTTTTCATAACTTGGTCTCAAAATGTCCAATTTCAAAATTTTAAAAACATTAATTAAAACTACAAATTATGATCCTAAGTCATTCGTAAAGAATGATTCCATATGACTCCACCTAATGTGGGAATGGCTAAAGAAAATGATATCATTTTAACTGCAAAATTAAATAAGAAAAATAACTCTTTCATCAAGCTCACGTCATGGAGTAATTCTTCCTATTGAGCAAACACACACATCCATGCAACTCCTATTCAAGGCGCTACCTACCCACCCTATTGCTTTGTAGGTGGTATATCTATCCCTACCTATCTTTTATTTTATTTTATTTTTATTATGGATAATACATTAATATTTTAAATTCCTATGTGATGCTACTCGATTTTTTTGTATGCTTCCAATATGGAGCACCTGTTTTAAGAGAACAAGGACCAAGGTTAAATCTTCATCTATATTAGTATCCTTTTTATGAGTTCCTATGCATTTGCTTCCTTTTTGGGTACTTATAATTACTTTTAAATTTATTTTATAATAATTTGGATGTAGGTCATAGTGGGGGGAAATTTAAAGGTATAAAATGTATGTACCACATGTTTTTCACATTCATTTTGGACTCACTTTAACTTTCTTTACCTTTTATTTAAAAACAAGCACACAAATTTGAGAGTGAGCACATAACTCAAACCTTATTCATATCTATAATTATTTCTAAGGACAAATTCTAACCTTTTGTTTACCCATTTCCCACTCCAAGTCAAATCCACACTCATAGAAGCAATCTAAATCATTTATGTGGTTGTGAAAGTGACCCCTTAAATTTTTAAAAATTAAGTTGAAATTGGAAGCTAAACTGCCTTTGTGATTATTTTGTGTTGATTCAACATTTGAAATAGTTTTTTATTTACCTTTGGTTTTATATAAAATGGATAACCGTAGTTTAATTGGGATGATCTAATTATTATCACCCATATCCATTCATTATATGATATTAATTGCTAGTTCCAAACATTGTTAGGAAATATACATTGTGCAAGCATTTGGGGTATATTGCATGTTTGAGAGTGTTTCCCTTTATCTTTTATCTAGGTGTTAAATTAATATCCTTAAATATATATTTAAAATAAGGGAATAAATTATCCTTGTCATGTGAAAATTATCAAATACCAAAAACAATTTTTTATGTGAGGGAAACTATTAGACATCTAGATAAACTGAAAATTATCAAATACCAAAAATAATTACAAGGGTTACATTTCATCTTCACTTATATTTCTACTTTGATGACAAATCAATTTATATTGCATTTAACAATTTATTTCTAGATACATACTATTATTTTATCATTTTATTTTTTAAAACATTGAATTTATTATATTTATTACATTCCAAGAATATTTTAATATAGGTATATTTTACTTGTATTATTTTCTTACCCTAGATTTATGTAAAAGGTATTTTATTCTCTTTCATTTTGGTAAAACCTTATACTCTTACACCCCCTTAGGGTTTTATTTTCTATTTTTTATTATTCAAATCTAAGAGTTTAATTTTTTGATATTTATCGAGCTCCTTTTACCATATCACTTTAGGGTTTATTTATGTCATGGGCTACTTGAAGCCTTAATATTGTTTTATGAAGGAATGTTCATCTTAACTCTAGTATGAATAGCCAATCAAATGACCATTGACTCAGTTTTTGATATGATAGACAATAACACTCATATAGAGAACCATATTGAAGAAGATGAAGAATATTGATC
>VDFB02000003.1:488489855-488593295 GCA_007258455.2 Sequoia sempervirens
GGGCTACACAAGATGAAAGGACAAGCACTCTTGGCCTCTACAAGTCTTGAATCTCATAGATGGTTTCTTGATTCAGAGGCATCTCATCATATGGCATCTTCTATGGATATGTTCTCTTCTTTTGAGCCTTGTAATTCACCTCATATATTGATGGGTAACAATACATATATGAAGGTAAGTGGGAAGGGTTCTATTAATATGGGGGAAGGGAGCTTCAATGATGTACTTTGTGTTCCTTCCTTGTCCACTAATCTCCTTTCTATTTATCAAATTACTCATGGGGGTCAAGTTAAAACAATTGAGTTCACTCCAGATAGGGTGTACATAAGGGACTTGGAGACTAGGGATATTGTTTCTACCAGAATGGTTGATCATTCATCTTGTGTATATTACTTTTCACATTTTTCTTCAGAAGATGATAATGTTGCTTTGACTGCATCACACACTTCATCGAGTGTGAACCATGATAGTGAGAAGTTTGGTCAACTACACCTTGGTATTCTAGAAACCAGTGTTGAGCTTCCTACTCCTCCACCTCCTACTCCTTCATCCATTGATGCTTCTCTTCAGTAGGATGATCATAGTTTTTCAGATCTTGCTTTATGGGACGAGTATTTGACAGGGATTTCTAAATTGTTCATAAAGTCTCATACTGTAGATTTGGAGGACACACTTGAGGGGATTTCTCTCCTCTTTGATGACAGTTTCAATACAACTGTTATCCCATCTTCTTTGTTTTTGGAGATTGACATTCATGAGTCTCCTCCTTCACTTGATTTTTCATGTTTCTTGGTTCAGTTTTACCATGATTATGTTGTGGCTCACTCAAGCTTGCAGGATCTTCATTTGTTTTCAGAGGCATACATGTTGAGCATTCATGCTTCCTCCTTTCAGTTGGACATGGAGTGGCTTCATCATCAACTTATGATATTGTTTCTTCCTAAGGGAAGATGTGTTGCTTGTAGACATTGGGTCATCTTTTGTTTTCAGGCATTCTTCATCAGCATTAGAGCTTCTTCATCACGGGGGGGATATCTTATCTCTCTACTTCCCTCTTATGGGGGGTATTTGATTGTATATACATGATGCATGTTGTCCTTGGGGGGTATCATTGAGTCCTCCATACATCATGTTGTCTTGTTTTGGTTCTCTCTTTTGGAGAGGAGTTTTGTCCCACAGGGTCTTCTCCTTTTCTCCGCTTGTGAGAGATTGCATCATTTGCATTGTAAATGGGTACTTGACATGGCCTAGTAGCCGAGACCCATGGTCATAGTCTTTGCATAGTTTTCATAATAATCTTCTCCCTAAGTTGCACTTAAGGGGGGGTGTTGGTGTGAATAATTATCTTGTACCTATCTTATTCATTCACTAGGTAATTAGGGGACATATTCACATGGTTAAGTTTACTTAGGTAAAAGATTCCTTCTTAAAGTCTTAGTTGGCTTTTCTAGAACTTATCTTATCTAGCTAGGATGCATCATTTCCTAGGTGATTAGGTTTTTGGTTGTCTGATGTCATAGGATTATGACATTTATCAACATCATGTTCACTACTACATTTCAACCTTGCCTACATAAGCAAGGCATCTCATGTACATTTTCATTCAAGCTTATAGCAAGCAAGTAATTCAACCATTAATCAATCTTGCATTGTGAAGCAAGCTTTCTTGCCATTCTCTCTCTTGTGGAAGTGTTTTTGGTCGCAACTGATCTTGGGGGTGTTGGGGAGTCACCATTAACTCCTACAAGACACACCCTATAATGGGAAACTCATAAGAAAGTTCTTGCAAGCACATTTTTCAATGGGCTATATCAAAGGTTGGGAAATTGTGAGAAAGTATCTTCAATCCATGCCTTAAGTGGAATGGGAATGATTGAAGAGCCTTAAGTGGCAAAGCAGGTGAGTGTTGGTTCTGGTGTTCATGGTTTTTTGTCATTGAGAACCTTGTTTGTAGTAACCAACCAGTCCTTCCAATGATTTTATCAAAGTGGTGCATTGGAACTTAGATTCCAAGAAGTTACTTGCCATGTCCGATCTTGGTTAAATATAGAAGTTAAGACTTCATTCTTAGCATACCTTTATATTTTTTACTTCGTTTCATGTAAAATCATCTCTTCTACTATGAAGAGCATGAGGCAACCCCATCGAGAAAAACGTACCAATTGAGCTAGGATGTTATATTGCTTGTGAGTCAGTTTGAAAACATATTGGTTGGATCTCAAAACATTGAAAACAAACATTCAACAAATCATCAAAATTTCAAACCCCTTGGAAAGAGTGAATATCTTTGAAGATTCCAATATTATTGCTTTTCCCTAAGGATCTCATCTTTAGAGGCTTCTAAATACTTGGGAACATATCTAAATTCACTCAATTCCAAAGTAAACCTAGAGAACTATAGATTTAAGCCTCTTGATTTCCACATGAGATGATAGATGCTCAAAGTTGTAGAAATTTAGTTTGAAATTTAAGCAAGACAAGTGGATGTGGTAAAATAATTTCATTAACCAAGATTAAATCAATTGAACCCCACACATGTGCTTGTTTATCTTTTGTCTTTTGGTCTTCCAAGCAAAACATTGGTCTTTTGGTTTTAACTACTCATAGGGTAAAGCATGTTCTTCACTACCTTGGTCTTGTAAAAAAAGTCCTTCTTAGATTCATTTATGATCAAATTAAACACTTCATCCATCCCAAACATTTATCATCTCCATCCCACAAAAAAAATTTAGAGCTTTGGAAAAAATCAACATTTTAGACTTGGGTAAATCATCAAACACATCAAAATCACCTTGTTTAGTTAGGAGTGTGAGAATCCATCATTTCTCATACCTCTAGTTAAATTAGAACCCCTTTGAACAAGTTCATCCTAAGGTCACTTCCAACATCTTCGGATCTACAAATTCATTATCCAAATCAATCCAATCAAAATCAAATCCTAAAGTCTAGCATTGATCCAAAGTTCCTAAAAGTTCAAAACCCATATCATTCACCCCTTTCATCTTTTATCTCACCATTGGTCCTAAATTCCTTAGAGGTCAACAAGGTCAAAAGAAAAGAAAAACATGGAATATAAACTTGATTCATACATCATGAGTAATCTAAATCAACAAAACTATCAAAGCCTTACAATGCCAATTGCTTATCAAAACTCACATTTATACAATCCATACATGACATCATTATCTCCTACAAACCTCAATGATACAAAAAATGTGAGTATGAAAAATATTAATTTTGGAACACCTTTCCCAATGATAGATATAAAGAAAATTCAAAAACTACAAATCAATCAACCAAATGATCAATGCAAAATTCTTCAACAAAACAACATTATCCCACCAAATTTATACATGCCAAATATGAATATACCAAGTGACAACTTACCCAATATGAACATATCAAATCCACACTTGGTGAACTATGGGATAGATATGTTGGTGAGTCATACCAATGTTGTTCAAAGTCAAACAATTTGTTAACAACTCAATGCATTAATCCAAATCAAGATAGCCTTATACAAAATCAAAGTTACCTAAATCAAAGTAATGTGTTTCCAAACCAAAACAATGTTCAATGTCAACCTATAATGCAAAATCTAAACATCCTCCCAAATCAGAACATTGCCTAAAATCTATTTTTCCATGACCCCATAAAAGCACCATAAGTGTATCTCCCAAATATGCTTGAACACTAACCAAATCAACTATATCAAGTGTTTCAAGATCAAATTTTGTGACATCAAATTTCTTCACTTACCAAAATAGTTGATTCACTACACTAAGAGACGTCTCCACCCCAAAATCAATACACTCTTCCATTTGTTAAACCATGTCATCAAATCATTGAGTTGTGTCCACAACCACATCAACAACAATATCTCCAATGTCAAGAGGTTGGATATCAAGATCAACAACATCAACAATAAACCCAATCAACGCATCTTGAAGAAGATCACTCACAACAAGAAAAAATATCACAAGATAACAAACATGAATACACTCCTTTTGGAGAGCTAATCGAATTAGTACTAAGAAAGCTAGTTAATGCAAAACTCATAACTCTTCCAAAAGTAAGTGATTTCAACTCTGTCGTAAACCTACCTTGGAATAGGAGTAGATCTTATTATGAGTATCATAGAGAAAATATTCATAAAACATCAAATTTTGTTCAACTAAAAAATATCATCCAAGACCTTATTGATCAAGAAATAATAACTGCTGAGGACAAACATCAAGATTCAACCACTAGTGATAGAAGTGACTATCTCTCCACCATAGTTGTTGAAAAAAATGATCAAGATCTATCCATCAATGAGCACCTTGAAGATGTTTCTACCTCATCCAATGATCAAGTAAACATATATCAAGAGTCACTTTTCAATCATGATCAAAGTCCATCAACAATACCCAACAATGATCCAATTCAAGAAATGTTTTTGATTAGTGTGAAAACAGGTTTTGAATGGACTTGAAACCATTTAACAATAGGTTTTGAGTGGACCCAAAACCATAGGGTTTTGAAGGGACCCAAAACCCAAACTAAGATGGTCAAGCTGCCCAAAGAATAGAATAAAAAACACCCAGCAGTGAAACAGAAACACAACTGGCCAATAACCAACAAACAACCCAAGATTTTACATGGATCTTGAACCCATTGGTTTTGAAAAGACCAACAACCCTCTACAAAAAGGTTTTAGCAGGGACCTTAAATCCAAAATTATAAATTTTGAAGGGATCTAGAACCCTGTACAACTAGGTTTTGGCAGGGACCTTAAACCCAAGAATACTGCCTATAATAGCTAAGGAATAGTACACCACTCCTTGAAGAAGATTATCCTTTCCATACCACTGGTAGAAACACCTAAAACATGGATCAGAAATAGAGCCCCAAATACTAAGCTTGACAATATACCCTCTCCACCTCTATAAGAGAGATCACCACACATACATGAGTCTCCAACAATGCTCCACAAAAACCAATGGTTCTCTCCACGTCTATAGGAGAAAAAACCCAACTCATCCAATCCATCATAGCCACAAAACCCCTTATCCTTGAGAGTGAGCACCACTGAGAAAAAATTACTTTTCAAGATCTCCACCTCCATAAGAGATACAGGAAAGAAGTCAGTAGAAAGGCCATCATCCACTCCCTTGCATCCAAAAGAAAGGGCTTCATCAATCCCCCAACAACACTTCCAGGCATAACCAGTAGCATCTAGCTCCACCTCAATAGGAGAAAGGTCACCTCCAACCACATCCATCTCCACCTCAATAGAAGATAGGACCACCTCTATAGGGAAAACTAGACTAACCCAAAGATGTAGAAAATGAAGCACATAGAGCAAAGCCCTGGAACCAAGAAGGAGAGGGACATCATAACCTTCACCACAGAGAGATCAAGGAGTTAGAAAAAATAAATTGAAAAAACTAGACCCCTCTATAAGGAAAATCACATACCAAAGAGATTCCAAAGGAATCCAAAACAAAAACAACTCTCCTAAAAGATCAAAATAAGCAAAGGGGTTTAAGGAGAGAAGAGAAACAAAGAAACTACCATATTTTTTCCATTGGGACATAGAAGAAACTAAGAAATCCAAAGAATCCCATAGAAAAGCAAATATGAAGCCCTCCCAGTTGGGTCAGAAATAGCTTCCACATAGTCCGACATAAATATGAACAAAAAAACCCCCTAAGATGAAAATGATACCAAAAAAGTACAAGGGCCAAAGAGTAAAAAGAAAAAAAAACCATCATAGGATCCGAGACCTCCATTAGATATCCATATAGGAACCAAGCCCCATAAGAGTATTTGTCATAATCAAAAACCAAATGGGGACTAAAAGCACTACTGAAATCTCCCCCCAGAAGCACCATCTCTTGAGGAAAAGAGTCAAGCCAGAAAGATGACCGAACATAGCAGCGGAGAGCCAAATCCTAGTCCTCCCATGCCAGAACAAGCAGGGAAAGACAAAACTTGATAGTCCCCCTACCATCAACATTTGAATCCACTCCAACCTCAACAACACCGCTAGTGGAGAAACCAAGGACAAGCCTTGAATAGAGGACTGCTCGGGACTCACCAAACCTGTGGAGAAAGGTGACCCTGAGAGAACCTTTGACCAACAGAGAAGCCCTTTTATGAAGAGTAACGACCCCTCTGGGGGAAAGAACAAGATCCATCTACAGCACCAAAGAACCAACACTACCCTCAACATTGTCCACAATAGGGTCTTCAACCACAATAGCCACACCCAAATTCAAAAAGGCCTTCCCGCATAGCACAACCGAAAAATCAACAAAAGGAACAAGGGGGGTAGGCCAACGAAGACCAATGGCTCCCCCATCAACACCATCCACTTCATCCCCCTCTCCATCATCGCCTGCTTCCTCCTCATAATTCAAAACTAACCCTCTATGCCCACTCCCTCCCAACACCATTCCAATTCAAGAAATGTTAACATCATTTGATCCTATGGTTGAAAACATTGATAGTCTCTCCAACATAATTGTTGAAAACAATGATCAAGATTTATCCATCAAGGAGAACCTTGAAGATGTTACTACCTCATCTAATGATCAACACAACATACATCAAGAGTCACTTTTTGATCATGATCAAAATTCACTAATAATATCTGACAATGATCTATTTCAAGGAGTGTTAGAATTATTTAATCCTATTGACATAATCCAAGATCCATCCAACAATGATCATGTTGAAAATTTCTCTACATCACATAATGAGTTAGAGGACATATCTCAAGAATGTATTCCAAAGCATGATCATCATCTTTCACCAAAGTCTAGCAATGGCTCTTTCCAAGACATATTTATATCCTTTGATCTCATGGTTGTAGATATTGAAGGAATCCTCAACTCAACACTTGATCCAAACCCACTCAAAGATCACAAGGATATTGGGCCAATTCCCATGCCTAATGAAGAATGTGTATCTACACAATACTACAATGATCTAATGGGCACTCTCCTATCTATACAAGATGTCACAAATGATGATCATATCCATATAACACATACTCCTCCATCTACCCATGAGACACTTTCTTTGGATGGACACATAGATGATCTTCATTAGAACACGATTCCTTTACTCCTATCATTATTACAGAAAAAGAGTAGGTTATTGATTCCTATAGTTAGGATGAGTTATCAACATCAAGATTAGATATATCCCAAATTCAGATTAAGGACATCACGTATGAAGATATCCAATATTACCCACTCAAGAAAATAGGTCAGACCAAATAGGATATCATGGAGTCAACAAAGCAGAAAACTAGAATAAAATCATATGTAGTGGTCATTTATCAAAGAATGCTTGCTAAAGAGGACATCTTAGAACAATCAGAATCAAAGCATGAAGGTACTACTTCCACAATACTGGGGGCAACTTCATCTCAAGAAAATGTCAACATAGGGAGCATGAAGAATCTTTATGATGAAACGAGTGAATACTACAACTAGTCACATCATGAAACTTCATCCACCCCTCACCCCATCCATGAATTGGGACCAACATCAAAAGAAAAATTTGAATCAAAGCACGAAGAATGTTATTAAAGAAAAAGTTGAGAAGCATAATGGACAAATCAAATACACATGGGTACTAAAAAATAAAATGAAAGATTGTCCCTATCAAACTCCATCAGTCAAAGAAACTATGAGGAAAAATGAAAAAGGGAAATGTATCCATCAAATATGTCCACAAAGGAAAAACTAGGCTTCTCAGGAAACGTATAGAGTATATCAAGTAGTTGGTCCTAATTCCATGCACACTTTCGTATCCAACCATTATTTCTCATCTTCCCAAATTTGGAGAGTCAAAGGTTCCAAACTAGGTCAACTAATCCATCTTCTATTCCTAAAAACACTTCATCATCCATTTTTCCATGCATGATATCCAATTGTCACATTGACCATGTATTGGCAGCCACACTTCATCATAAGGATTCAGAAGGCATTCTATTACGATGTGTGCATAAAAACAAAGTTAACTACAATATCAAAAAGGTAGATCAGGAATCACAAAAATTGCATTCAAGTGCACATATCTTAGCAAATCAGCTTCTTCAAGCATGATATTGATGGCACAATATGACAAAAGCATCTGTATCAACACCGCTAGGTGATTCAGAATGAGCTTAAACTATTTCAAATTTTTTTTAAAAAAATCATGAAAATAGTGAAGATAAAAATTATCAGTTCTAATGAAAACCACTATGGTGGCACTTTGGACAGGTACCATGATGAAAACCTAGCAAACAAGCGTCATGTGTAGAATCAAGCATCTAGGTGTGCTAGTTAAGGTGAAAGCATCTTATCTCATCCATAATAAATCCATCATTCCATTCATCTTATCCATAATAAATCCATTCATCCATCAACCATTTATCCAATCCATTTTCATCCATCTTCCAAATTATCTTGATCTTGACGAAATTTTGGTGTACACTTTATACTTTCTTATGATAACATCTTGACATGGGTCATTTTCATTAATCCTATCCTGTCCAACATTATCTAAGCCATGAAGCATCATCCAAAGGAGCACTCTTTATTTGAACACCTTATATTATCACAAGATAATAAATATCCCTTCATCCATACATCTATCCAAGAATCCACCCATGGCATTCCATACATTGCTACATATTGGAGGAAGATATTTACATCTTACTTTTGGAATAGATATTGATCTATATCTTCAAACTTAAGTGCTGATCCAAGCATTAGAAAACATAAAATCAAATTGGTCAAAGCATTTGTGAGACAAAATCCAAATCACTAGCCCATGGCATATTTTGACAAGAAAATGTTCCTTATCAAGCTTTATCTTTCATTGAACATCAATCCAAAAAATTAATATTTGTTGCATCTAATCTGTGCTTCAACATCACATCAAAACATTCAAAAAAGATTTTTTTTCCAAGCCAAGCTTCTAAATTTTGATCAGTCAAATCTGTTGGAGTAGGATGCCATTTAATTTCATTCTAATCATATTTTAGTCTATCTCCTAACACCTTGGAATGTGTTTTCACAACACTTGGCTTATAGAGATATTAATCTGGAATAAAATAAACATTTACTTTGACAATTGTAGTTATTTCTAAGTGCTAGAAGTTGTAGGGACACCTTGAGTTATCTCCTACAATATAGGAGCATATGGGAACCTACTTGGGAGGTGGAGATCCACCTTAGTTTAGTTAACTAGTTGGTGAATTGAGTAAAATTCAATTATGCAATAAAGGTTCCTAAAAAATAGGTTTTTTGATTTGTGCATGTTGAGATCCTAGAAAATAGGGGATGAAGTTCAGCTCAATTCAATTTAGTTCAATTTAGTTCAATTCAGTTCAGTTTAGTTTCAATTGTTTTCAGTTGCATGTTAGTTAATCTTAGTTAACTTGATTTGCATTGATAGTTAACAGGTGGCTACATTCAGTTAAGAGATGGAAGATCAATCATGCATGTTTATTTGCATGAATTAGGGATAGTTATGTTTTAGTTAACAAAAATGAACTTGGGCTCACTTTGGGTTCCCAAGTTGGGATATTTGAGATATAACCAATGCATGGAGAAGATATTTCTAATGCTCAGTGATAGGGAGAGGGATTGGAGGAATCACTTGCTAATTCCTGCTCTTGGTCTTTCCTCAATAGACCCCCTTGATGCCTTGCTCCACCAAGATAACCTATACATCCCTGCCTCTGCCTAGGAACCACTAGTAGACTGACCAATCCCTCTTCTATCCACTTGCTGTCTGTTTTCCTAACAAATCTTACTGCTTCACCTTGTTCTCTTCTTAGGCCCTTAATCTGCCCTAAAGGCCTAATAACCTCAAAATTCTTCAAGGTTCTTGTAGGGGTTTAAAGGTGTTTCAATAACTTCAAAATGACCAATTTAAGGTCCTTCCACAATCACAATCCTACAACTCTCCATTGCTTCCTGAAAGTTCCTTCCTAGGGCTTGAAAGGCTAGTTGCCTTGAGCCCCAATTAGGTCTCTGAAATAGGGGTTTTATGCTTCTTCCTCCTAAACCCACCAAAGATCTAGGTTCTTGGATTAATAATGGTGTTTTCCCTGTCCTCACCTCCAAGAATTTTGTAGTCTCAAGCCTACTCAGGCTGTGTATAGTCCAAACACAAAAATGCACAAGAACCCTAGGGTTTCCAAGTCTCGCAGAGCTGATTTAAAACTGGTGAAAAGTTATTCATTCAAATGGGTTGTTAAAGGCTCTTCCTTGTCACCATGCAGAGCCAAGACACTCCTTTAAATCCTCAAAAAATATATTTTTTAAAAACTGCACTCCCCTGCAATTTATAGAACTTTTCCTTCAAGACTGCCCCAACCGGACATGCTCTGGCTTGCCTAGGGCATCCATTTGCTAGCCACCAAAGAACTCACAAAGACTCCTAAATTTACATTATATACAAGGATGGAGTTTATCCTTGTTTCCACTACTCCCATACCTCTTGGTATGGATAGAAAATAGCCTAAAACTCCATTTTCTAATCTTTACCAGACAAAACAGCAAAACAGAAATTAACACAGTATTTACAAAAAAAAGATGAAAGTGATGAATAATAGAGTTTAACATGCAAAAAAAGAGCCTCAAATGGCTTCACTACATGCTATAAACACTATAAAATGCTTCCTCTAATCCATTTGGCAGCAATCACGCGGCCAAGAACATAAAATCTGAACTTTTTACACAGAAAATACTATATTTTTATTATTGCATAACTTTTCAAATGTTTCCAAAACTTCCAACCTTCATCCAAGGTCCAGAAAACACTTTTTCAATGCAAGGAAATCACTTAGGTTTTTTTTCCAAGCCTAAGAGCGGCCAAAAAAAAGCTGTTGTAAAACGCAGTGTGTTTTGCAACGTTTTTTCTATTGAAGGAAAATAACCCAAACTCAAACTTCCAAACAGATTCAACTTTTCCTAAGAACCAAAAAGGTCCCAACCACAATCTAGATGGTATATAAGACCTCACAAAACAAAATGAAATTGATTTCTAAAACAAGACTTCAAAATATGCTTGCACCTTGGCAGGTGCTCCTGCACCATTCTCCCCCTCTCAGCACAAAGACTAAGAACCGGAAAGAGGGATCATTTTCAGGTCAATGCAAAGTTTCTTAAATTGATCTTCTTGTACCCATGTAGCCTCTGAGTTAGGCTTGCTCTTCCACTTGATAAGGTGCTCCATGTATACCTTATTCCTTGTTGACTTTTTCACCCTAGACTCCAAGATCTGCTCTGCCTGAGGCTGCTCTTGATTAGGTAGGGGTACATTACTGATGTCTTTGAAGAATTCATGACTGTTCTAAACCTCATCACTGACTGCGCCCTTATACTTGATCAAATCAGCAACGTTGAACACTGGAGAGATGCCCAAATCTGATGGTAATTCCACCTTATAGGCATTCTTGCCATATTTGGCCAAAACCTTGCATGGACCCACTCTCTTCATTTGAAACTTGGTGGACATCCCCTTCTATAACCTTGATTTGTTAAGATGAACCATAACATAGTCACCTACTGCAAACTACACATCTCTTCTTGACACATCAACTTTATCTTTCAATTTTTGTGTTGCTGCTATGATTGTCTTCTTAACCTACTCATGAATCTCCTTCATGGCCTGAGTGAAGTCTTCTGCATGTCCACTCCTATTCTCTTGAGATCTAAGGTCTCTAAGTTCACAAACTCCTCTTGGGTGCATCCCATACACCACTTCAAATGGACTTTTCCCTGTAGTTCTATTTACACTGTCATTATAAGCATACCCAGCTTGAGAAATTACCATATCCCAGGTCTGTCCATATTCTTTAGTCAAGCACCTCAATAGGTTACCTAGTACTCTGTTAACCACCTTTGTTTGACCATCGATCTAAGGATGGTATGCTGATCCAAATGACAGATTGGTTCCCAATCTACTCCATAGTGTTTTCCAAAAATGGCTCACAAATTTCACATCCCTGTTTGATACAATGCTCAATGGCAATCCATGGATTCTTACAACTTCCCTGAAGAAAAGATGGGCTATGTAACTTGCATCATGTGTAGTCTTGCAAGGGATAAAGTGACTCATCTTGCTAAATCTGTCCACAACTACATAAATACTATCAAACCCTACCTTAGTCTTGGGAAGTCCTACCACAAAATCCATACTAACACACTCCCATGGTTTATTTGGAATGGGTAAAGGTTGATACAAACCTGCATTGCTGGCTCCCCCTTTGGCTTTCATGCAAACTACACACTACTCCACATATTTCCTAACATCTCTTGCCAACTTAGGCCACTAGTAGAATCTTTGTACCAGCTCTAAAGTCTTATTTATTCCAAAATGCCCACTAAGACTGCCATTATGTTTCTCTTGAATCAAATTTTCCCTCATTGATCCTCTTGGGACACATAACAGATTGCCCTTAAATAACAGTATATTTTGCAATGTATACTCAACATACTGACTATGAAAATGATTTTCAAAATCTGAACATACCTTGTAGGCTTCTGAGAAATCTTCATCATCACCATAGAGGTCTTGAAAACTCTCTAATCCAATGCTCTTCAGCTGTATTTCCTGCACTGTCAACATTCTCCTGCTTAATGCATCTACCACCTTATTCATTTATCCCTTCTTATGCTTGATGGTAAAAGTGAAAGCTTGGATGTATTCCATCCATTTCAAATGTCTATTACTCAGCTTCTCTTGGGTGTTAATGTAACTGAGTGCCTGGTTATCTGTGAAGACCACAAACTCTTTGGGCAATAAATAATGCCTCCACTTCCTAAGGGACTGCACTAAACCATATAATTCCAGATCATAGGTGGTGTATTTTTGCTTGGCTTCATTGAGCTTTTCATTGAAAAAGGCTACAGGCCTACCTTCTTGACTAAGGACTCCTCCTACTACTACTCCACTTGCATCACACTCAACTATGAATAACATATCAAAACTAGGCAATAACAAAATAGGTTGGGTAGCTACTTCTTGTTTCAGATTTTCAAACCCTTTATCAGCTTCTTGTGTCCATTTAAACTTTGTTTTTAGACCTCCCTTAATAGTATCTAGAATTGGTGCACATATAGCACTAAAATTCCTGATGAATTTCCTATAGAACTGAGCTAAACCATGGAAGTTCCTTACCTCTGTTGCTGTGGTTGGTGTAGGCTAGTTTAGGATGGCTTCCATCTTGCTTGGATCCATCTTCAACATTCCTTGGGACACTACAAAGCCTAGATACACAAGTTCTTGTTTGAAGAACTCACACTTCTCAAGGTTGATTGCCAACTGTTCTTCTTGCAGCCTATTAAGAACCATCTCCACATGTTTCAAATGTTCCTCTGCTGTCTTACTGAAAATCAGTATGTCATCCAAGTAGACTACCACAACAATTCCTATGAAATCCTTAAGCACCTAATTCATTAGTCTCATGAACATACTAGGGGAATTTGAGAGGTCAAATGGCATCACTTTCCACTCATACAAGCCATCATTTGTCTTAAAAGCTGTCTTCCATTCATCACCCTCCTTGATTTTGATTTGGTGATAACCACTCTTAAGATCCAATTTGGTGAAGAATTTTGCACCTCCAAGACAATCCATCAAGTCTTCAATTTTAGGAATAGGAAACCTATACCTAATTGTGATTCTATTTATTGCTCTAGAATCAATGCATAATCTCCACTTACCACATTTTTTTGTTGCCAAAACTACTGGGACTGCACATGGACTAATACTCTTTTGAATCAGCCCTTGACCCAACAATTCTTCCACTTGTCTAGCCACCTCTTGGTTCTACTTAGGAGTGAGTTTGTATGCTGCTTTGCTAGGCAATGAGGCTCCAAGTATGAAGTTAATTTGATGACTTATTGCTCTCTTTAGTGGTAGAGTTGCAGGTGTTCCATCACTCACTATACTCTTGTACTTTTCTAGCAGCCTTTGAACTATTTCTGGTATGACTGTCTTCTCAGCCTTTCCTTCATCTTTTGACTATATTAGGATCACATATCCTTCATTCCCTTGGTGTAGATTGCTGATAAACTCTTTACCACTGCTCAACATGATGTTTGGTACCTTGGACTGCCCTTCATCTTCCTCTGTCAATGACTGCAGCTTGAAGGTTCTTCCATCCTTCTTGAATTCAATGGTGTTCTCCTTCCCATGATAGATAGCACCTCTGTCATATTTCCATGGTTTGCCAAGTAGAATATGGCATGCATCCATGGGTAGTACATCACAAACCAACTTGTCTTTATAGCCTTCAATTGAGAATTCCACTGTGACCTGCTCATTCACTAAAACACTCTGCCCTTTATTTAGCCATGTGACCTTGTAGGGGTTGGTGTGAGGTACCTTTTGCAACTTCAGCTTAGTTACTGCCTCCTCAGAGATGATATTATCTGTAGAACCAAAATCCACAATGACCTTGCATACTTTACCAAGTATTTTGCACCTTGCTCTAAACAAAGCTCTCCTTTGCTTGGGTTCTTCTTGGACCGGTTGTCTGATCAACACTCTATTAAACATCAAATTTTCTCCTACTTCTGATTCTATATGACTGATCTCAGGTGATTTGACACTCATGGTGTCCTCTTGTGCATAGGCCACTCTCTTGTCATTACTTGAAGAAGAAGCTTTCTCTGGGCATCTATAAGCTGGATGACCAAGCTGATTGCAAAGATAACATTTCATGGTGGCAAAGTAAGAGTTACTTCTGCCTGCTCCTCTTCCTCTGTTTGAACCTCTTTGTGGTCCTCTTCCTCTATTAAATCCTCCTCTTGAAGATGTCTCACCTCCATGTTCAGTGAGTTTTGATTCACCTTGGTTTCTTTGGTCACCACCTCTTCCTTGGTAACCTCCACGCTGTCCTCTTTGGTCTCTACCTTTGCCTCTGCCTTTAGAGGACTAATCATGCTTTCTTTCGTTCATTTCTTCAATCTTTATAGCCAGCTGATAACATTGGTGGACTGTTTTAGAACTCAGTAGAGCCATTTCCTCTTGGATATTCCACTTCAAACCATTAAGATACCTAGCCACTTTTAGGCTCTGATCCTCTGACACATTTGATCTCAAGAAAAGCTTCTGAAACTCTTCAGTATAGGTGTTGACATCTTGGTCTTTCTACCTTAGACTTTGCCTCTTCTTGTGAAGTTGGATCTCATAATCATTTGGCATATATGCTTCCTTTACCTTAGCAACCATTCCTTTCCAGGTTGATATGGGATGCTTTCCTTCTTCCTCCCTCTCAGTTTGGATAAACTTCCACCAAGTCAGGGCTGATCCTCTCAACCTTGACTTTGCAACCTTCACCTACTGTGCTTCCATTACTCCATCACATTCAAAGTGATTTTCCATGCCTTCTAGCCAGTCCATGACCAAATCAGGATCCATCTTTCCATAGAACAACGGTATGCCCTCAAGTCCTTTTCCACTCAGGGCTTTCAATGCCTTCAAGAAAGGATCCTCAGGACCCAAAACAGGATCAGGTTCAAGGACCTTGTCCTCCTCTGCAACCTCTTCTTCCTTTGGCACCGTTCCTTCCAACCTTGCATTGTTCAATGCCCTCTCTAGCTGCTCAATTATTTCTTTAAGGGACTTGTTGTCCTTTTCTTATTCTTCAACCCTCTTGGCTAACTGTGCATTTGTCACCATGGCGGGGGTTTCACTGGACTCAACTTCTAACATATACGCTACTTTCCCAAATCTTTCACTGCTTTGATACCAATCTGATAGGGAGAGGGATTGGATGAATCACTTGCTAATTCCTGCTCTTGGTCTTTCCTCAATAGACCCCCTTGATGCCTTGCTCCACCAAGCTAACCTATACATCCCTTCCTCTACCTAGGAACCCCTGGTAGACTGACCAATCCCTCTTCTATCCACTTGCTGTCCGTTTTCCAAACAAATCTTAGTGCTTCACCTTGTTCTCTTCTTAGGCCCTTAATCTGCCCTAAAGGCCTAATAACCTCAAACTTCTTCAAGGTTCTTGTAGGGGTTTAAAGGTGTTTCAAGAACTTCAAATTGACAAATCTAAGGTCCTTTGGCAACCACAATCCTCCAACTCTCCATCGCTTCCTGAAAGTTTCTTCCTAGGGCTTGAAAGGCTAGTAGCCTTGAGCCCCAATTAGGTCTCTGAAACAGGGGTTTTATGCTTCTTCCTCCTAAACACACCAAGGATCTAGGTTCTTGGCTTAAGAATGGTGTTTTCCCTGCCCTCACCTCCAAGAATTTTGTTGTCTCAAGCCTACTCAAGCTGTGTACAGTCCAAACACAAAAATGCACAAGAACCCTAGGGTTTCCAAGTCTCACAGAGCTGATTTAAAACTGGTGAAAAGTTCTTCATTCAAATGGGTTGTTAAAGGCTCTTCCTTGTCACCATGCAGATCCAAGACACTCCCCTATATCCTCAAAAATTAATTTCTTAAAAAAATTCACTCCCTTGCAATTTATAGAACTTTTCCTTCAAGACTGCCCCAATCGGACCTGCTCTGGCTCGCCTAGGGCATCCATTTGCTAGCCACCAAAGAACTCACAAAGACTCCTACATTTAAATTATATACAAGGATGGAGTTTATCCTTGTTTCCACTGCTCCCATACCTCTTGGTACAGACAGAAAATAGCCTAAAACTCCATTTTCTGATCTTTACTAGACAAAACAGCAAAACATAAATTAACACAGTATTTACAAAAAAAAGATGAAAGTGATGAACAAAAGAGTTTAACATGCCAAAAAATATCTCAAATGGCTTCACTACATGCTATAAACACTATAAAATGCTTCCTCTAATCCATTTGGCAGCAATCACGCCTCCAAGAATAGAAAATCTAAACTTTTTACACAGAAAATACTATATTTTTATTATTGCATAACTTTTCAAACGTTTCCAAAACTTCCAACCTTCATCCAAGGTCGAGAAAACACTTTTTAAATGCAAGGAAATCAGTTAGTTTTTTTTTCCAAGCCTAAGAGCAGCCAAAAACAAGCTGTTGTAAAACGCAGTGTGTTTTGCAACGTTTTTTCTATTGAAGGAAAATAACCCAAACTCAAACTTCCAAACATATTCAACTTTTCCTAAGAACCAAAAAGGTCCAAACCACAATATAGATGGTATATAAGACCTCACAAAACAAAATGAAATTGATTTCTAAAACACGACTTCAAAATATGCTTGCACCTTGGCAGGTGCTCCTGCACCACTTAGTTAAGTGGGGCCTATTTTTGATGCCCTTTCTTGAGGATGAGCATGTTTGAGATATTTTAGATAACTATGAGGTTAACACTTCAGTGTTGGGTGCCAACTTTGAGGGAGACTCTTGTTTGGCCATCTCATGCATGTTTTAACTCAACTTAGCACCTCTAGGTGTGGATTTTCTAAGAGGAATTTTGATTATATATTTGTTAACTCTTAGGAGTTAGTAAGCAAGAATAATAGTCTATTATTTTATCAATTGTGTGAGAGAGTTGTGTGAGAAAATTGCAAGTTGTGAAGAAGATGTTTTGAAGAACAAAGAAACATAGCAAAGGAAGAAGTTGAATAAGTATTATTGTAACAATTCAAAGGTTGATTAATACAAGAAAGATCAAATTCTTGGTGGATTTTTTCCCCTAAGGTTTCTCCATGTACATGCAGTGTTCTTTTTATTCTGTCTTACATTTCTTCTATTAATCTTCTATCTACTTTCTACAACATTAAAATTGATCTAATTCAAGATTAATCATTCACAAGGATTGTGACAAAGAATAAGAAAATTGAATCAATAGTTACATAGGATTTACATATTTTAATCTATATTTTGCTACATAATAGACATTCATTTTCAACATTTGGTATCAGAGCTAGCGGTTGGTTAAGGGTTTGGGATGCCTTTCTCTTAAAAGTTTGAAGGTTTTTTGGTTGTAGTGGGAGCTTTTAATATTGTGTCAATTGCTGATGTGGAAATTAAGTTTGTTGCAATGACTTCTAATTCTTCTTTAGAAATTGAAAGGTTCAATGGATTTGGGTATGAGATATGGAAACTGAAAAAATGGAAGATCTTCTTGAAGAGAGAGATCAATGGATAGCTGCAAGTAATGAAACAAAGACATGTACAATGATATCACAACGATATCAGATGAGGATTAGGCTAAGGTTGATAAGAAGGCCAGAGGGACCATAAGATTATGTATTGCTAATATTGTTCTCTTAAATGTTTTAGATGAAACTACTGCATTTAAGTTGTGGAAGAGAATAGGTGATATTTATCAAACCAAAATCCTTACTAACCTTGTTGTATTTGAAAATATAGTTATATTCTTTGAATATGAAAGATGGTGATTCAGTTGCAAATTATTTAAATTCTTTTAATTTGATTCTAAGTCAATTAGCATCTGTAGAAGTAAAGCTAGAAGATGAGGATAAATGCATTTTATTACTTTATCCCTTACTAGAATCTTGGGAAAATCTAATTGTTTCTATCAGTGGTAGTAGTGCAGCTCTGAAGATGGATGATATAATTCCTACTCTCCTATCAGAGGAGATGAGGAGGAAGTATAAAGAGTAAATCCAAGATGCCTTGTTTGTAAAAGGTAGGCCTGAGAAAAAATAACCTAAGGGAAACAAGGAAGGAAATGGTAAGTCTAAAGGATGGTCTAAAACCCTTGGTAAGAATAAGGTAACTTGTTGGAACAGTGGGAAACTAGGACATGTGAAGAAGGATTGTAAGAACAAGAAAGAGAGTTTTGATTCTTCTACAGAGGAATCCTCAGATGACAATAATGATGCATTGGTTATTTCATCTAATATTGTATGTGATAACTCTTTTCTTGATGTTACAGAGTGATCTTCATGAAAAGGATGGTAGTCACGATGCCATGTGTGACTCAGTACCACGGTTCAGCGGGAGTTGTTGGCAATGATGTGGATGCATCATTGGTAAGGTTATCTTCATGTGATTTGGGATATGGTTATTTCTTGGTGTAGAGTGGTTGTTATTATGTCATGGTTTACTCTTGATTATAGATTAGAGTCTAACATATTACTTTTTCTCTTGATACCAAGATGTATAAATATTATGGTGCATGTGATCTCCTTGGAGGAGATGGTTAGATCATGGATGTCAAGTTTGGAGATTTGACATTGATCTTGTGTAGTTCTCTTATGTATTGGGTACATTAATCATTTTCTTGATTACTTCATGATAGTGTTGTGTTTCACTTGGAGTTTAGCATGGATTGGTTGGATACAGTTCCTCATGGATACTTGGAGGAATAGGTGAGGCTTGGGTTCTCTTATGGTTAGAGATATGTGTTGGAATGGTTACTTGTAAGAAAATATTTTTTAAACTAGAGAAGACCAAGGAGCCTACACCTTGGTTGAATGTGATTTCAACACACTCGGCAGTTATACATGCCTCCAAAGAGGTAATTTTGGTTTTGAGATTTAATCGTTTACTTGGAGCATGATTATGTAGGTTGCTTTTGAAGTTGACATGGATTGATTAGTTGGTGCAGAAAGGCCATTTATCTTGAGTCCTATGCTTGATTAAACTAATGATTCTTTATTTAGAATAATTGCAATGTATAATTTCAAGTGGGATAATGTTGGAGTAGGATGCCATTTAATTGTATTCTAATCATATTTTATTCTATCTCCTAACACCTTGGAATGTGTTGTCACAACACTAGGCTTAGGGAGATATTAATTTGGAATAAAATAAACATTTTCTTAGATAATTGTAGTTATTTATAGGTGCTTGAAGGTTGTAGGGATGCCTTGAGTCATCTCCTACAATATAGGAGTATATGGGAGCCTATTTGGGAGGTGGGGATCCACCTCAGTTCAATTAACTAGTTGTTGAATTGAGTAAACTTCAGCTATGCACTAAAGGTTCCTATAAAATAGGGTTTTTGATTTGTGCATGTTGAGATCCTAAAAAATAGGGTTTGAAGTTTAGTTCAATTCAGTTCAGTTCAAGTTCAATTCAATTCATTTCAATTTAGTTCAGTTCAGTTCAGTTTAGTTTCAGTTGTTTTTAGTTGCATGTTAGTTAATCTCAATTAACTTGATTTGCATGGGAAGTTAATAGGTGGATAAATTTAGTTAACAAATGGAAGATCAATCATGCATGTTTATTTGCATGAATTGGGGATAGTTACGTTTTAGTTAACATAAATGAAATTGGGCTCACTTTGGGCACCCGAGTTGGGATATTTGAGATACAAAAAATGCATGGAGAAGATATCTCTAATGATTAGTTAAGTGGGACCTATTTTGGACACCCTTTCTTCAAGATGAGCATGTTTGAGATATTTTAGATAACTATGAGGTTAACCCTTTAGTGTTGGGTGCCAACTTTGAGGGAGACTCTTGTTTAGCCTTCTCATGCATTTTTTAACTCAACTTAGCACCTCTAGGCATGGATTTTCTCAAGAGGAATTGTGATTATATGTTTTTTAACTCTTATGAGTTTGCAAGTAAAAATAATAATCTATTATTGCAATAATTGCATGAGAAATTTGTGTGAGAAAATTGAAGGTTGTGAAGAAGATGTTTTGAAGAACAAAGAAGCATAGAAAATGAAGAAGTTGAATCAATATTATTGTAACAATTCAAAGGTTGAATAATACAAGAAAGATCAAATTCTTGGTGGATTTTTTTCCCTAAAGAGGGTTTCTCCACATACATGCAATGTTCTTTCTATTTTATCTTACATTTCTTCTATCAATCTTCTATCTACTTTCTACAACATTAAAATTGATCTAATTCAAGATTAATCATTCACAGGGATTGTGACAAATAATACTAAAATTGAATCAATAGTTACATAGGATTTACATATTTTAAACTATATTTTACTACATAATTTACCTTAATTTTCAAAAAAATCCAATCAATCCATCATCATCTCGGGATATCCTTCCCAATCCTTGTGTTTCTGAACACTATCCTTGCATTGTTGTGCATCTTCAAAAATGTTATCATCATCAATCCATTAATTAGATCAATCAACCCTAGCTTGGTTTTCAACAAGATCCCAAAATAGATCACTAATATCATCACACATATCCATATCCAACTTGTAAAAATCATGCAAAAATCCAAAAAAAACATTCAAATCATATCATAATCCTAAAACAGGTCAAAAAGTCATAAAAATTCAAAAACATGGTGCCTGAACTACATTGTCTCTGAGCTTAAAAATAGCCAAGGTCATCATTCAGGAGCCCCTTAGACATAAAAACACAAAAAATATTTAAATAACCTAAAAATCCAAAAAAACAGCCTCATAACATTTCAAAAACATCAAAAACATTCAAATATTTGAAAAAATCCATCCGTATCATTTTTCTTCACCCTTGATAATCAATCAAGTGTAATAAATCAATCGTCACCTTCATCCTTTGGTAAAACAAACAAAAACAACCACACCAATCAACAAAAGTAAAACTTTTAAACACAAAATCAAACTCTTGATCTTTTTAGCAAACATGTTAATCGAACCTTATATCAACAACCTTTCAAACAACCTATCAACTTGCCACCATCAAATAACATGTCCTAGGATGCATCCTTCCTACAATGGGCATTATCTTTGGCAATCACTTTGGATACTTATCCTAAGCAAAACACATCCATTTGGCTAGAAATATGAAGAACATTAGATTGTTTTTGTACTTGATCTTTTCTTTGATTTATCTTATTGCACTCATTCCAATGACATCTTGATGATGTTTAATTAAAATGATTTAAAGAGAGAAATGAATGGGGCATTTATCATTATCTTTCATGTTTTTTGCTTGTTGGATGTTCTTGTAATATAACCTTCACAAATACTTGATTTGTTAGGTGTGTATGGAAGGTGTTTTGGGTAGCTTGTTGACTATTACATTGATAGGTTATACCTTTCCATATTTTGGTCTGAGATGTTTGAAACTTTTGAAGGGAATCCTAGTAGGTTTTTTGTATGTCAGGTGTGAACAAGAATACTCCTATCTATTT
The DNA here is from genome assembly GCA_007258455.2 of Sequoia sempervirens. Lineage (NCBI taxonomy): Eukaryota > Viridiplantae > Streptophyta > Pinopsida > Cupressales > Cupressaceae > Sequoia > Sequoia sempervirens. The sequence goes on from VDFB02000003.1 coordinate 488,511,867, forward strand.
TTTGAGTCAAAGTCCATGACACTAGATACCCCACCATCCTAGTTGTCTATACCTTGGTGCATCATATTTATGTGTTTTATGAAACATAAGGAAAGTTGTGCCATTCGTGCCTCAATCCCTAGATAAGAAAATCATCATCACTCATCACCATATCTAATAAAGTCTCAATGATTCATGGATTTGTTGGACTTCTACATCTTCTTAGAATCAAGGGGTCATCAATCTTATTCTTCTAAGTATATCCATCTTATTCTTCTTATTCTTCTACCTATACTAAGATTTATATACAAGTATCAAATTAGTGTGTTATATCAAAATATACTGAAGGCTACCCATGGTCAATGACTATCTGTACACCATCAAATATTTCTACATTAAACATTCAAGATTTCTAGTCCTCTTTGAGTTGAACTAATCTTGAATCTTTATCATGAGATCAACAAAAAAATTGATTTTTTTTCCTAATCTCTCGAGGGGATAGTGTAGTAGCATAATTTCTTCTGCTAAAGAAATAGTGGGGCATCCAAAAAATTAGGAATTTTTAAAATTTTGATATTGGTAGTGTTATTCTCTAAACCAATGCAATAGGTACCTCACTTCAAAGAGGGGAAAAATGTAGACACTTAAAAAATCTTGATTGATATTATGCATCTGATTCTGATTAACTAACACTTTTTCTTCCTAAATCACCTAAAATTAACAAATTAATTAAATAATTAATATTATTTAGTTACATTAAGAAAATTCAACTATTAATCAAATAATTAAATTTATTGATTAATTCAACCTACTTTTAACTAATTTTCATCATATTTAATTAAATCCCCCTAAGTCTTATCATTTGATTAAATAAATTAAATCAAATGTCACAATCCCCTAACCCATTCCAATTAATTAATTCTAGATTAATTAATCCTAAATCACTTTCTAATCATCATTAATAATTCCTCCAAATTTTAGCTCCTCAAGATTTAAATCAACCCATTGTCAACTAACCAGGTTGCACATGAAATTCATTTCTTTTAATTAACTAATTCCTCTATTTATCCTCATAAAGGCATATTCCAAGGAATATTCCTCTCGAAAACCTCTCATTCAATTTCCCTCCAAATTATTTCAAAAAAATTTTGAATCCACAATAAATTCTCTTACATCTGAACTGTAGATTTTTGGTCCTCTAGGTCTCTCTAAAACTCTTAAGGTTTTTCACCTAAAAGGAGAGAGAAAGGGGTCAAAGATCTAACAAGTTCATTCAAATATGCAATGATGGGTGATATTATTCCTAAATGAACTAAAATAAATGTAGTTGATTGATTGAAACTATTCTAAATGAATGCAAAACTAATATTTAAGCTATGTTTAAAAACACAGTGTGATATGCAAACAATGAAGAAATTGAAGAAAATATGTAGATCAAAGAACACAAGGATGAAACTAAGTGCACCTGGATGTGAATTGCTGATTTTGGCATGTTTGGAACGCTAGATGACTTTACTAAAAATTCATAGAGGGACTCATTCGCCAGGGGTGGCAAATTAGTCCTCTTACTGGTGAAAAAGTGTCGTGAATTGATTTCTAATTGTCGAGATCCGAGATCTAAAAAAATATAGATTTTTAGGTTTTAGGTGTGACTCATTTTCCAAGGATTGTGAATCAGTCCAATCCTAGTTTTTTGGAAAATTAGGCAGTAACTCTGGAATACCAGATCTGGAAAAGTCTAAATGTTGGGTTGTCAAAGTTATTTCTTTAAACTTGTCCAATCTGCAAAACAAGTGATGCAAATACACATGCAAAAGGGGAAAAATGTTGGAGGGTTAGAAAATAGGGGTTTACCTTGGTCAAACCCCACTTTGGTAATCAAACCCAATAGAAATAAATGAAATGCAAAGGAAATGGTAAATGAACAACATAAAGTGCTACAAACTTACCAAAGTCCTTGATAATGAAAGTCTGAAGTAATGTCAATGGTTGCTTCAATATGCTTCAATAGTTGCTTGATGATGTATTGTAAATTCTTGAAATATGCTTGGATAAGTGAGGTGATGAATGCGAAAATAAGTTGTTGGATGTTAAAATGAGGTGAAAATAACTTATTTATATCAATCTTGTGTCTTAGTAACCATCATACATTACCACAGGCTGACATCAAGCATATTTTTGAGTAAATCTTGAAAGAAATTTGAATTAATTTGAACTTTGGAGCCAAGGTGGACTCATTCACCACCCATGGCGAATTTGTCTCACCTAGGACATGAATTTAGGTGTCAAGAATTAAATGTCATTTAATGTTATGTGTGGGGAGTATATTTAAGAATACACTTAAATACAACTTATGAGTGTATAAAAAGGTCAAATAAGACATGAGAAAGGGATAAATAAGGGGAAAATGCCTAGAAAATTGTAAATCTTGATTACAAGACTTAACAACACTTCAAAATAGGAGTTGTTGATGTGTAAAAAGATTATTTTAAGTGAATTATATTAAATAGAGTACAAAATATTGTAGAAATTTCTTACGAAACTTCACAACACATTCACAAGACTTCAATATTTAAATTTTAGTACTTAAATAAGCATATTCAAGCCATGTTGCAACATAAAATCAAGGCAAGATATGTAAAACACAATTAAACAAGATCTAAATGGCCATGAAAATGACAAGGGGCCATTTTTCTATGGCACATTTAGCCCCCACTTTAGTGAGAGGAAGAACTTGCTTCAGACTCACACTAAAGTAGCCATGAACAAAAAGAAGAGAAGGGTTCAAATGTACTTACATTAGCAAGATGGAATAACAACAATCAAGAGGGATGATCAAGCTCCCATGATGAAGATTTTATCCCCCACTTTAGTGAGAGGAAGAACTTGCTTCAGAATCACATTAAAGTAGCCATGAACAAAAAGAAGAGAAGGGTTCAAATGTACTTACATTAGCAAGATGGAATAGCAACAATCAAGATGGATGATCAAGCCCCTAGGATGAACATCCCATGGCAGACCAAACATAATAACAAAGGAACACACAAGTTTTAAGAATTATATGAGGCTTCTATCATCAATCCAACTAGTTGTGAATTGGATCTAGGAAAAAGAGAATGTGTACTCACTCTGGGCCCATAGACTTTCAGATCATTTGCACGGAGAGAAGGAAAAAAAGAGAGATACTTATGCTAGTTGGCATGCACTAGAAAACAAAAAGGTGGCTATAGGAAAATTCATGCTGCTAGTTGGGCTTCCCACTCAACCATGCCAAAGTTATATCTCCTGCTAACTTTAACAAGGCACCATAATGCAAAAGGAAATGAAATTGTTAGTTTAAACTTCACGAGACAAGAAAAACTCCATATGCTTAGAAATCATGAACAAAATAGGATGGCGTCGTAGGCATGAAAGTTGTGTTAAATACAAGGTGTCCAAATAAATAAGACAACTCTGCAAGCATGCAAGTTGTGTTATGCAAGGTGGCCGAATGTAAAATGGAAAAAAAATGTAATGTGAAAGATTGTTCAAAGGACTCTTGTTCAGTTTATGTAAGGTCAATCATTTAGGGAACTTTGTATCTAATATGTCCAAGTGAGGACCAATCAAAGAATAGTAAATTCACAACTTAGGGGATGTAGTGTGTTGCATCAAACCACCAAGAGGAATGTAATATGCTAAGAAAGATCACACTTATGAAGGAAATCACACCCAATGTCATCCAAAAAGTATTGAATGTGTCATATAAACGATAAGGCTTCACTAGGAACAAAGAATGACAATGAATTATGGTATTGTATACCCCCTAATTTAAAGGAATTGCTACATATCATTCATGAGCAATTGCTTTAAAGTAGAAGAAGAAAGAAAATGAAAAAAGAAAAACAAGACATGAGAGCCAACTAGGAAAGCCCTATTCCAAGTCACATGTTTCAAAGCTAGGCTACGTCATGTCAAAAGAAAAGGAAAAGAAAAAGAAATAAATAAATAAAGAAAGGGAGTTGCCCCAGAGAAAAGAAAGCAAACAAACACATAAGGGATCTATGGATTTGGGGTGACTATGTTCATTGCTGCAATGTTTTTATGAAGAACCAGAACTCCATCATTACCCGAATACATATGTAGCAAGAAGAATGACACAGAGAGAGAAAAAAAAAGATTCATTTTGGTCAACATGGAAGAGGTTGTAGTATTGACACCTTGCATCATTCCCAAAAGGAAAATACAAGTGAAAACAAAAGAAAAATAAAAAATACTTTTGGCTCAAAATGAAAGACATTTTAGTCCCAATTCCTTGAATCATCCCCAAAAGGAAAACACACAAAAGACAAAGAAAAAAAAAAGAGACCCTATCGGTCAACATGAAAGAGACTTAGGGCATCTCTATGCTGAGTCATCCCCAAAGGAAAACACAAAACAAAAAGAAAAAGACAAGGATGATTTGGGTCAACATGGAAGAGACTAAGGGCATCTCTACGCTTTGCATCATCCGCAAAGTAGAACACAAAATAAAAATAAAAATACAAGGACCATTTGGGTCAACATGGAAGATTCTAAGGGTGTCTCTATGCTTTGTGTCATCCCAAAAGGAGAACACAAAACAAAAAGAAAAAGAAAAGGACCATTTGGTTCAATATGGAAGAGACTAAGGGTGTCTCTATGCTTTGCATCATCCCCAAAGGAGAACAAAAAATAGAAATAGAAAAGTGAAGAAGGCATAAAATAATGTACGACATATAGAAGAATAGAGATACGAATGGAAGAAGTGTACAAAAAGAGAGATAATATCAAACACATGATATGGGGGAACATGATACATGCATAAAAAGAAAATAGAAGGCAACAATAATGCAAATGTAAGTCAACCATTAATTAAGTTATTGGTTTCACAATCTTAAATGGCTAAGCAGAAAAGGAATAAAATTGTTAAGAGACAAAGACAAGTGCATTATGAGGATGAAAGCTAACAATTCCTTGTATGCACAAAATAAAATTAAGCATGAGCCTAAGGGTGAAGATAGAAAAGATCATGCGATAGTGAGAATGTAAAGATTCTGCAACTATTGCATGAGAGGGTAGCTTTAAGGGATGATAGGAAAACAGTCAGTATTAGTGAAGTGATAATTTTGCAGTATCTCATTCAAATTCTTACATGATTTTGTGCGATGTCTGAGAATAAAATTCTATTTATAATAAGGCACATTAGAATTAGGAGTTCAAATAACCAACCTATTAGAAGGTGGTAAGAGTATAAGACCTTTGTTTAAAAGTAATTGCAGTCTCTGTTCACATTCAAAGGGAAGATGTGTGGGAAACTTTATCTTTTTCATTTTGTAAGGTCATTTATTCTTGCTAGATTCTCCATGTTCATGAATAGGAGGAGCAGCCCTAGGGGTCCTACCATCATTAGCATTAGAAGGAGAAAATGGTTGTTCACGTGGGAGAAGTATGTTTAAGTTAGGAGAAGCGTTCAAGATCATTGCACTAGAATCTTGAGGTCTCTGAGGTTGTAAAGGATGTCTATCAAGATGAGAAGGAACTTGATATCCTAAGTTTGTTGTGTTTGCTTCTATAGGGTTTTGATCAAGAAGTTGATGAATGTTATGTTCACTATTTATGTCAAAACCTTGTTTACTCAAAATAGTAAAGCCCTTACCATATGTTTCTTCAAGGTTGATGGGAGTGTTGGTAACTTGATGCTTGTAAAAGGGATATGGTTGAGTTTGAGGAAAGGAACTAGGTTCACTTGAGGGAGGAATCCTAGATGCATTAGTGGTTTCAGGGTGTAAGTATGCAAAATAATCAGGAGTTGTAAAAGGAGGAAGGCCTTGTGATTTCATGGAAGGGTAAAAGTTTGCATTGTTTCCTAAGTTGTTAAAGTAATCATTGTAGAACTTATTCATGCTAACATCATCTTCTCTAATGATGTTGAAATCATGAGGACAACTATTGGGAGTTGAGAGAGCATGTGGAAGTTCAATATCATTAGGGTCACAACCAAAGGTGCAATTGAACATGTCTATTAAGGATTTTAATGAATTCCAAAATTTGTTGAAAGAAAAATCCATAATGAAACTAAATGAAAATGCAATAAATGAATGAAAATAGAAATTATAGAAATGAAAATAGTATGCAGGAATAGGAAACTAAAATGCTGAAAATGAATGCTGAAAAAGTACAAGGGGGACTAATTTTCCCTAGGTGGTCAATGAGAAATAGAATGCCACTAAAGATGCATAATGCATAATTTTTAATTTTTCAACTATATGTGATGCAAAAATGAAATCTAAGTTAGCTTTCACTAATGCAAGATAAAACTAATACCTAGAATGCAAAAAAAAATCAATGTTCTAATTGAATTTTAATGAAATATTTAATCTAAAATGTAATAAAAAAATGAAAAGTTCTCAAGAGTTGGGTTCACCAAAATGAACCATAGATTTTTTGGTCCTCTAGGTCTCTCTAACACTCTTGAGGTTGTTCACCTAAAAGGAGAGAGAAAGGGGACAAAGATCTAACAAGTTCATTCAAATATGCAATGATGGATGATGTTATGCCTACATGAACTAAAATAAATGAAATTGATTGATTGAAACTATTCTAAATGAATGAAAAACTAATATTTAAGCTATGTTTGGAAACACAGTTTGATATGCAAACAATAAAGAAATTGAAGAAAATATGCAGAACATATAACATAGGGATGAATCTGAGTGCACCTGGATGTGAATTTCTAATGTCAGGATGTTTGGAATGCTAGATGACTTTACTGAAAATTCATAGTGGGACTCATTCACTAGGGGTGGTAAATGAGTCCTCTTACTGGTGAAAAAGTGTTGGGAAATAATTTCTAACTGTTGGGATTGGAGATCTAACAAAATACAGATTTTTAAGTCTTAGGTGGGACTCATTCGCCAAGGGTAGTGAATCAGTCCACTCCTAGATTTGTGGAAAATCAGGTAGCAACTCTCCAACACCAGATCTGGAAAATTCTAAATGTTGGGTTGCCAAAGTCAGTTCTTTAACCTTGTCAAATATGCAAAACAAGTGTTGCAAATACACATGCAAAAGGGGAAAAATGTTAGAGGATTAGAAAATAAGGGTTTAACTTGGTCAAACCACACTTTGGTAATCAAACCCAATAGAAATAAATGAAATGCAAAGGAAATGATAAATGAACAACATAAAGTGTTACAAACATACCAAAGTCCTTGATAATGCAAGTCTAAAGTAATGTCAATGGTTGCTTCAAGATGCTTCAATAATTTCTTGATGATGTATTGCAAATTCTTGAAAGATGCTTGGATAAGTGAATGAATGAATGTGAAAATAAGTTGTTGGATGTTAAAATGAGGTGAAAATAACTTATTTATATCAATCTTGTGTCTTAGTAACCATTCATACATCATCACAAGCCGACATCAAGCATATTTTTGAATAAATCCTGAAAGAAATTTGAATTAATTTGAATTTTGGAGCCAAGGTGGACTCATTCACCACCCATGGCAAATGGGTCCCACCTAGGACATGAATTTAGGTTTCAGGAATTAAAAGTCATTTAATGTTATGTGTGAGGAGTATATTTAAGAATACACTTAAATACAACTTATGAGTGTATAAAAAGGTCAAATAAGACATGAGAAAGGGATCAATAAGGGGAAAATTATTAGAAAATTGTGAATCTTGATTACAAGACTTAACAACACTTCAAAATATGACTTGTTGATGTATAAAAAGATGATTTTTAGGTGAATTATATAAATAGAGTCTAGAATAATATAGAAAGGCCTTACAATGCTTCGAAACACATCCACAAGACTTTAATATTTAAATTTTAGTACTTAAATAAACATGTTCAAGCCATGTTGCAACATAAAATCAAGGAAAGATGTGTAAAACATAATGAAACAAGACCTAAAAGGCCATGAAAATGAAAAGGGGCCATTTTTCTACAGCAGAACATCCTCTCAAATCTCAACCAAATTCATTCAATTCCTCTTACAACCTTTCAAATCCTCAACCATTCCCATTTACTTCTCTTCCATCCTCTTCCACTCATACATTTCCCAAAATGTACTTCACCTCTCTCCAATAGAATTGTGACACTTGACACATTCTCATTGGCTCCCATTTTATCCCACATTCATCAAATCCTCTCATTCGTCAACCCTTGGGTTTTATAAATAGAATCATTATCTTCACAATATGGATCCACAATCTCATGCAAAGTCATTATGCTCACTTCATCCACCAATCATAAAATTTCTATTGCTATCTTTGAGGGAAATTATAATTTATCAATTCCATTTTCTTTCATAATATTAGGAATTGTCACTCTACTCAAATTCATCAAGGATCTTGAAGCTTATCACAAGGGATTGGGAAAGGGCCACTTTCCACATCAAAGTGGAACCAATCCCCCTATGGGATGGAGGTTTGATCTATTTTGTTTGTAAATACACGCTTTCATTTTGTTTCTTTTGTGCTTTTGTTTCATGTTTTCATCATTTAGTATGATCAAAAATCTCATAAGGAATGATGTTTGTGCTAATTTGAATGAATAACCTTGTTTGTGTTGTCTTTGTTTAGCTTGGTGCAAATCATCATTAACAACATAAAAAAAACATAATGGGGGATCACATTATGCATATACAATCACGTAAAAGAAAATGAAAAGGAAATAATGAAAAAACTAGTAAGGAAAATGTGACTCAACCTATGACCAAGTCATCTGCCTCCCAATCGAAGCAGGAAACTAGCCAAAGGGACAAGAGAAAGTGTCAAACTAGGAGAAGTAACATATTCAACACTCTTTGTAGGAGATTTGTCATTTAAGCTCATGGAAAAGGAAAATAATGTGTTCAATTCATTATGCACCTCTTCATAAATTTTAGTAATTTCATCATCATCATCCAAGTTAATCAGAATAGGACAAATGATAATGTCCATTGAAGCTTTCAACTCTTATTGTGATTGTTGTATTGGGTCATTTTATTTTGGTTGGGGAGGAGGGTCATCATGCATTTATTCAATCAAGTTTGGATCCTTATTTTCTTTGTTTAATTCTTTGTGTATCTTGTGAGCAAGGGCATGAAGTCGACGCCTATGCTCTCTACCACCTCTATTTTTTTTAATTTTTTTTTCAAGTTGTGTAGGAGTGGGTTGATCAACCATATGTTTCTTTTCTTCCCTAGGGGGAGGAACAAAAGGAACCATAGGAGGTTGTTCATCCACTTTCTATTTTACTTTGTAAACTTGTTTGAGTAAATTGGAGGTGTAATAGGGCTGGTTTCATTATCTCTTCGTCTTTTGTGGGATGCACGTGAATTTTCTATTTTAGTTTGGTCTTTTAGGTCTCATTTAGGTTCAAGCATGGTTTCGTCAATGATAGGAGGTGTGGAAATTGAGGGGGATATGTTTTGGAGGGATAGTTTGGCTATCTTCTTTGCATTGAACTTTTGGTAGGACAAGAAAAGGGTATGCGCAGGATCATGATGGGCCAAAAAGTGGCAATATGTAACTGATATGATGGCCCATGTGGTTGAAAACTTTTTTTTAATCCAAAATTGATGAAATGAAAAGGGTTTTAGAGGAGATTCTCAACTTTCCACCAATATAAATTATGATTTACTTTGAATTTAATAAATAATTATTATTCATTTTCTATTTGAATTATGACTAAAGTCCTGATTGATAGGCTAATTCAAAAACATCTATAGCTTTCAAACAATATCACATTTTTGAATCTGAAACATGTGTCACATTATATGCTTTGCATACTATAGGATTAAAAAAATGAATTTTATGAATTTTTGACCAAGTTAAGGTGATAAAACATGATTTTTTATATTTTTTAAAATCTGTAATAAAATATTCATAATTAATTATTTACTTGGAAAAAATTAAAAAACAGTATTCATCACATTGGGACATAAGTCCTATACTTATATCTAAAGTATTATAAAAAAATATTATCATTTTATTGTGTTTAGGGTGGTTAGACATACACATACTTCTTTTTTTTTTCTTGAAATTTAAGTACAACTGCATTGAAATTTCAAATTTTCACCAAATAGATTTTTTATTTTTTTAAAGTAAACCTAGTAGTTTAGAAACTACATTCAATTTTCTACAAATTCTATTCTTACATATTTTTGAAATAATATAGATAACTTATTCAAATTTTTATATCAAGTTGCCTAACTTTGATTTTCTAGATTTTTGCCACATAAGGGCTTGTTTTTTCCATGATGATCCTGCACATACCCAAAATGAAGTCTTCTCTAGGCTTTATAGGTTCTGTAGGCTTAGGCCAAAAGGAATCTAGGGAAAAGTTTCCTCTAGAGGACAAAGGGTTAAAGTCGCTATGGTGAATAGTGAATATTTCATTTTCAAAGGGAAACTCTAAGCATTTATGCACAACCAAAGGGACAACTTTCATGGAACGAGGCCATGCATGGCCTAGCTTTACACAAAATTGGTCCAACTATACAATGATGGAGAATGTGACATCTAATGTTTTTGGTCCTATGTACATTGGTAGGGTAATTGATCCTATCATAGGGAAAGAAAAACCATTATGCGTCTTGATACATGCTTTCATTTTATCATATTGATCTCGATAAAGTTCATGCAATAGTAAGAATTCTTCAATGATCACATTCTCTCCACAGGTGGTATCTATTAGTATCCCATTAATGGGCTTGCCATAGATATGGTCAGCTATGTGGAGAGGACCGTCAGGTGCATGTTTAATTATATCCTTAGAAGATAAAGAAATGTCAAGAGGATTCTTAGTTCAACCCTTATAAGGGATGATGTCTATCACCCCGACCATTTTATCCATACCTAATTGACATTGATAGTATTTACAACAGGATCATTGTTTTCATCATTCATATCAACATTCATCACATCATTCTTTGTAGTTTTACTAGCTTTGACAAATGAAATATTATGTTTGGGCATTGTATTTGCAAAAAAATGTTAGTTTTGGTTCAGAGGGGCAACAAACTTATTGCCATGATTGCTAACACCTCCAATGGATAGACAATCAGAATCAATGAGGTCTTTCACATGATGTTTAAGATGCTTGCAATGTTCTGTGTCATGCATTTTGTCGATGATAGTGGAAATAATCATTTGATTTAAAGCTCGGTGGTAAAGTATTATTAGGTTCGGGTGTTTTGATGAGAGGCAAGGTAATCATTTGCATTTGTAAAAGTTGGGACATTGTGTTATGAAGTGTATTAGGCAATGGAGTGAATTGTATTTTGGGGTCCCCATAGTTGAAGGGAACCATGGCTTTAACAACAACTACTTGGTTATTGATGTTTTGAGTAGTTTGTTGAGGGGGATTAAATTGAAGCAACCCTTTATTTTGTTTTCTAAAATTTTGGGAATTGTTTTGGTTTTCAGGCTCAAATCTCTCAATTTGGTTAGAAGTGGACTTTGTATCTCAACTACTAGAACCATTTTTTGATAATAATGGAAGGCAATGCATAGGTTCATGAAGGATGGGAATTTCATCATCATGAGCTTGTCTTGAATCTTAGTTTGCAGGTTTTATATGAACATATTTTGAAGGTGTAGATCAAGGACCTTAACATCAATTTGGAAATAAAGTGATTGATAGCATGAGATAAAATCAGTTATCTTTTCTTCCTCTTTTTTCTTGCATCTCATCAAATTTTCCAAGGTCATCTTTGGAGTTATATGCACTTGGAAATGGTTTACAAATGCATCCAAAAGTTCATTGAATGAATGAATTGAATTTTTTGGTAAAGAAGAGAACCATTCCAATGTAGTATCTTTCAATGACCTAGGAAATTTTTTTGCCAATAGTTTATCATCAAGGAAAAAGTCACTACATAAGGCAGTGTAGGCACTAACATGGTTAGAAGGATCTCCTTTCCCCTCCATATTTCTAAAATATAGGCACCTCTACACCTTGTGGCATCGATGTTCACAATATCTCCAAGGACAATGGACTACTTTTGACATAATCTGTAGGTGGACCATTTTGATTTTGGTTTATGGTGGAAATTTTCTTTTGAAGGGATGAAACAGTTTGGAAAATTTGTTTTATGAGAGGTTCATTGCTTGTGTAATGGGATGGAATTGAAGGTGGAGTGTATGTTGTTGTAGGACAAGTGAATGTAATGCTTATAGGTGGTAAGGTAGAAGATATAACTTGTGATGCCACATACGAATTAGGGATACTAGTAGGAATTCCCCGGGAAGGAATCACATTGCTAACTTGTTGTATTGTTGTTGTGACTTGGGGATTGGTATAGGTAGGTATTGAGGAAATTGTTGTGGGAGGAGGAATGTGAGTTCCTCCTTGAATTGTGACATTGTTTGTTGACAAAGGACAACTAATGGTTGAGGGAATATGTTTTCCAAAGATTTGCACTATTTTTTTCACAAGGTCAATGCCTTCATCACTTTTAATCATGCAATGAATATTTTCTATGGTAGGAATTGTAGTGGTTGAAATGTTTCCAAGGTTTATTTGATGTTGTAAGTTTACTAAGTCCTCCTAAATTTGAATTATCTTTTTATTGCGGGATACTATCATTACTTTTTTCATCTTGTATGTTATTTGAAGGAAAAGAGTTGTAAGGGTGTTATCCATGCCTAGTCTACTAGTGTCAATACTAGGAGTGGAAGCTCTAGATAACCCAAAATCCACAATGATTGTGCTATTGTGGGATGACATTGAGCCTCAAAATTTTTCTCACTATGATATTAGTAATAGGACACCAAACACTCATGTAAAGGATAGCACTAAATGTGTGATGAGTGCAAATGCAATTTAAGCTAAGAACACAAAAATGCTTATTACTAAAATTTTGGAAAGTGAAACAAAAATGCAAAAAAAAAAAACAAAATCTCAAAAAATGAAGTTTAAATGCCAAAGAATGTAGTGCAAAATGTGCAAAGGGACTGATTTGGCCAAGGTGGAGAATGAGTCCAGGTACTGATTCTTTTGTAAATTTTTAGAATATTTGAATTGAATTTTTTGCTTTTTATGTTTTTTGATGCAAATCTAAGATGTAAATGCAAAATTTTAATAATTTTCAATTAATTAAAATGCAATAATGCAAGCTAAATTAACTTTCCACTAATGCAATTTTTGAAACCCTATAATTCATTGTAACTAATGAAAAATGCAATGCAATGGGGTATGTGCAAGATCATCATGGAAAAAGCAGGACCTTAAGTGGCAAAAAATTTAGAAAAATCAGAGTTAGGCAGCTTGACGTAAAAATTTGAATAAGTTGTCTACATTATTTCAAAAATATGTAAGAAGAGAATCTATAGAAAATTGAATGTAGTTTCTAAACTACGAGGTTTATTTTAAAAAAATAAAAATCTATTTGGTGAAAATTTGAAATTTCAATGCAGTAGTACTTAAATTTCTGGGAAAAAAAAAGTAGGTGTCTATCTGACCACCCTAACCACAATAAAATATAAAAACTTGTATGTTTGACCACTGTAACTTGGTCAAAACTTCATGAAATTCAATTTTTTTTAATCCTATAGTATACAAATCATAAAATGTGATGCATGTTTTGGATTCCAAAAATGTGATACCTTTTGAAAGCTTTAGATGTTTTTCAATCAACCTATCAATTAAGACTTTAGTCATAATTGAAATAAAAAATGAATAATAATTATTTATTAAATTCAAAGTAAAGCATAATTTATATTGGTGTAAATCTAAGAATCTCCTTTAAAAACCCTTTTTTTGTTTCATTAATTTTGGGTAAAAAAAAGTCATTATCCGCATACCCTACACATACCCATCATATCACCACTTTTTGGCCCATCATGATCCTACACATACGCAATGTTAATACAAGATAAATCTAGGATGTAAATGTAATCCAAATAAGAATTATGATGTTCTAAAGTCGGGTTCACCAAAATGTGAACAATAGAAATATGGATGCTTCTAAACCTTGACCAAATAAGGTACAAAGAGAGAGATCCAATTTCATGCTTGCCACACTCAAGGACACCTTAGAGATCTTCACCCAATAAAGGATGGAAAATATCTGAAAATAAGGTATCCTAAGATATTATTTGAAATTAGGAAAGGGGTTCACCACCAAGTGTAAACTTGGAAAACACAGTGTGATATGCAAACAAATGTTGAATGACCTAAAAAGATAAACAAAATACAATAAACAGCTATGAAACTAGAAATTTGAACCTGGGAAACTAAAGGAGGTAAATGAAGGTTTGGAATCATGAAATTTTTTCTATTAATGTTCATTGGAACTCATACACTTATTTGGGCGAATCAGTCTAGTTTCGAGGAAAATGTGTCAGAACGGGTTTTAGCCAAAAGGGTATCTAGATCTAAAAAAATCTTGATCATGCCTGTATAGTGGGACTCATTTTCCAATATTGGTGAATCAGTCCACTTCTAATTTTCTAGAAATTCCTGACTGGATCCTATGCCTCTTGATTTTCTCTAGTTTGTTTGACTAATTTTTAGGTCTAAAACTATAAAATGCCACTTGTAGATCTTCTCCAAGACTCTCCAAGGATTGATGAAAACTCTAAAAAATTTTAGGGACTTGAAAATTTTTCTTCAACTTGACTTGTTGGAAAATCTACAACCTAGCCCTACAAATCACACACAAGAAGAGGGGGAAATGTTGAAGGGTTAGTGAATAGGGGTTTTCCTTGGTCAAACCCCTTGTTGGTAATTAAACCTTGAAATGAAAGCAAATATCAAAGGAGAATGATGAATGAACAAAAGATAATGTTTCAACTCACCAAACCCTATAAATAAGGCGTTGTAAACATGTAAGTAATGGCTCCAATGAATGTAGACTTGTAATATAGCTTGATGTTGATAAATCTTGAATGCAATGCTTGCTTGAATCTATACCATAGAAAAATGGATCTTTGGATATTTTCGCAGTAATTTGGGTATTTTCCTATGATTCTTGGCCTAATTTTCCTTGATTTAATGTTGCAATGTCATCCACACATTCACATTAGGTCTTGAGTCCTTTTAAATTATTAAGACTTTATGATGTCTTGTAAAAGTGTTGTGAAGTTTTGTAATACATTTTCACACTTTACTAGAATCTTCTTCTAATAATTCATCTAAATACCCCCTCTTTATCACTTACTTAGTCTTATTTTAAAGTGTTGTAAAGTCTTGTAACCAAATTTCACTCTTTTCTAGGATTACCATCAATAAAAATGTCCAAAGATCCATTTTTCTTTCGTACAAATTCAAGAAAGCATTGCATTCAAGATATATGATTCTTGGCCTATTTTTCCTTTATTTAATGTGTCAATGTGGTCCACACATAGGTATGTGCAAGATCATCATGCAAAAGACAGGCCATTAAGTGTAAGAAATTCAAAAAAATCAGAGTTAGGCAACTTGATGTAAAAATTTGAATAAGTTATCTATATTATTTCAAAAATATGTAAGAATAGAATTTGTAGCAAATTGAATGTAGTTTCTAAACTACTAGTTTTTTTTTTAAAAGAAAAATCTATTTGGTGAAAATTTGAAATTTCAATGTAGTGGTACTTAAATTTCAAGGAAAAAATAAGAAGAAGGTGTCTGTCTGACCACCCTAACCAATATAAAATGTTAATATTTTTTATAATATTTTAGATATAAGTAGAGGACTCATGCCCCAATGTGATGCATATTTTCTTGTAATTTTTTTCCAAGTAAATAATTAATTATGAGTTTTTTATTGCAACTTTTTAAAAAATATAAAAACTCATATGTCTGACCACCTTAACTTGGTCAAAACTTCTTGAAATTCAAATTTTATTTTCTTAATCCTATAGTATGTGAAGCATTGAATGTGATGCATGTTTTGGATTCAAAAAATGTGATATCGTTTGAAAGCTATAGATGTTTTTCAATCAGCCTATCAATTAGGAATTTAGTCATAATTTGAATAGAAAATGAATAATAATTACTTATTAAATTCAAAATAAAGCATAATTTATATCAATGGAAAGTTGAGAATCTCCTTTAAAAACCATTTTCATTTCATCAATTTTGGGTAAACAAATAGTCGTCAGCCACATACCCATCATATTGCCACTTTTTGGCCCATCATGATCCTGCACATACCCACATTCACTTTAGGTCTTGATTCTTTATAAATTATTAATACTTTATGATTTCTTGTAAAAGTGTTGTGAAGTGTTGTAATACATTTTCATACTTTTATAAAATCGTCTTCTTATAATTCATATAAATACCCCCTCTTTATCACCTACAAAGTCTTATTTTAAAGTGTTGTAAAATATTGTAACAAACTTTCACACTTTTCTAGGATTTTCACCAATAATTACACCTTTCTTATGCCTTATTTGGCCCCTTTATGCACTTACAGGCCTTAATTAAGTGTACTTTTGAATATAAACCCAATAAACATCATTTAAGACAATTTAATTCCCAAGAACCATTCACATGCCTTGTGTGGTACCCATTTTCCATTAGGGATGAATGAGTCCATCTTGGCACAAAAATCAAAATAAATTCAAATTACTAGTGGTATTTTATTCCTTAAGACCTAAGGTTAGCCTGTGATGTATTTCTAGGAAATTAGGGCATAATTGTGTATAAATAAGGTTTTTCTATTCATTTTTATCCCCCATTCACCCATTCATTCAAGTATACATTCATGAATTCATCATAGCATTCTTAGCATCCTTAATCATTCAATCAAGCATTCAAGCATCTTGTAGTAGCATATCTTCAAACTTCAACATCAAGGGTTTGGTATGTTTATGACATTTCATGTTATATGTTCATCATTCCCTCTTTATTTCATTTAATTTTAAGGGTTTGATTACCAAACTGGGGTTTGACCAAGGCAAACCCATATATTCTAACCCTTAATACTTTTTCCCCTCTTTGCATGTGTGTTTTGCAGGTCTTGTATGTAGATTTATCAAAGAGTTAGGTGTTAAAACTGTCATGAAATTTTCAAAGATCATTTAAAGTAAAAAATACCCTATTTGAAGCTTGGAGAACAATTTCTCGTCAAATTTTGCATATTCAAATTTGGCAACCTATCAAGCAAAGAAGTGTAGACCAAGACCCACAGAGTTGACCCTTGACTTTTCATAATTTTGTAGATGGACTAATTGGTCATATATGGAAAATGAGCCCCACTGCTAGGCAAGAAAAAGTGTTATTTTAATTTTTCTATTCCTGACATCATGAAACTTGTTCTGATAGTTTTCACTAGAAACAGGACTAATTTTCCATTTGTGGTGAATGAGTCCCAGTGGGCTTCAATAATGAACTCTGCATCATTCCATAACCTCTTCATATTAGCTTTAAGCCTCTAGGTACACCTCGTTTAGTTTCATTAAGTTTTTTTATTGTTTGTTCATGTTTTTAGTTCATTTTGCATATCACATGTTTTCAAACAAATTGCATTTCAATAGTTTTTCTTTAATAATCAATCTCTTTTAGTCATTCTTTGCACTTAGATAATTATATTTAGGAGTATTTCCATCATACTTGTATCATTTTGAGTGAATGAGCACATTTTTTGGCCTATCTCTCTCCTTTTACATGCAAAACCCTAAGAGAGCAAGAGAGCCATAGTCCCCAAAAATTGTTGGTTCATTTTGGTGAACCTGCATTTTGAACATTTTTTTTCTAATTTACATTTCATTTACATCCTAGGGTTAGCTTGCATTAACATTGCATTAGGTTTTGCATTGTTGTGCATCCTAGGGTTTTAAAAATTGCATTAGTGAATATATCATATAGATTTCACTTTTGCATTACTAAACATTGAATTTTTGCATTTGTGTCATAGTTTTGCATTACAAAATCTAAAAAGCATAAGATTTATCTTAAATTTTTTGAAAAATTTCAAAAGAAATCATCCCTGGACTCATTCACCATCTTGGGAAAATTAGTCTAGTTGCACCTTTTGCACTGTAATTTCTATCATGTTTAGAGCATTTTCTGCATTTCTATTTTCTGTTATTGCATCTCTGTTATAGTTTCTAGAATTTTTGTTATTAAAATTTTATTGCTCCTAGTTTTCATTTCATTTGCATCCACCCCGCCTTTAGTATCATTTGTATGAGTGTTTGGTGCCCTATTGATAATACTTTAGTGAGAAGAAGTTCAATACTCATGGCATCCCATGATAGCACATTCGTTGTGGACCTTGGGTTATCTAGAGCTACTACTCCTGGTATTCACAATGGTGCATTAGGCATGGATACTACCTTTAGTAACCCCTTTCCTTCCAATAGCATGCAAGTTGACACATAGCATGGTCACATTCTGCAAGACAAAATAGTTAACATTCATGAGGACTTAACACATGTCCAACATCAAGTGTGTCTTGAAAACATTTCAACCACTGTCATTTCCACAATAGAAAACATCCATCGCATGCTTGAAAGTGATTAAGGCCTAGATGTTGTGAAAAAAATTGTTGCGATATATCAAAAAGATGTCCCTTCCACCTCTAGTACATCTCAACCAGTAAACATTGTGGTTAGCCAAGGAGGACCTCATATTCCTCCCCCTTCAACCATAGCATCCATACCTACCTACACCACTCCCAAAGTTGCAACCATCATGCACTCTATTAGTAATGTGACTCCTTCCTTCAGTATTCCTACTAGCACTACTAGTTCCTTTGTGGCATTGAATGTTCTTGAACTGTAGATTTTTGGCATTCTAGGTTTCTAACACTTGTAGGGTTTTTCACCTAAAAGGAGAGAGAAAGGGACCAAAGAATCTAACACGTTCATTCAAATATGTAATGTGGTGTGATGTAATGTCTAAATGAACTCAAATAAATGTAATTGATTTAATTAACTAATTGAAATGGATGCAAAACTAAGTTTTAAGTAATGTTTGAAAACATAGCATGATATGCAAACAACATGAAAATTAAAGAAAATATGCAGAGCAGAGGTAACAGGGATGAATCTGAGTGCACCTAGACTGAGATTGATATGGTTGAGATGTTTGGAAGGCATATTGAAGTTACTAAAAATTCACTGTGGGACTCATTCGCCGAGGGTGGCGAATCAATCCACCTACAGGTGAAAAACTGTCAGGAACATGATTCTGTCTATCAGGATCCTGAATCTAACAAACCACTAATTTTTGATCTCAGGTGGTACTCATTCACCAAGGATGAAAAATAATTCCACTCCTAGATTTTTGGAAATTCAGTTAGCAACTCTGCAATGCTAGATTTGGTAAAGTCTAAATGTCAAGTTGTCGAAGTCAATTCTATAGAAAATAGACATACATCACTCAATCAAGCTCGAAATAATGAAAAAATAACTTGGAGAAACTAGTTGACTTGATTCCACTTTTCAACACCTTTTAAACCTATTAAATCTACAAAACAAAGATGCAAACACATGCAAAAGGGGGAAATATTGGTGGGTTAGCAAGTAGAGGTTTTCCTTGGTCAAACCCCACTTTGGTAATCAAACCCAATAGAAAAAAATGAAATGCAAGGGAAATGATGAATGCATAACATAAAATTATTACAAACTTACCAAAAACCTTTGATCTTGCAAGTCTGAATCAATTTCAATGGCTGCCAAGATGCTTCAATAATTGCTTAATGATGTGTTGTAAAATGCTTGAATGCTTAAGTGATTGAAAGGATGTGCTTGGATGAATACTTAAATGAATGGATGTTAAAATGAGGTGAAATTAGCTTATTTATATCAATCTTGTGTCTTAGTACCCATTCATACATCATCACAAGCCGACATAAAGCATACTTTTGAATAAATCCTGAAAGAAATTTAAAATATTTTGAATTTTGGGGCCAAGGTGGACTCATTCGCCACCCATGGAAAATGGTTCCCACCTAGGACATAAGCTTAGGTTTCAGGAATTAAATGTAATTTAATGTTGAGTGTTGAGAGTATATTAAAAAATATACTTTAATAAAGCTTATGAGTATATAAAAAGGTCAAATAAGACATGGGAAAGATGTAAATAGGGGAAAACTCCTAGAAAGGTGTGAATCTTGATTACAAGGCTTAACAACACTTGAAAATAGGACTTGTTGATGTGTCAAATGGTGATTTTTAGGTGAATTGTATTAAATAGAGTCTAGAATAATGTAGAAATGCCTTACAACACTTCACAACACATTCAAAAGACTTTAATATTTACATTTTAATACTAAAATAAGCATGTTCAAGTCATGTTACAATATAAAATTAAGACAAAATATGTAAAACATAATGAAACAAGACCTAAAAGGCCATGAAAATGACAAGGGGCCATTTTTCTATGATACAGTTCTAACCTCTACCATGTTCCCACCTATTAGTGTTCCCTTCACTTGTCCTACCACTACATACACTCCATCACCACTCTCTCTTCCACCTCCTACTACCTATACTGATCCTCTCATCACACAACTCTTCCACACTATTTCATCCATGCAACAACAAATATCCACCATAAACCAAAGTCAAAATGGACCACCCACCTATTATGTCTATAGTAGCCCATTATCTTTGTAATATTAAGACCACCAATGCCACAAGGAATTGAGATACCTAGATTTGAGAAGTACAGAGGGAAGGGTGATCCTACTAATCATGTCAATGCCTATACCACATTATGAAATGATTTTTTCCTTAATGATAAACTATTAGCTAAATTGTTTCTTAGGACTTTAAAGGATATTGCCTTGGAATGGTTTTCCTCTTTATCGAAAAATTCAATTCGTTTATTTAATGTACTTGTTGATGCATTAATAAGTCACTCCCAAGTGAACATGACTCCCAAAAATGCATTGGTTGAGTTGATGAGATGTAAACAAAACATGGATGAAAAGGTAACTGATTTTATCTCACGCTATTGGTCACTTTATGCCCAAATTGATGTCAAGGTTCCTAATCCACATCTCCAAAATATGTTCATTGAAAACTTACAAATTCACATTCAAGATAAATTGACCATGATGAAATTTCCCTCATTCATGCATTTATGTACCTCCCTTTGTGACTATCACAATTTAGTTAGTAGTCATGATGCAAAATCCACTTCTAGCTGAGCTAAGAAATTTTTACATGTCAACCAAAAAACTCACAAACCTTTAAAAAACCAAACAAAGGATTCTTATAGTTCAACCCTCCTCCTCCACAACCAACTCAACCTATCAATAATCAAGTGGTAGTTGTTAAAATAGCAGTGCCCTTTAGCTATGGGGATCTGAAGATACGGTTCACATATTTTCCTAATACCCTTCATAACACAATGACTCGACTATTACAACAGAAAATGATCACTTTTCCTACAGTCAAACCACTTGATCCTACTAATCCTTTACCCATGACCCTTAAACCAAATGCTTATTGTCATTTTCATCATCAAAATGGACATGATATGGAATAGTGTAAGCATCTTAAACACCTAGTGCATGACCTCATTGATTCTAGTTGCCTATCCTTTGTGGGTGTCAATGATCAAGGCAATAAGTCTGTTGCCCCTCCCAACCAAAATTTTCAAATTTTTACCAACCCAATTCCCAAACACAATATTTCATTTGTCAAAGCTAGTGAACCTTCAAACAATGATGAGATGAATGTCAATACAAATAATGCACAACATGATCTTACTCCTAATGTTACCCATGTTAATCCTATGGATGAATTGGTGGGAACAATAGACATTATCCCTCATAAGGGCCAAACTAAGAAATCTCTTGATATTACTTTCTCATCTCAATACATACTCAAAAATATTCCTAATGGTCCTCTTTACATAGCCAACCACATCTATGATAATCCACTAATGGGATATTAATAGATCCCGCCTGTGGTGAGAATGTGCTCATGGAAGAATTTTTATTATTACATGATCTTTATCAAGAAGATTATGACAAACCGACAATATGGATTAAAAAAATAATGGTTTTGCATGCCCTACGATAGGATCGATCATCTTTCCATTACAGATAGGACCTAAAACATTTGATGTAACATTCTCTATCATTCCACAATCAGATTAGTTTCATCTAAGGCTAGGCCATCCTTGGTTTTGCTCGATGAAAGTTGTTCCTTCAGTCATTCAAAAATGTTTGAAGTTTCCAATTGACAATGACATATTTATCATCCACCATAGTAGCTTTAATCCATTGTCTTCTAAAGGAAAATTTTCCTTGCAAGCTTATTGGCCTGAGCCCATGGAACCCATAACACCTCGCAAATACTTCTTTTTCATTGCTTATCAAAAATTCAAAGCCAAATGAATAGCTAAATTGTCCCTTCGCAACATGTCCCCATCCACTTCCGACACACCCATCCTAGATGAGAGAATGCTTCAACTTGAACCTAAATCAACAAATCAAGATCAAAAAATAATAAACACTTCACCTTCATTATCTAAATGACCCAAAGATAATGAAACCAACCCTATCATCCCCCCTCACATAAAACAAGTTTATAAACCAAAAGAGAAAGTGATTGACCCACCTCCTTCAATTCATTTCATTCCTCCCCTTAGGGAAGAAAAGGAGCCTATGGTGGATCAACCCACTCTTACACCTTCAAAAATTCAAAATAGAATCAAAAGAAACCAAGTGCTAGGGAGCATAGGCATCAATTTCATCTCCTTGCTTGTCAGTTACATGCAAAAGAAAACAAATAAATCACAATCCACATTTGACAGAAGAAATGCATGACCACCCTCATCCTAACTCACCACAAGGTAATTCAATACAATAATCACAACAAGAGATACACTCTCCTTCAGGTATAATCATTCGTCATCCTATTGTGATCAACCTAGATGATGATGAGGAAACAACAAAGATCGACAAAGAAATACATAATGAATTAAATAAATTGTTTTCATCATCTATGAGATTAATTGTGATATCTCCTATACATAGTGATGAGCCTGGCACTTCACCTAGTCCAGCCCTTTCTCTTGTCCCTCTTGCTAGTTATTTTCCTTCTGAACATGATTGGCAGGCAGATAACTTGTTAGATGGCTGAGTTACATTCACCTTACTGACCTTTTACATTTTCCTTTTAATTTTCTTTTCCTTTGGTGTGATTGCATGTGCATAATATGATCCCCCATGATGTTTTGTTTGATTTTCTCTCTCTCTTTATGCAATTCCTCTATTTGTTCCTTCATTCATCTATATGTCATACATTGCTTTCATTTTTTTTTGTTTTCATTTTTTTTTTTTGTTTTCCTTTTAAGGATGACACAAACCATTGAGATGCCCTATGCCTCTTCCATTTTGACCCAAAGGGTCTTTATATTTTCTTTTTCACTTTTGTTTTTTGTTTTCCCTTTGGGGATGATGAAAAGTGTTGAGATGCCCTATGTCTCTTCCATTTTGACCCAAAAAGGTCTTTCTCTTTTCTTTTTTGCTTTTGTTTTGTGTTTTCCTTTTTGGGATGACACAAAGTGTTGATATGCCCTATGTATCTTCCATGTTGAACCAAAACATATTCTTTTTCTTTCTTTTGCTTTCATGAGCTCTTTGTGTCATTCTTCCAGTTATATGTATTTGGGTAATGATGACAGTTCCAAACTCTTTAATCAAAACATTGCAATAATAAACATACTAACCAAAAAATACATAGCCTTACTTGAAAACATATGACTTGGCATAGGGGCTTTCCAAGTTGGCTCTCACGTCTTATTTATTTTTGCATTTTTTATTTTCTACTTTAAAGAAATTTCTCACAAAACAGTGTGTAGCAATTCCTTTAAAGTGGGAGCATCCATTGGCATTATTCATTTTGCATTTTGCATTTTTCATAGTTCTTAGTGCAACCTTATTACTTCATACGATGTGTTTACCACTCTGTGGATGAAATTGTGTGTAGTGTCCTTCACAAGTGTGATCTATCTTAGCATATTAAATTCCTCTTAGTGGCTTGATGTGACACACTACATCCCCTAAGTTGTGGGGTGATCCCACAATACTGGTTTACAATTTTTGGCCAAACTGGACACTAAAATAATTTGTTTTAACTAAATCTTCACTTTCAGACACCTGTAGTGGCTAAAAAGTGAGGAATTTGAAGATGATGCAAACTAGTGATTTGTGAAATTTTGTTTGTAGATTCTAAATATATTTTTTTCAAAATTTTTGGAATCAGATTGCACTTCTTTTTCCATCTCCTTCGAAAACTAGTTTTTTTCAATAAACAACATTTTTAAGGAGTGACGCAACAATATAACACATAACATTTTTCCATGAAGGATAAAATTATAATTCTTTCCAAATTTCCTTTGATTTGTAACTCTGATATCTAGTGCTTCCAATTGGTTAGATAGTGTTTTATTAAAATTTTTCCTTAATCAACTTTCGAAGTGAAACCAATTACAATTTCGACATAGGTGAACCCTATAATGCATAACTTTTTTTGTATGTATCGAAATTCAATTTTTTTTGGTTGGACAAGGACTTCAATATCTGGTGCACTCATATTTTTCAAAAAAAAATTGATAATCTGCTACTTTTCCACATGTGCAGAATAAAGAGCTTGATTTTCGGTGAAAAACCTATGTTTAATAAAACAATGAATAAATAAATAATAAAATTATATTTGTTGGATAGCTCATTCTGAGGACTACCATCATCCAGTTGGGTCTATAAAGTATCCTCCATTTTCATCATCAACCCAAGCTTCAAAGGGAAAAATTATGATGTTTTTATGTGCCAGAGAGTGGGAAGGTGGGAAAAGGGGGGTTCGCTCAAACCAGGGGGGTTCAAGTGAACCCATAAGGGTTCACTCTAACCAGGGTTTGAATCCAAACCCCTTTCAAAAAGGTTTTTTTGGTGGAAATGGGAAGTTCATTGAATTGGTTTTCAAACCATTGTTCATTCAAACCCTATTTTGGTTCATTCAAACCTTTTAGTTTGTTTGAACCCCAAAAACAATTTTTTTTGGAATGGGGTCATTTTTTTCAACTTTTCCTTCCTCACTCCAATTGTAAATTTTTTTTGTGGGTTCGCCCTATTAATATTATATTCTTTGATTGGTCCTCTCTTGGAGACATTAGACACAATGTACCCTAAGCTAAGACCTTGCATGAATTAAGCAAGAATCCTTTGAACATTTTATTTTTCATGATACATTTTTCATTTTTTATATGGCCACCTTGTATAACACAACTTGCATGCCTGTGGTGGCATCACATTTATTCATAAGTTCTAAGCATACAAAGCTTTGCTTGTCTCATGAAGCACAAAATGATATTTTCCTTTGTGACACCTTATTAAAGTTATTAGGAGGTATAACTTTGGTATGGTTGAGTGGGAAGCCCATTCTAAGGCACGAATTTCCCCATAGCCACCTACGTGTGTGTGAGTACATACCACCTGTGAGTGTATGTTTCTCACCTTTTGGGCCTTCTCTCCTAGTAGGCAACCATGAGTTTCATCACCACAAATTGAGTATGCATTTTCTTTCTAGACAAACAGTCTAGATTTCATCCACAACGGGCTAGAAAAATGATCAAAGCTTGATCCAACATTTTCCCTTTCTTCTTTTCTCTCCTTCACATGTGTTCATTTCTGCTCATGTTTGGTTTTCCATGGGATTTTGATCCTAGGGGCTTGATCATCCCTCTTGATTATTTTTGTCTTATCTTGCTAACATAAGTACACTTGGATCCTTCTAGATATGCATGGATGGCTACTTTAGTGTGAATTTGAACCAGGTTCATCCTCTCGCTAAAGTGGGGGCTACCATAGAAAAATGAATCTTTGGACATTTTGATGGTCATTTGGGTCTTTTCCTATGATTCTTGGCCTAATTTTCCTTTATTTAATGTTGCAATGTGGTCCACACATTCACATTACCCTAGAGTCTTTATAAATTATTAATACTTTATGACCAAGGAAAACCCCAATACTCTAACCCTTAATACTTCACTAACTCATTTGACTACAAAATTTGATGAAAATTTCTAACAAAATATGTATAATTAGATGTATTGTCAGGTACTAGTGATATTTAATGTGTAATTTTCTTTTTTTTATAACTTTATCCCTGACATTCCTTGAAATTTTGATGAACCTTATTTTTTTGTTGAAATTTTGACAAAGCATTTTCGTCAAAATTTTGATGAACATGTCAAGTCAAAATTGTGGCCGACATAAATAAAAATGAGCTCAACTATTTATTGCGACATCATTTTTCTATAGTTCTGAATTTGCTCTACTTGTGAATTTTCTATACTTACGACTGTTTGTGGAGAACTAAGGATTATTTTCTTGGGAAAAATTAGAAAAAAATCAAGAAGATATCGCCAGGTTGAGGACCTAATCATAGTCTTTTTCTCAAATTCATTTGTGAAGTTAGATTTTTACTTGTTGGTTTGAAAATCATATTTTAAAGCAACATCTAATCAAATTTCATTTTTAGACTTGTGCATTTTTAGAATTGCATTTTTAGATTTTGTTGTGCAAGTTCAATATTCTGATTTTACGACTCTAACGGTTGGAAATCATGGTAAAATTAGAATTTAATAAGTTTTGGAATTAGCATTTTAAAGTTTTTTTTGGGGTCATTAACTTCAGACTATCTTCTCTTTTGCAGGGGTGGTTGCATGCCAAATTTTTTTGGTGTAAAATATCAAAATTATTAAATTTTGTTACCTGTCTATGATTAAAATTATTATAGGTGAGTTTGATATTTTTTGAAGATCTAAATATTCAAGCTTGGTAAAGAAAAATCATGTCAAATAATATTAGTATAGAATAAAATGAAGAGACACTTGATATATTGTGGGCTAGATTGAAAGAAAGGGTGATGGGAAATGTTATTGTCCTTGCAATAATTGCAAGGGCTTAAAGACAAGACTACTTTTAATCACAATAGCTAAGAAACATTGTAGGAAACATGGTCACATTGAAGGGGGGCATGATTATCATCCATTGGTAAGTTGTTCATTATATGTGTTTATATTGATTGAATTTGTAAATGTTTATATTATTTTAATATTATATATATATATATATATATAATCACTTGATCATGATCATGGTTTATTTGTGTCTATCATTATTATAAAGGTGGGGCACCCTAGGGAACATGATATGGATTATCACAGCCTGGAGAATGTGGTTTCACAAGCAGAGGAACATGGAGCTGTGACTATCAAAGATGAAGTTAATGATCCTATGGAAGAAGATGATCATGCACTAGAAAACATTGTTGAAGATGATGGTACAAATACATTGATCCATGACACATTTAGTGGCAGAGCTGATCATGATGATCGAGATGACTTTGATGATGTTCATGATTTACTTATACTTGAGAAGGCATATGTGCCCCTTTATGAAGGCTCCCAAACAACTCTTCTCTCTGCTTTATTGTTACTAGTGAACTTAAAGGTTATAAATGGTTTATCCAACATAGCGATCTCACAGATGTTAAGGTATGTCATATATGTCATCTTTTCTCATCTATTTTAATTGTTGTTAGTTCATCACTAGTAAATAAAGGATGGAATATGTACCAATTAATATTCTTTATATTAAAAAAACATTTTTGTTTGTAGATTGATTAGTGAATTTTTGTTACCACCATCAAATATTTTATCTCGCTCATACTAAGATTTATCTAGCATTATGAAAGATATTGCAATGGAGTATCAAACAATAGATGCATGTCCCAATGATCATATTATATATCATAAATGACATGAATTTGCAATAGAATGCCCAAAATGTCATATCAGTAGATATCAAAAAGATCAACTAACAAAAAAGGTGCCTCACAAGGTTCTTCATTATATTCCCATTATTCCACGTATGCAACGATTATTTAGGTGCAAAAGCTTAGTGCAATTTATGGATTACCATGCACCAAAAAGTAGTGGAGATGGCATTCTTCAAATGCCTATGGATGGTTCTGCATTTAGGGACATGGAGGAAAAATGGCCACACTTTAAAGAAGAACCTCGTAATCTTAGGCTTTCATTGGTAGCAGACGATGTCAATCCAATTGGAGAGCTGAGATCTATTTACTTGGTGTGGCTTTTTTTTGTTATTAACAATAGCATTCCTCCATGGATGTCAATAAAGTGGGAGCACATAATGTTGTCAATGATTGTTCTAGGTATTTGTTTACATCAATTTTCTTTAACATAGTAGCATCTCATTTATCTTATTTTTTGTATAATGATTTATATTTTTTTATTTATGACATCTCTAGACCAATAGGAGAAATAAAATTTCAATTCCATGCAATGATTGTATGGACAATTCATGATTCCCCAGGGCTAACACATTTTTGTGGTGGGTATGTGTAGGATCATGATGGGCCGAAAAGTGGCAATATGATGGGTATGTGGTTGACGACTATTTTTTTACCCAAAATTGATGAAACAAAAAGGGTTTTTGAAGGGGATTCTCAGCTTTCCACCGATATAAATTATGCTTTACTTTGAATTTAATAAGTAATTATTATTTATTTTCTATTCAAATTATGACTAGAAAGTCCTGATTGATAGGCTAATTGAAAAAAATCTATAGCTTTCAAACAGTATCACATTTTTTGAATCCAAAACATGCGTCACATTCTATGCTTAGAATACTATAGGATTATAAAAAAAATTGAATTTCATGAAGTTTTGACCAAGTTAAGGTGGTCAGACATATGCTTTTTATATTTTTAAAAAATTGTAATAAAAAATTCATAATTAATTATTTACTTGGAAAAAAAATACAAAAAATATGCATCACATCGGCGCATGAGTCATCTACTTATATCTAAAATCTTATAAAAAGTATTATCATTTTATTGTGGTTAGGGTGTTTAGACAGACACCTACTTATTTTTTCCCTATAATTTAAATACCACTGCATTGAAATGTCAAATTTTCACCAAATAGATATTTTTTTAAAACAAACCTAGTAATTTAGAAACTACATTAAATTTTCTAAAGATTCTATTCTTACATATTTTTGAAATAATATAGATAACTTATTCAATTTTTTACATCAAGTTGTTTGACCTTTTATTTTTCTAATTTTTTTGCCACTTAAGGGCCTATTTTTTCCATGATGATCCTGCACATACCCTGGTATGTTATAATGTTCAACTGTACTTTAATGATATTTAATTTTATGAAGTAGATATCATGCATGTTTTTTAAATATTCTATTCATTATATATAATTATAAAAATTGACATATTTAATCCAATTATACATGATCTTGTAGGTCTTCAAACAAAGGGAAAATTTACATGTCCAATTTGTGGTGCAGAGAAGAAATATCGTTGTTCAACAAGCTTAGGGATGTAGGTGTTTGATGAGTATAGGAACTTCCTCAATATAAATTATAAGTATCGAACTACTAAAAAAATCTTTTCAAAGGGAAAGAAGAGACTACATGAAAACCACGAAGAATGACACCTCACCTATGGAAGTTGGAATATAATAGAATTAATCGTCAAGGTTATACATCAGATCCAATTATTTATCTATCATATATGATATGTTTGGAATTTATATTTTTATATTATGTTGTGTTTACTCATGTTGTAATTGACAATGAGTGTTGTTAATTTGTTTAACTTATATGCTTCATGAAGGTCATCAAGGAATTAATGGTTGGCTTCCATAAGGATTGAAAATTTATCCCTGACAATTTAGTAGGTTTCCCTACTATGAGCAGCTACAAATTGTGAATTTGTTGATACAATGCATATCAGAAAGAATATAACATAAACATTATGGAAAATATTGGATGGAAGGCATGACAAAGAAAAAATTGTAAAAAATTGTAGTGATATTTAGGAAGCCAATCATGAGATAAAAAATGTCATTCAATTAAATAGCGATGGAGACCAAATTAATATAAATGCCCTTCCTTGGTTATTAACGGAGTAGCAAAGCAATGCTATAAAAGAATTCGTATGAAAAATTCAATTTCCCATAGGATTTGTGGCAAACATAAACAATATAATAACAAAGAAAGGTGAATTTGGGCCAAGGATGAAAACACATGATTGGCATAGCTTCATTAAGGTAATTATTCAGGTATATTATATACACTTGTATACTACATGTAATTTTTAGTGTATTATGTTTACTACTTTTGGAAAAATAATGAAAAGATCATTTTATAATTATTACAGTACATTCTACCTCTATCTCTCCTAGACAACTTCGACAACAATGTCAAGAAAGTTATATATGATCTTGGAAAATACATGAGGTAAGTAGTGATATTTGTTCAATTCGTTGTATAGATCTTATAATTGCCATTTTTTTTACTTGTTATGTAATATATTGTATATTTTTGTTAAATATTGTTAATATATTTGCACCTTGGATCACTTGTAGATGGTTGTCATCTAAAGAAATCCATAAAGAAGATATAAATTATTGGAAGAGAAAAATTCTTTGTCTCGTGTGAAATGAAAAAGTTTCTACCTTCAAAATTTTTCAATGTATAAGAACACTACCTCATACACCAAGTTGAGGAGATTGAATTGTGTGGACCTGTACACACAAGGTCAATGTAGATGGTTGAGAGGCACTTGAAATTTTTGAAGGCTTTGGTTAGATAAATAGCACATCCTGAGGGTTGTATGGTGGAGCGATATATGGTATATCAGACCATGGTGTACATTAGTGAATGTCTTCCTAAGTTTGCAAAAAAGATCCATGTAGATTGCATTTGGGATCCCAAATCCATTAACAAATTCAAAGGGGAGTACCTGATGGAGAAAGGTAGATTGAGGAAAGTGAGAGGTAATTATAAGATGGTCATGGAGATTAATTATCATATATTTTACATATGGTTTTTATGTATATTGTACTTATTTAATTATTAATCTTCAATATACATCAATTATAAATTAAGGTCGTATACCATGGTAATTAACTAATTATACATCATTTGTGAATTTTTTTTTTTTTTATATATAGTTGGTTGAGAGTGGGATGCACTACATTTGTATGTCGCAAAAAATCTTGATTGGATGATGGAATATATTGAACGATGTCAACAATCTGGTCATGCATTAACATGGGAAGGTGTGGCTTCATTGGTTAAAAAAGCTCATCGTAATGGAGATTCCAATGTTACACAAATGGAAATTGATTTAGCATATGGTTTAAGAGATAAACAGGTACGTATAAATATATTAATCACCCATATTATTTAATTATTTTCAATTATATTTATGTATATATATGTTGATATTTTTTTCTTTGCATACATTCCGCCAAGAATAAATATATTTATCATTTGATGATATTGCAATATTTTTTACATACATTTGACATATTGCAAGTGAAAGATCACAAGGCTATGTGGTGCAATGGTCATAAATTTCAAATAAAAAAGTTGGATCACATGAAGAAAACTTGTGATTCTGTAATAAATGTAGTCTTTCAAGTGACTAATGTTTCATCTAGAAGTTGCATACATGTAGAAGTCTCAAAAAATTGATACTATGGTATTTTGAATGATATACTTGAGTGTGACTTTAATTCTTTCAAATTAGTTTTGTTCATCGTCCTATGGTACAAGCTATTATTGAATGAAAATGATCCCGAGAGAACTATTATTGAACATGATAATGGATTTACCATGGTTAATAAAAGGTCAATCGAGCGAGCTAG
This sequence comes from Sequoia sempervirens, assembly GCA_007258455.2. Lineage (NCBI taxonomy): Eukaryota > Viridiplantae > Streptophyta > Pinopsida > Cupressales > Cupressaceae > Sequoia > Sequoia sempervirens. Next base: position 488,543,491 of record VDFB02000003.1, read on the forward strand.
AAATGAGCCCTATGTTCTTTGAAGCCAATGTGAGCAGGTATTTTACTCAGAGTTTCCAGGTAAACTCAGTTGGTCATTTGTTGCTAGACATGATCTAAGAGGAAGGTTGGTAAAGTATAATGTGGTGGAAGAAGAAGATACTAAAGAACTAGAAGATGATGCAGATGATGATCAGGATCAATAGTTAGTTGATGATGTGCTTGACCAAGATGTTGAAGAGGAGGAACTAGATCACATGTGATGATGTAGGAGTTAATGTTCATGAAGATTACATTATCGAAACTGATATCAATGATAATGATGATGACATGACCAATCCTTACAATGTTGAATCTAGATCGGATGATACAGACAAAGATTTGGATGAAGAAGAAGATCAATGGCATCGAAATGCATGAGTTATGTGATTATATTATCTATTTGATATTAATTTCTTGATAGAATTATATTTGACTTATGTGGTTGCCTAATTAATTCATGATGTTTTTAATTTTTATGCCATTACATAATTAATTTAATTTTGTACTTTTTAATGTTTGAAAGGTCAAAAAATTGAAACATTTCAATAGTGATGTTAACAACCTTGAAATTAGTGTGCTTTATGTTTCATGTGATCATAAAAGATTAAAAAGTGAGTTGCAGAGGTGGTTTTTCAGTGGTTGACCTATGTAAAGGCCTTTAAAAGGCATCAAGTGATCATTGTAATGGTTGTTGATGGTTGAGGATTTAAAATACAAGCTCTTGACATTCATAAATTTGTGTTTTTCTTCAAAATTTCTATTATTTTCCTATTTTGCAGCACTATACAGTCACATACAACCATATTTTGATATGAAATCAACTCCATGTCATGAATATATGTGTTAGCTTTTATTTGAATCTAATTTGAGGGCTTAAGGCATTGATTTGAGTTAGAAAGCTTCATTTCTTTTCATATAGCCCGGTTACCCTATTTTTGAGGGTTTTGTAGTCCAAACATGATATAAAGGGGCTCTTACACTTTTTGTGATTACTGTAGCTTGTGTAAGAGGCTCCATGGATACTTTTGTAATTTTATGATACATGAATAGGGCATAGGATGAGAAATAAAGAAGGTATAGTTATTTTCCTCAAAAGTTTTGTGAAGAAAAGCATGTGAAATGAGAGGTTCAAGCCTAGGTTTCAACAAAATATGTATGGGAGATATAATTTTATGAATTTTTATCCTTGTGAAGACCTAATGGGTTGTGTCTAAACATTTAATATAAATGATACACACACACACATATATGTATGTATGTATGTATATGTATTTGAAAATGTAAATGTAAATGCAATTACTGGATGCTCTCCTAGAATAATAAATGCGACATATCATTAAAGAAATCTATATCTATGTATATAAATGTGTATTTCTAAATGAAAGTGTAAATGCAAAGAGCATATGGTTTTGTAATGCTATAGATACAACATATCCGTAAATTAATGTAATTAAAATTCTAAAGTCTTCAACACATATAATATGAAATCGATCAAACTATTAAACTACATGAGAAATAAATGAAAAAAATAAATGCATATATATGTGTATTTGTAAATGTAGATGTAAAATAAATAAGAATAATAAAAATTATAAAAGAATACAAGGGGAAACTAGTGCCTTATTGGGTATATGGAGTCTAATGAATATCTGTAAATGTGGATTTCAATAATGGCAATAATTCAAACTGTCAGGCATAGAAATTGTTTACAACTTGTGTAAACATGCAAGTGAATAATTGAAAAAGTCTTCTTGAGATAGAATGGAAATTATAGTTATGTGATTCTTCTTATTAATCCAACTAACACTTCCGAATTGTTGTGATTGATTAAAATATTTTAATCCCTACTTGAGAGAACCAAATAACTAGATCACACATATATAGCAAATGTACAATGATAAACTGAGTATAAACTTGTTATATCAATTTAAACAATAGAGAAGCATCAGAATGGAGACAATCAAATAATTGCATAAATTTAACAAACAACTAATACCAAAATCTTAATTTGTGACTTAGATATCTTCATTTATTCCATCAAAATACATGCATCTAAGTCTTTGTATATGAAAGCATTTTTCTAGAAAGTTATCTACTGAATATCTCCTAACAACTATATTTGTTGCATTATTATGGAATAGATATAAATACATCAAAAATTTGAAGGGACATGTCTCTTCACAAATTTTTTATTTTACTTAACTAATTAAAATAAGAGATTAGGCTCTATTTAGCCATAGATGAACATTTGATAAATTATCTAGATAATCATGTCATTCATGAGTATCGACATCTCCTAATTTGTTCCTGGTCGATATTTCCACCTTTATCACCCTTTCGTTATGCTCACAACTCTCGTACAATGTTGAATCCTTCTCTGTAGAATTTTCTAGAATTCCTTGCAACATCAATTCACATTCTTTGATCCACTTGTATTTATTTTTCAACTTTTCTCCATCTACAAATAGTGTAGATAGTCCCATATCCATAACATCAACTAGCCCATTTTCATTTTCTCACAGTTCCTCATAATAGTCCCTATGTTTCTTTATAATTTGGTTACCCATACCAATGGCCACAGTGTTAGGAACATCTCTTTCATTTAATTCTCAAAAGTTTTCTTGAATCCTTACATCAATTCTCTTGTTTTCCTGCCCTATAACATGGTTCTTTGAATATGCTCCCCATAGCTTATTCAACCAAATAATTAAATTGGCTTGTCTTTTTCTAATTATTATAGGAAGTGTATCATATTTACCTTGTGAATATGTAGTTGACTCCTCCCAATGATCTTTTACATGTGAGCTTTCACCATGTGTTATTAATTTAGGAGGTCCCATTGTGACTCCTAACATGTCCTTCAAACGATCATTTTCTCTCATGATCCTAATTTCATTGCTCATTTTGTACATTTCCTTTTCTTTGGTCAACATTTGTATTTGGGCTTTATTTAGTTTTTCCACATTAATCCCAATGTCTGCAGTCACCATAGGATCTACCTCTGCAACCTTTAGAGTCATGACATGTCCAAATTCTTTCTTGGTATCAATCACCACTTACTTTATATGAGGTGGATACAAGGCCCATATCATGAGCGATCCTTCATCTAGGTTATATTTGGATCCAACATATATTTCTATCACCCCCTCTGGACTAAGCTTGTGTGTGGCACTATTATCCTTTAAGAAGCTATCAAAGACCAATGCATAATTCAAATCCAGCCCCGGAAAGATCATAACTCCAACATCCTCTAGCATTTTTCTTCCTTTCTCAGGGGTCATATTTCCATTTCTCTAGTCATGGTTAATTTAAAATTATTTAGTAGTTGTTCCTCATTGCTTGGTGTAATATTATCAACTATCTCCCTTATCTCCTTGCCCTTTTGCTTATAGAAGAAAGATCTGAATTCTAAAGAATTCACAAATTCATTGTCTGTTACAAATGGCCTATATTCCATTTTTTTGGTGTCTATATCTTGGCTCTCTTCAACACTTGGTTCTCTAGGAGGGCAATTGTAATCTTGACTTTTTAATCTAGAAATCCTACTGGGTAGGTCTCATCGCATATCTTCTCCAAATTCCTTATCTCTAGAAAACATGAACCTTGTATCTAGAAACCCTTGGTTGTATTCGTTGACCACTCTCTCTGCTTCCTCTATCTCCAAATTTCTAATCATGTCATCAAACTAATAAGGCACATGATCATATCATCCAAAGTTTATCCTTTGTTTGGAAGAATTGATATATCCCTCTGGATCAAAACCTTTTCTTAGTGGACCCTTATTCATATTATACTGCATTAATTTGTCAAGGATCAAATCATATCCTTCCTTTGTAAGCATAGTAAAATCACCAAATCATAGAGTACTAGGCATAAATTCCTATTTCCCGAATGAACCAAAATTCATGAAACTAGAAAAATCCATTTTTCTTACAATTTCCAAATATGCAATCCTATCTGGGACTATTTTAGGAAAAATGAATGGAGAATCCTTAAAACCAAACACCCTTACCATAGTAGCATCTTCCAAGCAATACTAGTCTCCCTAGTTGTGATCAATTGGTCCATTAAAGTCCTTCAGTCTGAAGAAGCATTTCATTTCATCAGAAAATGAGTGTGCACAAGGATGACTATAGAATTCATATACTAGATTTACAAAATATTCTTCAAAATATAGGAAACTAGAATTAGCAAACCTACTGTCCCAAATGGTAGTCCACAATTGAATGGGTAACAATTTTCCCTCTTTATCAAACCGTGAAACCTTCAACTTTTCTGGCCAAATCCCTAACTCTGGTTTGAAGTACAATACTAGATGCATTAAAAGAGAATAATGCCTAAGGTACAGAACAAGGGATTTATTATTGATTGCCATCAATGCTAAGTCAAAAAACCTAAATATGACATTGAATGTCAGCTGCAGTTACCATGGGAACAATGGACATATACTCAGGAACTTCCATATCCAATACTTGTCCTACCAAGAAATAGGAATATCTCATATAGGGCTTGAATAAGTCCACATGGAATGGAGGCCCATAGCCATTGTCAAGTGGGACAATTTTACCATCGTGTTTAATTCTATGTAAGGGAAACCTCCAACCCTTGTAAGTGGTGTCCATTCTCCAAAACTCCTTTTCCAACTCCTCATTCACAATTTTCTCACTACACCACCCTTCCAACTTAAAATAACTCACTTATTGAAGCCTCTGATATGTATATGAATAGTTTCCTAGATGGTTCGCATATAGCCTTAAGTTTTGATTCATAGTGGGTGGCCAACAATTTTACCAGCTCTTTATTGACAAACACATTAGGGAAAACCATCTTTCCCAAATTTAGATGCCATAGATTACAAACTAGCTCAAAATGATCTCTTCAATGAAAGTGGAATCTAAACAATTCATAGCCTCTTATTGGGGTCCAAAAATATCCTATGTTCTTGCATTTGTCATCCAATTTATCCACTTCCACCCTCAGTTGTGTGGAGAACCTAGCTCTGGGCCCAGATCCAAGCAATTGATCAATTATTTCCTAATTCAACTTTCGTTCAGCACCCTTCGGCTCAATTCCAGACTCAAAATTTTTCTTCTTACTCTTAGGGTGACTACTCTCACTTTTTTTTCTACCTTTCGACTTCCCCGAGCTGGTGGCTTCCATATTACTCGCTTAAAATTGTAGAAATGAAAAATTTAAAATGAAAAGGAATTACTGGTTTTGACTGAGGTCTTTCAACTGAAATAATTCTCTGGCCCTTTGTCTCCTCATTTCCTTTGCTACCAATTCACAATAATGTTCATTTTGCAATGATTTCCTTCCATTTCATGAAATTACCTGTGCTCCATGGCACCATTAATGTTTTAACTCTAGGCATGAATGTAATATATTTTCAAATTCCTTACTGTCACATCAAATGAACTAGCCGAAAAGACACCTTCAAACTTTGGGTGATCTATATATTAGGCCCCAACCAATGTCCACTGAATACTCTGCTAATTAGGATAACACTCTACACAATTGACCAATGTTAGCATTTGTCCCATATACATCACCAAGAGAGACCCTGACAATCATTTTGGTTCATTTTTTCTTCATCGGCCTGAATTTTAGTATCACTAGCACATTTAGTGGTTTCTTCAATGTTATAAGTCTTGCCGATAACTTTTCTTTTGGTCTTGAATATGTTGCTAGAACTCTTGCTAGTGTAACTTAGCAGGTTGGGCGAACATTCAGGATTTACACCAATTGCACATGTCATGCTAATATAGTTTCAATGCTCTTATCGGTGAAAGAAATGATGGTCTTGCCGATGAAACTTCATCAGTGAGACTTAAACGTTTGGGCCAGCATATATTTTTCATGATGAGATGACTTGTCTTATCGATAGATTATCTTCATTGATGAGGCCATAAGCCAATCTCTCTGATATGTCAACTTTAGTAATCCTAGCTTTGAACACAAGTGTAGGTGATCTTTGAATTTGCCCACTATCACATCAAATGTTCTATTAGAAAGAAAATTCAAAATTTGAGTGATCATTTTATTCAGGCTTGACTAACGTTCATTAAACATTCTTTTGATTAGGGAGACATTATGTTGATATCACATAATCTATCCATCTGATTCATAGAAATGTTGCCAAGAGTCACCCCGATGATTATCTTGATCTATTTGTTTCTTCATCGGCAAGAGATGGTGTATGGCTAAGACATTCAATAATTTTCCCAATGTTGTAAGTGTCCTTGATGATTATTCCTTCGATCTCAAGTATGTCGTAATGACTCTTGCTGATACAACTCCTTGTGCTTTGATCAGTGAGACCATGGACCATGTCATACCAATGTGTACCTTCTTATGTAATCTGATTGGTGTGACATTTTTGTTCTTTCATCGATATACTGAAAATGAGAATATAATGATTTATGAACCAAAGAGGCCTGCACAAATTCTTGCCGATATGGGTTATTTGAATACTAGATTTTGGAGGTTTTTCATGATATCAAATGGTCAAGAATGATGTGATCATATGTGACTATGATGGATTATACTAAAGATAAGGTTTTCTTTAGGGAATCAATGAGTGCAAAATCATTGTGAAATTTTCAAAATTTTATAGTTCCAACAGAGGCATAAAATTTTCTGCCCCAAGGTTTCATGGGCATATGACAAGTTTGAAGGCTAGTTGCTTTGTAAAATAGGCCTAATCAACCTAATCAGCACAGCCTAGAAAGGGTGATTTTGGTGATTTGGTCCAAAGGACTTGTGCTTTCTTTTGAATTATGTTTAGTAACTCCAAAATGGATGTCTAAAACCATCAAGGGTTTCTCTAGTGTTTTGGGAAAGTTTTGAGTTATTGGGCAAAAACTAGGTTTGCACTGTTACAAGGATTTAAGGAGTCAAAGTGTGAAATCTAAATTTTGTTGTTTGTCAGGCTTTGAGAGTTGTTTGGATTGTTTAAATTAGTCATTCTAAATTTTTTGGAAGCCTCTTAAAGGTAGGTTGATAGGTTGGTTGAGTTGAGCCTCCCAGGTCTACATTAGGTAGTTGTTATTGCTAAGGTGGAGCACTCCTTTCTGCGAAGGCCATATACTTATGATTGGGTCAAGTGTTCTTTTCTTTAGAAAATTCCTATTGCCTTTTTGATAGGTTATGATTTTATTAGATTGGTTATATGAAGCACTTATTTCAAACAAATATCTTTCTAAAAGAAGTATATTGGCATGAAATTAAATATGATTTGTATTCCAATGTAAAAACTACAAAGAATGGAAACAATTATTTCATCACATAAACTATTATGCATTAGTCAATTAAAATGAAAAATATTACTCTATATTAGTTAGGATACACAACTAAGAAAGTGATCTAAATAGTCTAATAATTTGACCATTAGCATATAGAAATTTCTTCCATTTCAAAAACAAAAAACAATATTAGGTAGATAATCAAACATATTTCATTTCTATAGTGACTTATTTATCCTAGAGGAAATAAGTATATAGTATACAAAAAGAACCAACAAACCCACAACTAACCCTATTTTGAAGGAGTTTAGTTTTCTCCCCTTCTTGATCTCTCTAATATTGTCTAATTATTTTAATGAGACCAAGGGTCATAACACAACTTTATTCAACCCACTAAATAGCTTGGTTAATGAAACTTGAAAAAACCAACAAAATAATTGTTACATTTGGAATTTCATGTTGAATGAAGAGTGGTGACAATAATCTACTTATAGCTTAATAAAACACTATTTTTATAAGAAGTCTTGACATTAGAAAGATAAGTGTTACTTACAATTTAATAAAACACTATTATAGTCTTACCAACATATACTATTGTATGCTTGCATGGATTCTTAGTTAATATATGGGGAGATAGAGATATATAGGGAGAGAAAGAGAGAGAGGGAGAGATATATGGGAAGAGAAAGCGAGATGGAGATAGAGAGTCGATGGATAGGGGGGATGTCCAGGGAGGAAGAGATGGTGAGAGATGGAGAGGGAGAGATAGAGAGGGGAGGGAGAGAAAGGGGTATAGATAGGTAGAGGAGGAGAGATAGAGAAGAGGGGGAGAGAGGGAGAGATAGGTTGAAGAGGAAGAGAGAGAAGAGAGGGAGATAGATAGGTAGAAAAGGGAGAGAAAGAAGAGGGGGAGAGGGAGAGCGATATGTAGAAAGGGAGAGAGAGAAGAAGATAGGGGAGAGAGGGAGAGATAACTCAATATATATAGAGGGAGAGGGAGAGAAATAGAAAGGGAGTGATATAGATAGATAGATGAGAAAGAGAGATCATGATAGAGGTAGGATATGAGAGAGGACATAAAAAGGGAAATAGAAATAGAGAGATAGAGTAGGAGAGATAGAGGGAGAGATGGAGTGAATGAGAGAGAAAGGGGGGAGAGGGAGAGATAGCTCAATAGATAGGAGGAAGATGGAGTGACACAGATAGTGGGAGATATAGAGAGATAGAGAGCAACAAGGAGAGATATATCAATCAACCTCCCTATATCTCTATCTATTCATCATTATCTCTTTATCTCTCTACCTCTCTCTATCTCTTTTTCTCCCTTTCTATTTGTATCTTTCTCATTATCTCCCTCTCTCTCTATATTTTCTTCCCTATATTTATCTTTGTCTCCTTAAGTGTGCAATGGGTACATTGAAGAGGTCTTAAAGGAGAATTATATCTTTAATCAAATGGCATGCTACCTTGAGAATAACTCCCAAAGGACACATGCCATCCTTGGATTGTTGACATGAAACAAGCAATCAAATTTTTTTTCTCTCTCATGCTCTCTCTCTCTCCCTCTCTCTCTTTGTCCCTATCTATCTAAGTTCATCTCTTTCTCTCATTCTCTATCTTTTTAGTTTCTATCTCTCTTTGTATTAGCTAATAGGCTACATATATTGTGAGATTTGAGCTTGAAACAAATCTCATCCCTAGAAACCACTATTGTGTCATTGGAAAACAAGTTTCAACTACCATTTAATGGTAAACCAGTTGTAGTGTAATGGTAAAATCCTCTAAAATATCAGGTAAAAGCCTATATATACTATTATATAATAATAAATATAATTATATTATATATAATTTAATCTAATATTACTATTATATTAAATACATATTATATTAATTATATTTTGTATTATATAAAAATATACTTATTATTAATTATTAATTATTAATTATAATAATTTTGTTAAAGAATATAATATATAATTATAATAAGTTGAATAATTATATTATTATTATGTAAAATATAGCTAATATATACTTAACTATATTATAGAATATTGAAACCTAGCTAAATGGCACCAAAATTTTTAATTTAATTAACATACTCTAAAACCTAACAAAACTAGGTTGTAGCTCATCAAATTGGAGAAGTGAAAGGCCAATACCAACGCCGAGGAAGAGTATGGAGTGAAGACAAGGTCAATACCAATTCCAAGGAAGATTTTGGAGTTAAAACAAGGTCAATACTACCACCAAGGAAGATTTTTGAGGAGTGAAATCAAGGTTAATACCAACGTCGAGGACGAGGTTGAGGGCACTTATGAAAAATTGATGGCCAAGGGACAATGAGTATTGTAAGTTTGGTACCCCCATTCTCTTTAACCTGCAATTTTCATTCCTAGTTTCCAAAGATCTTCTCATACATTGGCACCCCCATTCTCATAAAATGGCATAAGATAAGATAGAAAACATAAAATAGCTTAGTCTTTCACATTTTTATTGACCAACATCAGGTCTTGTAAAAACTCCCATAATCTACCCACATCTTGGTTGAGGTCTAGGATTACATCACACATAGCTTTCATCACATGAGTCTGAAGCAATTGTAGACTTATCCCAAGTATAAGCTAGGCTAAGCTAGATCTAATGAATGGAAATAGAGGCATACAATTTTTCTTTAATACCTCCACCACAAACATATGCAAGGAAAGGTCTCCTCCCTTCTTGGTAGTGATAACCTCCTCCACACACAACCCTTAGAAATTTTGAATAGAGGAATATAATATTTGATGAAATCAAAGTTGATTCTCTCCTACCTGATGCAATTAGTCATTTTATCCTTAAAAACATTTATAGTGATTACTAGAGGCACATAGACCAATTTTTCATAATAGAAGAATTTGATCATACTTTTCCAATGATGGCATTATGGGAAAACCTTAGGTTAAATGAGTAATTCCTAGATAAGTTCTTTAAATCATGTCCAACCGTATTAGAGAAGACCACTGCTATGTGTACTTGGATACCATGGAGAAAGGCTCTTTGGGCTCTTTCATCAATCAAGGTATTGTTAAATTTTAACACCTAAAAGTGAGAATAAAGAATCTTTCCTAGGATGGTGGCCATCCCATTATAGCTCATAGAGTTGTTAGAGATATTTTCATTTTGAAGTAGAGATTGGACCATCAAATAGTGTCACCATGACTCTACCAAGATATCCATCAAATTGACAAACCCTAACTTAACAACCACAAATTCACAAGAAAATTGCCCCTGTCAGCCCTAGGGCATTAATTCAATGCCAGGTTTCTTGCTTTAAAAGACCCCTAAATGCAATGAACCTCTATCATACCATGTTGCACACCAATCTAATGAGTTATAGTTCCAAGATAGTGGGTGGATTGGTGGATGTCATTTCTATTTATCCCTCAAACCCTTACACAGGAAAAATAGGGCAGTCCCTATATTTGATTGTTTTCTCCCACAAAACAATGATTTAGCACTTCAAAATAAATGCAACTAAAAGTGAACACATATATTTATCTACACCAATGATCTCAGAGCATTTCAAGCTTGTACAGATCCATACAACACAAAATAACTTTAAAAAAAAGTAAAAACACAGAAAATTACTTCAAGAATGTGGTATTTGATATGAAATTTTGGTATCAACAATTGCAATGTGGTGGGAATACAATATGATAGAAGTGGGATAATAAATGCATCATTTAAAGCATCAAACCAATATGCAAAGATGAAATAAAGTGCTAACCCTTTAAATTGAAAAAGTTTCTTTTAACTTTAAGTTTGATGGGTAACCAATTCTTTTAAGTTATCAAGTCCTACCATCATACATAATCAAAATGTTGTTGTTTCAAATGACTATGAGAACTAAATTTCACTATTTGAAGATGTTCAAACCTTGTCATAGAGAACTAGAACATTGATGCAACCACTCATCCTACCTTAAAACATACCAAAATTCTCTTAGAAATTATACATTTGAGGCCTTGGTTGTGTAGCTGGTGGACCATAGTCACATTTAACAGTTGTTACAAAGTCTAGGATTTAAAAAGTTACTGAATTGATGGAGTATGTCAGACCCTGTTATAGTTACAAAGATTGGATGTACCTAGTTCAATATACACAAAGTATGCATAGGTATGCACTATCAGCAAATTATATACAACTAAAATATAAGGTTCAAAATAAAGGAGTGGCTATGTACATTGATGGAAGGCCAAAAGCATTAGGGAATATTGCAGGGTATATAAATAGTACATGACCTGGGTCAACAAATAAGTAACCCAATTGCATATTTGAGGAGTGCGAGGGAAACTATGTATTCGTATGTGCGATAAAATAAATAACTCTAGTGGAAGAGTTGCTAATCGATTATAATTTGAATCACTTAGTTACAAACATAGTTTACTATGGGGGTGGTATGTACTATGTACCATTTTTCCCAACCTCTAATTAATGACTCCAATATACCATTTTATTCTTATGTTTTTTTCGTAAGTCTATTGGTTTCATTTTGGTAATATTTTTTTATATTTAATTTTTGTCATAGCAGGACATTGGTAATATGGGGAAGGCTCCAACACAGAGCATAGACCGTGATGCATCTTCAGGCACTTCTACGTGACAAGTTTACCTCATTGTAATTGTACAAATTAGATACGAGCAAAATTTTTTATTATTATGTTTTTTTCAAAAGTTTATTGGGTTAATTTCAATAATATTTTTAATATTCTTGTTGCAGTCGACTAATCAAGGAAAGGAACTAGCAGTAGAGGAGAGCATCCATAGGGAGGTGTAGTTAATATTATGTGATGCTGACATCACTTGTTCAACAAACCCTCTCAATATGATAAGGAAGAGCCAAAAAAATGCAATGAAGAAATCCTTAAGTTGTTATTCATAGTGCCTCAAATAGATGAGATAAGAGAGAGGGTTAAAATATTGACTAAGAGAGCACAAAAATTGCAAGTAAGTTATCATGAGGTCTTTAATTATAACATAAGTTCATTCATCATTTTATATTGTGTACTCTTTTATGTCATGAACTAGAATATGTGTTATTTTTATAGTTTTTTTTGCATCGTCAGGATGCTACTGCCCATGATTAGGGTATTGCAGGTGTTTCTTGAGGAGTAGGGGTTGGTACAAGTGTCCATCCTAATCTTCCTGCACATACATCACATCATCTGACCCCATTATCCTTTCCTATATTATTGTCTGAAATGCCAGCAGGACATATAATGCAGGCATCCGTTAGTGCACCCTCTACAACAAACACATACTAGAACATGCGTCAGGACATATACCTATGGATACAAAGGCCACTAGTACTGGTGATGTTTTAGCAACATTTCATGTATCTTCCTGTATTACTAGTATGGGAACATTTCCAGTCACATTTGTGATGACCAAGGATTTCATTCCCATAAAGACAGAGAAGGTCCTAGGTACTTTAAAATGTTTTAATTATTATTATATATAATCCAATTGAAATTTACTTATTGATCACTCTTTTTAGACTAATGATCCCATGATCATTTTGTAGGAAATCATATTTTTTATAAACATCTAAGTGATATTACATTGGAGCTCTTTAGGCCTACCATACATACATAGTGGAATGCCCAAAATCAGATTTAAAAAATGAGCTCATTAACCATTTAGTTGTGTTGTTCAATGATAAAACATTTAACCAAACCAAGGTCCTTAAGAAATTTGGTACCTATCTAAAGTATGTGAGGGACCAATATAGGTCATGGATTTAGAGAAGAACAAAAAGTATGAGTGTGCCCCCATGATTCCAAAGAGGGAGTGGAAGGATCTAGTGTCATATGGAAAGGAGAAGGCTGAAAAGAAAAAAAGAAAGACACCGCTAGGCCAAGGAAGGTATGTGATACAATCAACAATGTAATTATATATTGATTACTCTTTCTTTTTACATAATCTAACATATTTCAAACTTTTCATAGGCTACCCAACACATTGAAGGAAACTGAGGCAGGACTACAAAAACACGGGCAACACAAACTTGGCTCTAGTGGTTATATGAAATTAGCCGCATGAATTGTAAGTATCAATAAATGAAATATTGCATCCAAATAATAAATTGAAATTTTTTTTGGTTCTATCACACCATAGAAGCAAAATTCATGATCTTATGCAAAACTACAGGGCTATGAATTCAAAAGAGTTCTCATAGAAGAGGACCTGAAGATTTCCTTCTAGCAAGGCTATGGAGTCATGGTTGAATGCCTAAGAGTCTTGACTAGGAGAACACAATCTTCCACTACATCTGACACATAGGTAAATAAACTCAATAAAATTTATTTAAAATTGAATACTTGTGCAATCTATTCAATATTAATTCTCACCATAAAATAATTATGTTCCTATTTGTTTTAAACATAAAAGCAATGATAATATTGCACATGACATTGGAATGCAGCTTGGTGAGGGTGGAGCACAAATAGCAGATGAAGATCATGGTGTGAATCCCAGTACTATATGTATTCATGTGCTTTACAAAACACAATATGGATTAATACAATTAAACATCTTTAATTGCAATTGGTGTACTAATTAATGTAACTTTTTGTGTTTCAACTTTAGAGCATGTAGAGCATGATCAACATGTTGAGCATGATCAGGCTAGAGAAGATCAGGAACATGATGTGGCCCCATCGGGTAAAGAGGAACACTCTAATGTTCTTTTAAACATATTTAACTGCAATTGGTGTATTCATTAATGTAACCTTTCGTGTTTCAACTCCAGATCAGGATTTAGAGGGTGTTTAGCATGTTGAGCATGAGGCTATACGACAAGATCAGGAACATGATGTGGCCCCATTAGGTAAAGAGCACCACTCTAATGTTCTTTTAATTAATAAAATACTTGTAACAATAATAACAAAACATATCAATTTAACATTTCTTTTTTATTGCAATAGACCCCCCTTGAAGTGGCCTCCATGTCGTGATCAGTACATGACTAGGTGTACATTAAGATCATGAGCAAAGGGTAGAACAAATTAAGGGGAAATAGATGATTTAGAAAGTGATACTCCACTTCATCTTTTTTTAGATTCAAAAAAGAAACAAAATAAAGGTGATTGTAATCATATTACAAAAACCATATTTTTGATAATATGTAAAAAATGAAAGAATGAATGTTATATGTTAATGAATGAATGTGAATATGTTAATGAATGAATGTTATATGTTAATGAATGAATGTTATATGGTATTAATGGATGGATGAATGAATGTTATATGTTATTAATGGATGAATGAATGATTAATGTTATATGATTGGGTATGGGGAATTGAGAGTGATGTGAGGGGGGGGAGGGGCCAAATAAGCTTCCATCATCACATGGTTGGCCCTGTTAAGTAGAGAATATTCAACTATTCTCAAAATAAAGAGAAGCTCAATAGGGTAATGCACTTTTCAATATAAGAAATACATCATTTGAAGCATCAAACCCATATGCAAAGATGAAAGAAAGTGCTAAATTTTCACTATGGTGGTAGAAAAATGATTCTTTGAACATTGTATAGATGTTTTAGATGAACCCATTATTGTGAAATGTGCCTCTAGTTGAGTAAAGTAAATTCATGCTTTCCATCATAATTTGAACTTGTTTCCATTACAATGTTCTAAGTTTAGTTAGTTTGTATGGCTTTGTATGAATACCACATTGTGTTGTGTGTGGATTTGGTTTCAAAGCTCTATTTCTTTTGTTTTTAGTGGTGACATAACTCTAAAATTTGACCTTTATGCATAATAGGTTACTGGAAAAATTGACAGCTTTGACGGGTTTAGAGACTCGATTGAGATAGATGCCCGGATATTTGGATCTTGTTGTTGATGGGAGGCTTCCACTTAACCATGAAATTTTGTACCATCTGCAGGTATGCAAAAATTTCTCTACTTACATTCATTCTTGATCATAAATGTTTTAAATGATATTAATGCTTCAAACTTAAGATTCATTTCATTGTTATAATGATCAAAATGTTATACTTTTCTATACATTCAAGGATTCTCTTTCCCCCTACCCTTTGCTCTCTCCCCCCTCCTTTTAAGTATTTTCTTTATCATAAAATATTCACATTTTTGTCTCATTTACACAAATTTATCTGAAGCTCTAGGAGTGACTAAACGTATGTAAAAGATGATGGATTATGTCTAAACAACAAATTTCCATATTATAGCTAATTAAATCTTTAATATTTGATGAGTTTAGAGCTCAAATAATGCTTGTATATGCTTGTGTAAAAATAAGGGACCCTACGTGAAGATTAAAATTTAAAACATCACTTTGGCATTTTTCCTTAGGCAATGAAATGATATTTTGAGTAATACAAACCTACACACACAATGATATTTTCCGGCATTGAATTAAGGAAATTGTTTTCTCTTATACCTATCCTCAGCTAGACATGGAGGCATATAATATTGGTTTCTGCGTTTTTTCTATAAGTAGTTAATTTCATAGAGGAAGACTAAAATCTTCTTAATATCCTATCAGGTGTAAAAGCATATGAATCACTTGCTGAAGGCACCATTTTTTATTAATCCAGAAACTAGTTTGTTCTTTTTTTTATGTTTCTTTCATGTGTTTTTTTTAGGCTCTAGAGATGTAGCTCAACTCTTTCCTTTGAACTTTTCATCTATTTTGATGATTACAGTAGTTTGTCCTCATAATTTTTTATGTAAATATATTTGTAACCTTATTTTCTACCAATCAATTTGCAAACCAGTCACATATTAAGGACTATTTCACTAAATTTTAGTCATCCATTACTTCATATGTTGTAGGTTGTGTTTGTGTGCCAATAAATCTTGATGATTGTGAGAACTTTAATCCTACAAGTGTACCCACTCTTTCTCAAATAAAGTTTTACCTTATTTTATAGTACTTTAAATGGTTAATTGAAGGTGCTTCTCTAGATTTGAGATAGTTGAACCCTAGATTAAAATATGGTATTAGATGGGCAGTATAATAATAAAATTGAGGTCCATTGAACACAAATTACAAACATAATTTACTGGACTATGAATAGTGTTGCAATTATAATTATTTCTCCTTTTCCTACCTCTCCATTAAGGAAAAAGATAGAAGATATTGGAAGTTCATTACATGTCTCATGTATGTGTTAGTATTTTAATTTTGTTTAAAATGTTCAAGAGCTTGATTAGGTCAAGAATATGTTCTACAAGCTCTGTTTTCTTGAAAATGCTCAACATTTTCCCTACACATTTTTTATTCAATCCAGACATTTCTTAACTCCTTCTCTTGTTAGCCCTTGCTTGTTCTTAAGTGTAATGCTTTTACTATGCATCTTGTAGTCTATATGTATGATCAGTCATCTCTTATGAAGCATGGATAACCTTTTATGGAATTGTTGTTGTGATTAGACAATTGCCATTGCGAGAATAATCATTTAATTTGTATGGAAGTAAGTCTTTTTCATATTATTTTTCTTGGTATTGTAAACTTGTCTTTGCAGGATTCTCTAGGGGGGACAACAGAACTGTGATGATAGGTAGAGTTGTAGAACACCATAAATCATTTGGCATTATCAATATATTTCTTATAGAATAATCTATGCAAGTAAAATGGAATGTGCAATGACAATTGGTCTCAAATTCAAAAATCTAAATATAAGTACATTACACAAGAGGGTGATATCTATTTTATGATTTCAAGAAACCCAAAATAAGAAAATTAATAGGTTCCATCTATTTACTTTCTCTTAGACACTTGTTTAATTGGCGAGACCCTCAGAATGTCTTGCTAATAAGCTCCAATGTTCAAAACTCCTAAAGAGGTCAAATTGGTGTGACATTGGATCTGTCTTGCTGACGGAAGTCATTGACAAGACATGGACTATCAGAGTGAGTTTTCTATCCTATGTTGATGATTGATCTCTCACCGATGGGTTGGCTTTGGTGGCCATCACCAAGAGTCTCCATAATGAAATGGTGTAGGTCTATTTAAAGTCTCAATTTGTACATTTCAACGACTATTTTCTTAAAAAAAAATTGCATTGTTTCATCAAAATTTTGACAAAGACAACAAATGAATCACCTAAAAGGTTCGACAAAATTGCTATAGCTGTGACAAAATTTTCATCGTAACTACTTCCCCATTTCACCAAAATTGCGATGAGCTTCTATTGTTGTTCAACACTTTGGAAGATGCATGCCAATTGTGTTTTGGTTAAATATTTTGTCAATGGATAGATAAAGTTTTTGTCGATATTCTAACAAACAACAGAGCCATTTTTTGTGATGACGACTGAAGAATCTAGGTCATTGTTTTGACGTTTAAATCTTGGTTGGGAAATTGACAAAAAATTAACGACAAAAATTATTTGGGTAGTTCATCGGTATTTCAACAAAATTTTGTTGAAATATCGACAAACTTGTGTTAGAAAATGGAGTCAAATATAGTAGTGTTTTTTTTCCTCATTGCATGTGTGTTTTGTAGGTCTTATATGCATATTTATTAAAGAGTTAGGTATTAAAAGTGTCATAAAATTGTCAAAGATCATTCAAAGTCAACAATACCCTATTTGAAGCATGGAGAACAATTTCCCGTCAAATTTTGCAGATTCAGATCCGATAACCTATTAGGTAGAGATGTGCAGACCAGGACCCACAGAGTCGACCCTTGACTTTTTAGATTTTTCTAGGTTGACTAGTTCACCATCTGTGGCAAATGAGTTCCATTTCCAGGCTGGAAATTTTTTTCTGAAGGTTTTTGTTCCCGGCATCCCAAAACTTATTTCGATAGTTTTCACCAAAAACATGACTAATTCACCATCTATGGAAAATGGGTCCCAGAGGGCTTCAACAGTGAACTCTGCACCATTCCAGAACCTCTTCACATCAGCTTTCAGCCTCTAGGTGTACCTCATTCAATTTCTATGGATGGTGAAAATCTGCAAATGGCTAAAACTAACACACACACATTAGCATGATTAGAACTTTAAAACATAGAAAATTATCAAGCATCCATATGAGATATTGAATCATGCTAAATAAACAAAGTGATAAAATACCAAAAATACTAAGCATGCTCAAACCTATATCCCATAGTGTATTGGCGCTTCTATGGAAAGAAGCCCTTTCCCAATCCTTTGCTAAGCTAAATGATAAAACTGCCTTGAAGATGATATGGATTAAAATGATAATGATGTATTTGTGCATGAGATTGTGGAGGATTTGTTGAAGGATGAAGCCTCTATTTAAATATTCTCAAGTTGAAAGAATGCTTATGAGAGAGCAATGTGGGATAAAGATTGGACCAATGAGATGAGGCCACTTGTCAACTTGTCATAGGTTGAGGAATGAGCAAATTTTGGTCAATGTGCCAAAGAGGGGGAGATTCAAATTTGAAATTGAGAGTTAAATGCTAACTTTGACCTTTGCAAAGGACATGTAAGAGACATGTAAGACAGATTAAATGCCTTGTTGGATGTACATTTCAACTTGCTTTTGAATTCAAATTTGAGGGAATATTCCTCAAAGATACCATATTGATGGAAAATGTTGATTTTATAAATGAATTAAAATGATTTATTGGTGTAAGTGGGTAAAGCTAGAGGATGTGATGGGTGGTTAAATTAGGTTAATTAGGATTAGATTATCCTAGGTGATGATTAGTTGATTTTGACCCATTTGACTTGAATATTTTGATTTATTTAAATCAATAGGGAGAAATATGACATTTGGAGATTTAATTAAATAAAGTTTGGTTTATTTAATTAAAAGGTTGATGTGAGATTTTGATTTATTTAATTTAAATGAATAACCTTAGGAATGAATTCAATAGTCCTGATTTATTTGGTGAATGGATTTGATGAGCTTGATTAATTTATTGAGAGGATGAATATGAACTAAGTGCATAATGCTAATTTCACATGTCTATATTTTTACCCTCTTTGAAATAATGTACTTGCTGCGTTGGTTCAAAGAATAAACTTTCCGCAATCAAAATTCAAAAAATTTCTGATTTTTCTAGATGTCCCAACCAAAAGAAGTACACTAGTACATTGCCCCCTCGAGAGATCGAGTGAAAAGATTCAATTTGCGGGTCAATCTCGCGATAAAGATTTTCAAAAATGATGGTTGTGGATGATAATGCAAATGAGATGGTTTTAAGATGCTTAGAATAACCAATATATATTATCCTCAACAACTTAAATGATGATAAAATGCATGTGAGATGGATGAGATACATGATGTGATATGCTATGATTATGCGATGGATGTTTTATGCAAATGCTTAGACTAACAGATCTATATTATGATGATGAACATGCAGGTGGGATGATATGCAAAATGTTGATGGTTTATGGATGCAGGATGCATGCACTAGTGATGATGATTAATTATTCATGACATGATGTTAGTGCAGAAAAGAAGAAATCAGGTGATGACAAGAGGATCCAACAAGTCCATGATTTGACGAGACTTTATTAGAAATGATGATAGATGATGATGATGTTTTGCTTATCAAGGTTTGGGATTTTAAAAGGGCTACTTACCTTATGTTTGATAACACACATAGATACAATGCGTCAAGGTATAAAGAACCGGGATGGCGTTGCACCTAGTCTGATGGACTTTGACTCGACAAACAGATAGGAGTATTCTTGTTCACACTTGACATACAGAAAGCTTGCTAGGATGTACCTAACAAAGCAAGTATTCACCAAGTTATTTTACAAGAATATCCAACAAGCACAGCAGAAAAAAGGATAATGATCGTTTCCTCATTCCTATCTCTCTAAATCCTTAGTTCGGATATCATCCAGAGGTCCTTGGAAAGAGCGCAATAAGATAAATCAAAAGAAAAGATCAAGTACGCAAACAAGCCAATGTTCTTCATACCTCTAGCCAAAGGGATGTGTTTTGATAGGATAAGAATCCAAAGTCATATCCAAAATTATGCCCATTGTCGGAATGATATATCCTAGGACATGCATTGTATAGGATGATAATGGGTTGATAAGTTTATTGATAGGCTATTGATATAAGGTTGATTGAATTTTTTGAAAATGATCAAGAGTTTGAATTTTCTTTTAACGGTTTGTTGTTTCGATTTTGATTTTACATTTGAAGTATGCTTTTGCTGATTGCTATGATTGTTTCTGTTTGCATTGCCAAAGGATGAAGGTGATGATCACTTTATTATGGATGTTTGATTATTTCGAGTGAAAGCAAAATGAGACATATAGGTTTTTTTCAAATATTTGGATGTTTTTGGAGTTTTGCAATGTTTTGAGGTTGTTTTTGGTATTTTTAGAGATTTTCAAATGTTTTGATTTTTCAATTTTCCAATGTTTTTGGGGTTTTTTGAGATTTTATGGATGTTTTTGGATTTTGTGTTTTTCGAATGTTTTTGTGATATTGATGTTTTTCGAATGTTTTTGTTATTTTGATGTTTTTTGAATGTTTTTTTGGATTTTGATGTTTTTTGAATGCTTTTGGATTATGATGTTTTGGATGTTTTTTGGATTTTTCAGTGTTTTGGATGTTTTTGGATTTTTCACAGGATTTTGATGATTTGGATATGGACATGTGTGTGATGATATCAGTGATCTTTTTTGGGATTTTGTTGAAAACCAAGTAAAGTTTGATTGATCAGATTGATGGGTTGATGATGATAAAATTGTTGAGAATGCACAACAATGCAATGATAGACTGATCAGGATTGATGATGATAACATTGTTGAGGATGCACAACAATACAAGGGTTGATTGATCAGGATTGATGATGATAACATTGTTGAGGATGCACAACAATGCACAGATTTGATTGATTAGGATTGATGACAGTAACATTGTTGAGGATGCACAACAATGCAAGGATTGATTGATCAGGATTGATGATGATAACATCATTGAGGATACACAACAATGCAAGGATAGTGTTAAGAAACACAATGATTGGGAAGGATATCCCAAGATTATGGACTGATTGGATTCGATTGATCATGATTGTTGAAGCTTCGTTTGGAACAAAAGTTGTTTGAATGATTTGATGTGATGTTTGAAGGGTGTGTTAGATGCGACTGATATTGTTTGTTTGGATCAATGTTCGATGAAAGATGAAGATTGATAAGGAACATCTTCTTTTTAAAATATGCCATGGACTAGTGATTTGGATTTTGGATCGCAAATGCTTGACCAATTTGATTTCACATTTGCCAATGTTCGGATCACCACATAATTTGGAGGATATAGATCAAGATTTATCCTCGAAGCAAGATGTACATACCTGCCCCCAGTGTCTAGCAATGTATGGAATGCAATGTGTGGATGCTCAGATAGGTGTATGGATGGATTGATATGGTAAGCATGCAAAGGATGCCAAGGATTATCTTGCAATAAGATACAATATTTAAATGGAGGAATGCTTCATTGGATAATGCTTCATGGCTCAGATAATGTTGGATAGGATAGGATCCATAAAAATGACCCATGTCAAGATGTTTACCATAAGCAAGCATAAAGTGTGCCCCAAACTTTCATCAAGATCAAGATAACTTGGATGATGGATGTAGATGGATGAAAATGGATTGGATCAATAGTTTATGGATGAATGGATTTATTATGGATAAGATGGATGGAATGCTCGATTTATTACAAATAGAATGAGATGATTTCACTTGAAGTGGCACACGTAGATGCTCAATTCTACAAATGATGCCTATTTTCTAGGTTTTCATCATGGTACCTGTCCAAAGCCCCACTGTAGTGGTTTTCACTAGGGGACAATTTTTCTCTTTACTGTTTTCAATCCTTTTTTTTTTATTTTCATATTTTTTATTTTTTTTATTTTTCTGAAAGATTTTAAGCTCATGTCAAATCACAAGGTGTCACTGATGTAGATGCCCCTGTCATAATGTGCCATTGATATCCTGCTTGAAGAAGCTGCTTTGCTAAGATATGTACACTTGAATGCAACTTTTGGGATTGTTGATCTACTTTATTGATATCGGGGCTAACTCTGTGTCTGTGCGCACATTGCGATAGAGTGCCTTCTAAATCCTTATGATGAAGGGTTGTTACCAATACATGGTCAATGTAAGAACTGGATATCATGCGTGGAGGGGTGGATGGAGTGTGTTCAGGGATAAAAGATGGATTGGTTGACAACTTGGAATCTTTGACTCTCCAAACTTGAGAAGATGAGCAATGATGGGTGGATACGGAAGTGTGCATGGAATTAGGACCAACTGCTTGATACACTTTGTACGTCACTTGAAAATCTTGCTTTTACTTTTGTGGACATCCTTGATGGATATTTTTCCCTTTTTTATTTTTCCCCATAGTTTCTTTGACTGATGGAGTTTGATAGGGATGATCTTTCTTTGTATTCTTTGGTATCCATGTGTATTTGATTTGTCCATTATGCTTTCTAGCTTCTTTTTCTCTGATAACATTCTTCATACTTTGATTCAATTCTTTCTTTTCACATTGGTCCCAATTCATGGATGGGGTGATGGGTGGATGAAGATTCGTGATGTGGCTGGTTGTAGTATTGACACTAGTTTCATCATAAGGACTCTTCTTGCTCCCTATGTTGACGTTTGCTTGAGAAGAAGCCGCCCCCAGTATTGTCGAAGTAGTACCTTCATGCTTTGATTCTGCCTATTCTAAGAGCTCTTGTTTAGAATGCATTCTCTGATAAACAACAACTGCAGATGATTTTATTTCAATTGGATGTTGTACTAACTTTGAAATATATTGTTCTATCTGACCTACTTCCTTGAGTGGATAATGTTGGATATCTTCATACATGATGTCTTCAGTTTGGACTTTGGATATATTTGATCCTGATGTTGACAACTCTATTTGGCTATAGGAATTAATAACCTTCTCTTTTTGTGTAATAATATCAAGAGTAAAGGAATCATGTTCTCAATGAAGATCATCTACGTGTCCATCCGCATAAAGCATCTCATGGGTAGATGGAGGAGTAAGTGCTATGTGGATATGATCATCTTGTGTGGATAGGAGAATATTCATTAGATCATTGTAGTATCTTGGAGATACAAATTTTTGATCTTTATTAATTTTGGGATTGCCTTTAACATGCTTTGGATCAGGTTCTTGACATGGGTCAATTTCAAAGGATGGATTGCTTATAAAGGGTTCTTGGATGTCGTCATTAGACATGGTGAGTGGTTCAATATCTTCAAGTGTTGAATTCAAGGTTCCTTTAGTATCTATAACCATGAGGTCAAAGGATGCCAACATGTCTTGGAAAGGACCATTGCTAGACCTTGGTGAAAGATTTTGATCATGCTTTGGAATAAATTTTTTAGATATGTCCTCTAACTCATAAGGTGATGTAGAGATATTTTCAATATGATCGTTGGTCAATGGATCATAGATTATGTCAATGGCATCAAATAATTCTAACACTCCTTGAAATAGATCACTAAAAAGTGGCTCTTGATGTATGGTGAGTTGATCATCAGATGGGGTGGAAACATCTTCAAGGTGTTCATCGATGGAGAGATCTTGATCATTGTTTTCAACAATTGTGGTGGAGGGATTTCCAATGTCTTCAACCATAGGGTCAAATGATGTTGACATTTCTTGAATTGGATCATTGTTGGTTGATGGATTTTGATCATGATTGAAAAGTGACTCTTGACATATGTTGATTTGATCTTCGGATGAGATAAAAAAATCTTTAATGTGCTCTTTGATGGATAGATCTTGATCATTGATTTCAGAAATTGTGGCAAAGAGATTGCGAATGTCTTCAACCATAGGGTCAAGTGATGTTGACATTTCTTGAATTGGATCATTGTTGGATATTGTTGGTGGATTTTGATCATCATTGAAAAGTGACTCTTGACCTATGTTGATTTGATCTTCGAATGAGATAGAAACATCTTCAATGTTCTCTTTGATGGATAGATCTTGATCATTGCTTTAAGAAATTGTGGTGGGGAGATCGTCAATGCTATGACCAATTATTGAATGTTCATCGTTATCCCCAATAGTTATCTTTTTTCATGTTTGTGCTTGTGTTTGTTGGGTAGCTTGAGAGGCTTGTCGAGCTTGTGTTGCTTGTTGCGTGGCTAGATATTGTTGGATGGCCTATTGGTAGGCCTGGTGAGCTTTGAGTGCAATGTTATATTGTCCTGTTACATTTTCTCTTGGTGGTAGTGGTGGTGGATTTGGAATTGTGTTTGATGTAGTGACAAGTCATTGAGATACATTTGGAGTGATCATGGTAGTGAGGGGTTGAGATATGATGGGTGTGATAGGGGTGGTTGGAGTGATCGAGGTGATAGGAATGGTTGGAATGACCAAGGTGATAGGTCCTTGGGAGACCATGTTTCAATTTTTCAAGATTGATGTTATCATTTGATTAGATACCATCTGTTGGTGCGATGTCGATGGTATATTCAAATGTTCTAATGTGATGGCTTGATTGGTGTTAGGTGGATTGATTTGGATGGAGTGATTGGTGCTAGGTAAAGGGGGGAACCCTAAACCAAGGAATGATGTTGATATGGGTAATGGTTATGGAGATGTCTCTTGGCTCAATGACTCAACTATTTTGGTAAGTGTAGCAATTTGGTTTCGCCAAATTTGATCTTGACTCCCTTGATATGGTTTTTGTTCCAATAGATTTGGGTTGCATACTTGTGGTTTTTGAATAGGATCATGGACAAATTGATTTTGGAAAATGTTCTAATTTAGGATGATGTTTAGATTTGGCATGATATGTTGAAATTGAACATTGTTGATGTTGGGAATCGCATTGCCTTGATTTAGGTAACTTTGATTTTGCATGGTGTTAACTTGACTTGGATTAATACATGGAGTTGTTAACATCTTGTTTGGATTTTGAACAACATTTGTACGATTCACAAACATATTTATCCCAAATTTTTCCGGATTCATGTTTTGTAAATTTGTACTTGGTACATTCACATTGGGCATGTTGGGATTTGATGAGATGACTTTGTTTTTTTGAAGGCTCATGCATTGATTGTTCGGTTGATAGATTTGTAGGTTTGGACTTGGATTTAAATCTACCATTGGGAAAGATGTCCCAAACTTCGATTTGGGCATACTCAAATTTTTTGTACTATTGACATTTTTCAAAGGTAATGATCCCATGTACGGTTTGTATAGATGTGAGTGTTGATAATCAATTGGCATTGTAAGGCTTTGATAGCTTAATTGAATTGGATTACTCATGATGTATGGATCAATTTTGTATTCCATGTTCCTCTTGTGTTTTTACCTTGTTGTAAAAGTGGCCTCTAAGGTTCCTAGGACTAATGACAAGATGAAGGATGAAAGGGGTGAATGATATGAGTGTTGAACGTTTAGGAACTTTGGATCAATGCTAGACTTAGGGTTCGATTTTGATTGGTTTGATTGGATAATGAACTTGTAAACCCTAAGATGTTGGATGTGATCTTAGGAGGATCTTGTTCAAAGGATTGCTAATTCAATTAAATCTATGAGAAAGGATGCATTCCCATACACCTAACTAAACAAGGTGTTTTTGATTTTGATGATTTACCCAAGTCTAGAATGATGTTTCCAAAGCTCTAAAGTTGTTTGGTGGTATGAGATGATAAATGTTTGGGATGGATGAAGTGTTTGATTTTGATCCTAAATGAATCTAGGAAGGACTTGTTTACTAGACCAAGATAGTGAAGAACATGATTTTCTTTAAGATTAATTCAAAATAAAAAGACCAATGTTTGCCTGAAAACCATATGACCAAAAGATGCCAAGCACATGTGTGGGGTCCAATTGATTGAATCTTTTCTTAATGGATTATTTTTATCCCAAACACTTCTTGATTAGGTTTTCAACTGAATTTCCAATGTCCTAATTTTCTTTCATCCCACAAAATGCATTATGCGAAAATCAAGGAAATCAAGGCAAAGGTTACCTGAAGTTGGCCTTAGTAGGAGCAAATTGAGATGAAATCCAAATTTTTAGAAGCCTCTAAGGATACAAATCCCAAGGGCAAGCAATAACATGTGAATTTTTTCAAGGATATTTGCTTCTCCTAAAGGGTTTGAGATTTGATGCTCATGTTGAATGTTGGTTTTCCAATGTTTTTGATCAAAGCTCTGTGTTTTCAAACTGACTCACAAGCAATATAACATTCTAGCTCAATTGGTACATTTTTAATGGTGGGCTTACCTCATGCCCTTCGTAGTAGAAGAGATGATTTTACATGCAACCAAGGAAAAATATAAAGGTTTGTTAAGAATGAAGTCTTAACCTCTATACTTTAACCAAGATCGGACATGGCAAGTAGCTTCTTGGAATCTAATTTCCAATGCATCACTTTGATAAACTCAGTGAATGATTTAATAGGCTAGTACAAATAAGGATTTTATTTCAGAATTTATGTTCATGGAGATTGACCCATACGATGAGAGTCCCCTTTCAGATCCATCTCGTCGGGGCCAACTACGTGATATTGGCGTTTACTCCAATACCCACATTTATATCCTGATTGGAAATACTCTTGGCTTTAGAGTGTTTCCAGTTGATTCGTTCCCTTGGGTGAGTACTTTTTCTCCAAGGCAAGCCCTCTAAGATAAAAAAAAGCGAGTAAAAACAATATTCGTAACTTGATCAATCTTTGTTGGCAACAAGAGAGAGAATGTACGCAATAATGCCCCCACCCACACTCGCACAAGATTTTGTTCAATTTTAATCCCAATTGAAGTGTGGAGGAAATATTTTATTCA
This sequence comes from Sequoia sempervirens, assembly GCA_007258455.2. Taxonomy (NCBI): domain Eukaryota; kingdom Viridiplantae; phylum Streptophyta; class Pinopsida; order Cupressales; family Cupressaceae; genus Sequoia; species Sequoia sempervirens. Next base: position 488,570,543 of record VDFB02000003.1, read on the forward strand.
ACTTAATTCATCAAAAGACTTTTGATTCTCAAGGTCACTGTGAAGCACGAGAGAAATGCATACGCATTTTTAGATGAGATTACATTCAATAAGAGATTACGAAACACGAAAAAAACATGTTCATTTTAAGCCTCAAAGTAATGATGAATTCATTTTAAGCACCAAAAAATAAAATGTAAAGTTTTCTTGTTCAATTTTATCCCAGAAAACAATGTCTAGTCAGTTTCTAGTGTTCAATTTTAATCCAACTTTGAAAACAAACAATGATCTAGTTGGCTTAAAACAAAAAATTAAAGCAGTAAATGGAGGCTCCAATCATTAAAAAAATGATTTTAAATTTCAATCTTGATGTTCAATTCTTCAACTTCAATCTTGCTTTTGTTTTCGCTTGATTTCAATGTTTGATCTTGACATCAACCTTAGTCTTTTTTTGTATTTTTGCTTTTCTTCATTTTTGTTGTTTTCCTTTGTTTCCTTCTTTTACCTTTTGTCTTTCTTTGTTTTGCTATTCCATCAAAAATACAATCATGTGAGGATCATTAACTTCAAATAATAACATGATCTCAAAAGGATAAATGATTTGGATAATCGTGACAATAAAAGAAACATCTATAAGTGAAAAATGCTTTGTCACTTATTGATATTTTATGCAACAATTGTCTATCGATTCGTATTATAAGGAATGATGCCCCAAATTTCATCTTATGCAATAGTTGTAAATTCATCTAATTTTTCATGCAAATTTCAATGCTTACTGCTCATGGAAGCTCTCATAGCTTATTTTCCCCAAGTAGGTGACTTATAGTGGACAATACCCAAAAAAATCTCAAAATTTGTTTGTAGTCTACTTTTTGGGATTGGTAGTCATTATCACATTATTTGCTTCAAATGATCAAATAATCTCAAATCTTGGCAAGGACACAATTGTTCATTGATGGCTGATTTTTAAATGTTTTCTGGTCATTTTTTAATAGTAGTGACACTCTTTGTAATGCAAATGAAAGAATATCATTTCAGACTATACCAAAATGTGTACACACCAGAAGTCCACATGCAACACCAAAGATAACAAATTTATACACTAAAGAGCACAACCCATGAGACCACAAATGTCGGTATGTTATACTGGACAACAATCCTATAGAACTAGGTCCGCAAATCCATTTATCACACACCTACCTCATCAAATCTTGTAGGAAAACTTTGCATATTTATGTATCTAGTGTATAAGTAAAAACCCAATTTGGATATCAGTCATATACAGAGATGGATATGCCACATAAGCTTGGAATTGAAGAAAAAAAGTGCAACGCGTTTGCTTCAAAATCATAAATAGGGCGAGATGGCCCTGTTCTATTCTAAGTTGGGGATTCTGAATAATGCATTAATTGATTTCAAACATGAATGTCATGAGCTCTTGCCGCAAAGCACCATTGTCTTAAAGCCAAGATTCTGAAAAAGATATTTGTAGGCGAGCATCACTGTTGGTCGAAGAAATGCATGAGTTTGATTGACAACGATTTTAAATAATCATCTGGACTGTTTAGACATAATTCCTCAAGAAAAAATGTAATCTCAGGGAGTACCGTGATTGCAGCATAAACACAAAATGGGTTTGTTAAAAAGACTCTTGAATTTTTTTTTAGCAAATGCAATTGTCAAGTGAAAAGCCAAACTCCCCAATCTTTGACTGCGGCACTAACTATAGCATAAACACAGATATGGTTGGTCCATCCAGTCAAACAAGTTGATGAAAAAGATAGAGAATACACGCCATATGTGGTACAATAGTCAAGGAAGTGACATAAAACATACAGATTTTTCTATTGGGTGCCTAGAAGTGTAAAAACTATCAAATTTGGTGAAGAATTCCACAATGAATGATAAAATCAAGATTTTCTATTTGCATAGAAACTTCCATAATGAACGACAAAAACTTAGAGGTGCCCACAGTTTTGAAGTTTACTTGAGCAGCAAGTCAAAGACTTTAGGGGAGGTATCTAAAATCAGCTTATTGTTGCAAATTAAAGAACTGCGGTCTCATGGAATACAAATGCTCGAGCAAATGCAATTGGTGGGTGTAAATTTGAGAAGAACATCAATGCTAATGCAATGGGTAGGTGTGAAGTTGTGTTCCATAATGATTTCAAAATCTTGGAAGGTGACTTTTACTTCAACTACACCATTTCTTCAACACCAGCGGTAAAAGACGTGTAAGATTTAATAGCCATTGGCTTAAATAATGAAAGGGTCTGCATTGCAATGGGCATCACATGGTGAAACTACTTTAAGTCAAAATTTTCTCTCATTTTTGCGATTTCCTTAGGATGAGAAATAAGATTAAGGCATTTTAAAATGTCACTTTGTGCAGATAAAATACACATACCCTACGATTTTGCAGTCATTCAAGAGTAAGAGTCATGGTTTCAGATCAAGCTATGAGGTAGATTTTGGGCTGTCTAAAAGAATAGTCTCAAAGCTAGCGCAACCCAAGAATCCTTCTTCAACTTTGGGAAAAGAGCATTGGGCATAAAATAGTAAGATGTAAATACAATGCTAATGGTTAGCGTGGTGATGGGTACAAAGCACACATGGTGGTGGCAAACGTGCAGGAGATAGAGGAGTTGCACAATGGCTTGAAATTCATATGCTGTCATGTGTGAAGGAAGTTCCCAACCCAAGAATACAAACATCAATAAATCGTAAGGGAACAACCAAGAATACGCGTAGGAAGAGTACTCAAACAAGAGTTTAATCCTAATATTGACAATGCATACATTTTCTAAGCAAGTATCATTTTAATACCACAGAAAATAGAAACAAAAAATATTACATCCAGAAGGTAGAAAAAGCATGGAAAATAAAGACAATAATATTAATGAAAAGATAAAATAAAAACGTGTTCCTTTGCTTGTGCTAAAATGTAAGTATACAGATTTGAGATAAAAAAAGAATGCAGATTAGTCAAACACATATTGAATAAAGAGTGTTTTTGTTTCCCTGAATGCCCTCCTTCTAGCACTCACCATTATGTGGATGGTGAAAATATGCAAATGGCTAAAACTAACACACACACATTAGCATGATTAGCACTTTAAAACATAGCAAATTATCAAGCATCCATATGAGATATTGAATCATGCTAAATAAAAAAAGTGATAAAATACCAAAAAGACTAAGCATGCTCAAACCTATCCCATAGTGGATTGGTACTTCAATGGAAAGAAGCCCTTTCCCAATCCTTTTCTAAGCTAAATAATAAAACTTCCTTGAAGATGATATGGATTAAAATGATAATGATGCATTTGTGCATGAGATTGTGGAGGATTTGTTGAAGGATGAAACCTCTATTTAAAGATTCTCAAGTTGAAATAATGCTTATGAGAGAGCAACGTGGGATAAATATTGGACCAATGAGATGAAGCCACTTGTCAACTTGTCATAGGCTGAGGAATGAGAACATTTTGGTCAATGTGCCAAAGAGGGGGAGATTCAAATTTGAAATTAAGAGTTAAATGCTAACTTTGACCTTTGCAAAGGACATGTAAGAGACATGTAAGACCTATTAAATGCCTTGTTGGATGTATATTTCAACTTGCTTTTGAATTCAAATTTGAGGGAATATTCCTCAAAGATACCATGTTGATGGAAAATGCTGATTTTATAAATGAATTAAAATTATTTATTGGTGCAAGTGGGAAAATCTAGAGGATGTGATGGGTGGTTAGATTAGGTTAATCAGGACTAGATTAGCTTAGGTGACGATTAGTTGATTTTGACCCATTTGACTTGAATATTTTGATTTATTTAAATCAAGAGAGAAATATGACATTTGGAGATTTAATTAAATAAAGTTTGGTATATTTAATTAAAAGGTTGATGTGAGATTTTGATTTATTTAATTTAAATAAATAACCTTAGGAATGAATTAAATAGTCCTGATTTATTTGGTGAATGGATTTGATGAGCATGATTAATTTAATGAGCAGATGAATATGAACTAAGTGCATAATGCTAATTTTACGTGTCTATAGTTTCATTAAGTTATGTTATTGTTTGTTCATGTTTTTAGTTCATTTTTCATATCACATCGTGTTTTCAAATAACTTGCGTTTCAATATTTTTGTTTTAATAATCAATCTCTTTTAGTCATTCTTTGCATTTAGATAATTATATTTAGGCATATTTCCATCATAATTGCATTAGTTTGAGTGAACCACCACATTTTTTAGCGTATCTCTCTCCTTTTAGGTGTAAAACCCTAAGAGAGCAACAAAGCCATAGCCCCCCAAAAATTGTTGGTTCAAAATCATGAAATCTTACACCAAAAATTTTATCTCTAAAACGACATGATGCAAACAATCTTTGGCATGATGCTTGACACTTGAAGAATGATCTCAAATTCTTGATAATGTACTCTTGAAATGCCTTGAATGCTCTTGTGATAGTTCAAATGTTCTTGTGAACTCAAATTTGCTAAATACATGAATACTTGAATGCTAGGTATGAAATTCAGAGAAAAAAACCTTGTATTTATACTTAATTATTCAATAATTCCCAAAATTACAACACTACAGGCTAAACTCATATCTTGGAGAATAAAAATCCACCAAAAATTTAAGTAAAATTCAAATTTTTAGTTAAAGGGGATTCATTCACCACCTTGGGTGAATGGGTCCCACCTAAGGGGACTCATTCACCCAGAATGGTGAATGAGTCCCACCTTAGGAATTTGAGGTGGGTTTTTCATATTTTGATGTTTTAAATGCCTTTTATCAGGATTATCCTCAAAAATACATGTAAATAAAGCCTGTGGATGTAGAATTGGGTGAATTAAAGCATAAGAAAACTCAATTGTTAATGATAAGCCTAGAGAAATGTGAAAGTGTTTGATAACACTTTACAACACTTCAAATAAGGTAAAAATTGTGTTTATTATTCTTAGCTACTTGATAAAACCTTAGAAAATGGTATGTGCAGGATCATCATGGAAAAAATAGGCCCTTAAGTGGCAAAAAGTTCATAAAAATCAGAGTTAGACAACTTGACGTAAAAATTTGAATAAGTTATCTATATTATTTCAAAAATATGTAAGAATAGAATTTGTAGAAAATTGAATATATTTTCTAAACTACTAGGTTTATTTAAGAAAACAAAAATCTATTTAATGAAAAATTGAAATTTCAATGCAATAGTACTTAAATTTCAGGGAAAAAATAAGAAGTAGGTGTCTGCCTGACCACCCTAACCACAATTAAATGATAATATTTTTTTATAATATTTAAGATATAAGTAGAGGACTCATGTCCCAATGTGATGCATATTTTTTGTAAATTTTTTCCAAGTAAATGATTAATTATGAATTTTTATTACAACTTTTAAAAAATAAAAAAATTGTATGTCTAACCACCTTAACTTGGTCAAAACTTCATGAAATTCATTTCTTTTTAAAATCCTATAGTATGCAAAGCATAGAATGTGACACATGTTTTGGATTCAAAAATGTGATACCATTTGAAAGCTATAGATGTTTTTCAATCAGCCTATCAATTAGGACTTTAGTTGTAATTCAAATAGAAAATAAATTATAATAATTTATTAAATTCAAAGTAAAGAATAATTTATATTGGTGGAAAGCTGAGAATCTCCTTCAAAAACCTTTTTCATTTCATCAATTTTGGGTTAAAAAAAAGTCGTCAGCCACATACCCTACAAAAACTCATCATATCGCCAATTTTTGCCCCATCATGATCCTGCACATACCCAAAAGTGTGAAAATTTGTTACAACAGCTCACACTACTTTTGCAAGGAACCTTTAAAATTGCATCAATTCACAAGAGCCCAAGACCTAATGTGAATGTGTTATCCACATTGCAACACTAAATCAAGGCAATATTAAGTGAAAATCACAAGGAGGATACAAATGAGTCAGAAAAAGTAGAAGGGTTACTTTTTTGGTGACCACAATCCTTATATAATCTTATTTTTAAATGAGGAAAACAAAGTATAATAATGCAACTTTTTTTTTGTTGATCAAATTTTCCACATAGGAAGAAGGGTATTCATTGAAAAGGAAAGAATAATGACTAGGATAAGAAAAAGGATGAATCTTATTTGAGAGGTAGGACCCATAATATAGGGGAGATGAGGATAAAAGTTTCCCATCGAAAGCTCAAAGAGAAAAAGTGGACAAACACCCAATTTTACCAGCCACCACAATAGAGACAGAGGATGGGGAAGCATATTGGGCCCCCCAACTATCCATGCCCATGGTAGAATGAAGGAGAAAAGAAAGAGGAGTTTGAAAACTTCTATGGGTAGGAAAGTTGCAAGGAAGACACTTGTTCTTTGATAATTATGGTAAGTTAGATACTTGTTTAATATTATTTTTAGTGTTGTTAACTTTCTTAGAAAGTGGAAATTATTAATAATTTTATTGTTATCTTAATATGACATCAAACAAAAGGTTAGCACATCATATCTAATCTATTTTATTATTTACTACATGCTCTAATTATTATTGAGTGAATCAAAACTATAAAATAAATAATTTTTTTCTAATGTTATTTTATTGGGTGAATATAAGTTAAGACAAATAACTTAAATTATAACATTTAATTAATATTAGAACAACAAGATATTATTATTGTACATAATTTTATAAATGATCTAGTTCAATAAATACATACAATTAATTGATAAATAATTACAATCTTTTTAAAACAACAAGAAATTCTAATTAAAATATATGACTTGGGTAAAAGCAAGAAGTTGGGTCCATGAAGAGGGGAAGTTTCGGCCAAAAAAAATATTGCAAAAAATGCATACACATTATTAAAAAAATGTGTATGCATTATGCATTGGGTATCTGAGCCTAAAAAAAGGTGTACACACTAAAAACCACGTATGCGTTATAATATGTATGTCTTATAATGTATATGTGTTATATAACACATACGCATTTTATAACATGTACAACTCATTTATTTAAAAAATTAAATACCTTTTAGAAACACGTATGTGTTTTGTAAGGAAAAACACGTATGTATTTTGTAATGCAAAACACGTACATGTGTTGTAACGCAAAACATGCACGTGTGTTGTAACACAAAACATGCACATGTGTTGTAACACAAAACATGCACGTGTGTTGTAACGCAAAACACACACGTTTGTTGTAATGAAAAACACACACTTGTTGTAATACAAAACACACATGCATGTTGTAACGTAAAACACACACACATGTTGTAATGCAAAACACGTAACATGTACATGTTACTAAAAATCATTTATGTTTTTAAATAATTAAGCAAATAAAGAACGTGTATGCATTTTGTAACACATATGCATTTACATGTTTCCTTGGTTTTAGGCTCGGGAAAGGCTTGGCAACCCGACCCTTAGCCTTTGACCCCCAAGTACAAAACTAAGGCATATTCAAGAAGAATGTGCAACTTTGGCAATATGGCTAATGGGATTTTTTTTAATCAGTTTATGAAATTAAAACCCATTAGAGAACACAATGTCTAGTTTCCTTGAAATTTATAATTTCTTTTAAGATTGGATTATATTTGTTATTTTAAATTAATTTCTAAGCAAACTAGTCCATAAACTTGAAATATTGGGATTTTCTTATTTTTTAAGAACTTTATTTTGGTTAAGTTTCTTGTAAAAAAAAATTATATGGCATAAATATTCAAAAAATTCTCCACACAATGAAAAAATATATTCAAAAAATGTTTAAGTTCAATTATGTTGTTCGTACACGTTGATTTTTAAAACAACAATTAAGGCCAATAAGAATTCAAAAAAAAAAAAATTTAAAAAATTACAAAAAATTTTCCTCATCAATCCTCATGTTGTTAGCTCTCTTTCCCCAAAAGGAATCAACAAAATACTTTTATTTGAGTCAAAAAGTGGTTTTCGTACACGTGCATGGTATGGTAAAAAAGAGTGACTTTTAAAAAGTGGTTTTTATACATCCCTATCAAAATTTAATTTCTATCATTTGGGTATTTGAATAAATTATATATTCGGAAACTAGATTCAAAATTCTACATTTCATATTATTGACTTTTTTTAAGATTCATTGTGCAAGTGCCTCAAATTTTCAGTCCAAGTGTGACAAATTCTGAAAAATAGTAAAAACACTTCCACTTTTTGAGCTTTTTGTGGACCCAACTTCTTGCATCAACCCACTTATCTAATTTCAATTAGATACTTTTCGCTATGTTGTTAATTTAACTATTACCTTGACAATATTTATTGTCTTCCTTATAGTAAATTTGTTGATTTTACTATGTAATCTCATTATAAAGAGAAAGTATGATTAATGAAAGGCTAACCCATGTTAAGATGAAGATGTATATTTTAATAAAATATTGTACTAGTAGAAGTCCATTATCCTTTACACCTATTACAAATAATATGTATACTAAAATTTTAGGGAACTTAATCATATTTAAGTCATCTAGCAATCACATGTATACATGTTCTCATAATTGCTAAGTTAGAAAATTAATTTATGACCTAGACATGGAATGTTTAAGTATTTGGAGTCACCGAAAAAGTAACACTTCTACTTTTCATAGCTTGTTTGAGCCCTCCTTGTAAGTTAGACTTGATATCGCGTTCATCTAGTGTTGTGAGCTATTTTACACATCCACATTAGGTCTTGGGTCCCTTTTAAGATGAATTAACTTAACCCTGTCTTAATTTAATGATGTTAAATGTATTCATATACACCTTCCCATTAAATTTAATGGGCTTGTAAACTAAGTGGACCTAATCTAGTGTTGTAATGTGTTTTACACATTCACATGGGATTTAGGGTCCTTCTAAGCTAAATAGACCCAATTTTTCCTTAATTTAGTGTTGTAAAGTGTATTTATTTACAATTTCACATTAGATTTTGGGCTCTATTGCACTTATGATAGGGTGATCCCAGAATAGTGGTTTACAATTTTTAGCCGAACTAGACACTAAAATAATTTTTTCTAACTAAATCTTCAATTTCAAGCACTTATAGCGGCTAAACCATGAGGAATTTGAAGATTATGCAAACTAGAGTTTCGTGACATTTTGTCTATACATTCTAAATATATTTTTTTCAAAACTTTTGGAATCAGATTGCACTTCTTTTTCCATCTCCCTCAAAAACTAGTTTTTTTTCATAAAACAACTTTTTTAAAAAGTGACACTCATCATAGAACACATCATTTTTTTTCCATGAAGGACAAAATTCTAATTCTTTCAAATTTAGATTTGTAATTATGATATCTAGTGCTTCCAGTTTGTTAGATAGTGTTTTATTGAATATGTTTTCCTTAATCAAGTTTCAAAGTCAAACTAATTACAATTCAAACATAGGCAGACCGTATAAGGCATAACTTTTTTTATATGTATTGAAATTCAATTTTTCTTTTTTTTGTTGGATCAAGGACTTAAATATCTAGTGCACTCATTTTTTATTTTTTTTTGATAATCTGCTATTTTTCCACGTGTAGAACAAAGAGATTGATTTTTAGTGAAAAACCTACATTCACAAGAAATAAAAAAAATATAATAATCAAATTAAATTTAATTAAGATTATAACTTTGGAAGCTTATAATAAGGACTACATACTTACAAAAAAATAAATTTTAAATGAATTCATTTGATCTGCCAAAAGGTAAATCAAAAGTGGTTTTTAATTAGCATTTTGATAGGTGTAAAGGAGACACTGTTATAGGAATGGCTTAAAACTAGCAGGATTCTATCCGAGGGGGCTTGGTCTAAGGTGGTTTGATCAAACTCTCTTCTATTGGAATCCTTGAAATGGAACTTTTAAAGGCTTAAATCATTATATTTTCTAAAAATATGTGATTTCAACAAAAATCAGGATCTCCTAGAAAGTGTAATCCACTATTGTGGCAGCACCTGACATTTATATCATCATTAATAGGCCCCTATGAACTTATATTGTACATGCTAAGGAATATTTTGATCAAAAACCTGACAAGATCAACATATAAGCCTAATTCCTTGACTCCCTTACACTTTAGGACTAAAAATAGCCCTTGTGGGACCCATTCGCCACCTTGGGTGAATGAGTCCCATCCAGGTGGGACTCATTCCCCTAGGATGATGAATGAGTCTTATTTGGCCTATTTTGAAGGTTTTGAGCAAGAAAAGTGGTTTTTTAATTCAAATTTCTTCCATGTTAGCTTTAGGGATCAAAGTAATGGTCATTTGAGTACATTTCCTATATAAGCAAGCTTTCAAATCCTTATTTCACATAAGCAACATAAGCATTCATGATATCAAGTCAAGCAAGAAAGAGTTAAGAATTCCAAGACTTTACAAGGTCATCAAGATAACATTCTAAGGCATTCAAGGGAAAAATTCTTCATCAATTGTTGTAGCAATTCAAGATCCATTATCATGATATGCATGTCAAGCATCAAACATGTTATTGGGCTAGTGTTTTGATATAGTATTGAAGATCCAAGATCAAGCTTTATTCTACTCCTATTGTCAATATCAAGATCTGCATCCTTCATGGCCATTTCATGTTGACCTATAGATTTATAAAGCATCATTTACAAGACATCACTCAAGGAATCATTCTTCATGTTTCATATCTTATGTTTCATGTTCCATGTCCTTATTTCAGTGTTTCCTCATTTGATTTAATTACCTAAAAGGGGTTTGACCAAGGAAAACCCCTATTCCCTAACAATCAACACTTTTGCTCTTTATCTTTGTATAATTGCATATTTAGGTGCTTTGAAGACATGAAAATAATTGAAGATTAGGTTACAAGATTGTTGGAGTTGTCTCCCCATTTTCAAGGTCATAATCTTCACTAAAAGGTTATCTACAACCCCAAATTTAGAGTTTCAAATCTGAGAACCTGGAGGAATAGATTGAGCAAGCTGAGAAGAGCAAATTAAAACTTTGAATTTTTAGAAAATCTAAACTAAACTCATTCACCACAAGTGGTTAATGACTCCCACTATAGGTTTTTTAGATATTTCTGTATATTTGGATGCCCTTTTTCCTGAAACTTGCTCCTATGCAAAAATTTAGAACTAAGATTGATTTTCCCAAAATGGTGAATGAGTCCCACTAGGTCAAAAAGTTATATTTTCTAGCATTTTAGAGCTTCAATCAATCATTCCTAGATTTCCAAGTGCACCCCTTTCATCTTACTACTTTTATTTTGCTTCATTTACTTTTATAGGTCATTTAGTGCAGATTTACATTGAATTAGGGTTTTGGATTTCATCTTGCATGTCATTGTCATTTCCAAGTCTTAACTTGGTGGTGAACCTCTCATTAGATCATATCTAGACCCTAGGATATCCCTTTTTCAAGATCTCTCTCTTTTGCATTAAGATCTCTAGGGTTATCCATAAGTGGAATATCTATGAAACAGGGTGTGGTAGCACTTGATCTTCTTGACCCCCATTTTTTAAAGGTTCCATTTTTGTTGAACTTGCATTTAGAATACCTTCTTTACTGATTTGGATTCCATCATCATCCTAGATCTACCTTGCATTTATTTTGCATTAGGGTTGCAATAGTTAATTTGCATCTAGGGTTTCTAAAATTTTTCACTAGTGAAAGTGCATATAGGTTACATTTTTGCATCTCAAATCATTGCAAATCATCTAAAAACTGCATTTTCACTTAGTATGCATATCATACAACATAAAAAGCATACAAATAAATTGAAAACTTTTCAAAATTTTGAAAAAAAATCCCTATTGGGACTCATTTTCCACCATTTCCCCTACTTGTGAGAATGCTATAGTCATGAACGACCATAAAAATGGAATTTGTGAGGAAGACATGTTGGTGTTAGAAGAACTAATAATTGAGAGCTTTGAAAATCCTACTTCTCCCACTTGGGAAGACATTATAGGGATTAAGGGTGTAATTGTAGATAACCATGATAATCACTTTGACTCTTCTCCTAATATCCTTCATAGTAATGAAGATGATAGTTTTGTGTTAGAAGATATACTTGAAATTCATGACAATCTCGTTTCTCCATTTCCTAATGCTCCTACTATTTGGCAAGATCTATTTGAATGAAATGATCCAATCATTCGGAAGCATGATTCTCCTTCTCTTGATGTCTCTCTAGTTTGTATGAAGCTACTCTACAAAACCTAACCATGGAATGTGATCAACATCTTGTTTATTACTCTCCTACTAGGGTAGATATTAGAGCACAAGAGAATAAGACCTTAGCAAACAAGAATGAAATAATGGAAAATGATGATAATCACATTTATCCATCTCATAGTATCTCTCCTAGTTGTGAAGAAGATACTTTGATTGATGAAAATATTATGTGTCTCTCCTCCCCTAGGGAAAACATTATGGAACAAGACAATAACACCATTGATGAACAAGATAATTCAGCCATTGATCATCCCCCTACTTGTGATGAAGTCCTTTTAGAAGAGTTCTAATCCTTGAATTTCAAGAACATCTAGTTTGTAGTTCTCCTAAAAAATCTCCTTCTAGGGAGGATATCATTTGGCAAGAAAACAATAACATTGACAATAGTTATATATTTTCCTTAGATGAAGATGATGAATTACCGGTATTAGACTCTCCTTCACTAAGTAACGTTAACATTATTCAACCTCAACTCATCGTTTACCCCCTTCACACAAACCACAAACCTGAATTCATCTTCTACCCACCTAAGAATAATGTGTCGTAGTAGCAGAGTCATAATATTATTGCTCATACATATAACGCTAGAAATAATTTGCAACCAAGACAACTAACCCCAACAACCTTACCATTTCCTAATCCCATCTTACTCGTTCCTCCTTGTCTGCTTTCGCATAGTGGAAATGAGTATGATCTTGTTGAAAAACTTAAGAATACACCTACAAATATATCCCTATGGGAGCTAATTTAGAATTCACCTAATTATCACACTATCCTTCAAACAACCGTGCAACAAGTTGTGGTCCCTTCTAGTGAAAACCAGAATTACATAGCACCTATGATTCGAGGAATAAATGCAAACATTTTTTTCCACCAAAGTGAGCTCCCTCCTTTGGAAGTGCAGAAACAAAATGATGCTTTTAGGTTAAGAGCAAGAAGATGAGTCCACGAAACGTGGAAGTTTTTCCCTTAGGAAAAAAAAGGAAATCAATTTACAAAAACCAAGATCTCACTTTTTAATAAACGGGATCCCGTTAAGGTTTGGGATCTTGAGTCTAAAATTAGAAAATGGGATCTTGTTTTTTTTTTAAATGGGATCCCACTTTTTAGGAAATGGGATCCTTTTAAAAAAATTCTAAAAATGGGAATTTCCATTTTGGTAACTTTTCAAAATAGGATCCCATTTTCAAAACTTTTCATTTTTGGAAACTATCAATTTTTGAAATTTTTTCATTTTTGGAAATTTTCAAAATGTGTTCACGTTTTGTAAAAGCATAAAAAAATTATTTGTTTATGAAATGGGATCTCGTTTCAGAATGGGATCCTGCTTTTTAAAATATGAATTTTTGGTCAGGTTTTTGCTTTGCTTTGTGGTTTGGGAAAAGGTTTGGGGATCCAAACCTAGGCCTTGCCCTAGTTTGACCTACTCTTTGAAGGTCCTAGCAATGTCACAAGAAAATAGTGACTTTGGGCATACATTTGAAGACATTTTTTTATAGAATTTTTTGACAAAATTAAAACCCATTATAGATGAGATAGTTTAGATTCCAAATATGTATTTTTTTTACAATTGGACTAATTTTTTTATTTTTCATTTAATTTCTAATGAAACATATCCATAAACTTGAATTATCAAAGCTTTTTAGTATTTTAATAACTTTTTATTAACATAATTTTTTGACGAATGGATTGCACAAAAGTGTGCTTCAGAAAATTCTTTTCAATATAAAAAAAATCAAAAAATGATGAGTTTAGGTCATCTTACACGTGATGTACATGGGGATTTTTCAAAACACCAAATATGGCCAGTAAAAAAATTAACAAAAACAAATATTCAATAAAAAATCACAAAAAAATATGAAAAGCGTGCTTCAGTGAGTTACAAATATTTTCCAAAAATTATTTAGAAAAATATGATTATTTAGGTCAAAATATGGATGACGTACACGTGCATGGTATGGTAAAAAAAATGACTTTTAAATAGTGGTTTTTAGAAACACCTATTGGAAATTAGTTTGTATCATTTGGGTATTGAAATAAATTACATATTTGGAAACTAGACTTTGAGTACTATATTTTATGATTAGTAACTATTTTCAAGATTCCATATCTAGGTGCTTCAAATTTTAAGGTCAAATGTGTCGAATTCTGAAAATCAGGGAAAACACTTCCACTAAATGGCTAAAAAGTGGACTCAACTTCCTGCCAGCACCCTTCATGATCATATCTCAATATAATAGGATAGGGATAAAGTAAACCCTTGTTGAAAATGGCTCATCCCTTAATGTGTGCACCATAAACCTATTGGATAGGCCTTGTGTGGATAAATAAAAAATTCAACTTGATTCCTTGTCTATCCGTCGATTTGATAATGTAGGAAATAAACCACTTCGTATAATCACTTTACCTATTAAAGATAGAAATGCCACATTAGAAACACCGATCCATGTTATTCCACATGATCTTTCATATAATCTTCTTTTAGGAATATCGTGGATTCATGCAATGAATGGCGCGCCTTCTACTCTTCACTGTAAAATGAAATACATGTACAACAACAAAGTGTACACACTTGAAGCTAACCTCGACCCAAACAATTGTTTGAACATTGAGAAAGGAAAGGAAAATCCTTTGAAAAAATTAAAACCAACTACACAAGTGGTACTCTAGTAACAAAAAGACAGAAAAACATATTGATGAAATCACGAAGCTATTAGAAGATGATTGGGATTCCTTACATTTCACACCAACATTCATGGGCAAGTACAATATTGTAAACAAAGATTCAAATAAAGGAAAATAAAAAGCAATAATGTCAACACAAAATTTAGAATACCCTTCGAAAGCATCCACCTCAACCACTAAAGATGAAGAAGAAAATTGTACAACAAACTTTGATGACAATAACTATCAACAACCACTGAATCCTAAAGAAATGAAAAATATTTATGGAGGTTATGAGCTTATGAAACAACTTGGATATAGTAGAAAATCATGTGGTGCTAGAGAACAAGGCATACGTGTCCCTATAGAGCCTAACACACAAGAAACAACTCATGGTCTTGGTTATTTTCCTTTAACATAGAAATCAACCCATCAAACAAGCCTTCAATCAACATCAACACTCTTACGAAAGATTCTTCTAAAATGGATTTAACAGTAGTGCATCCTGAACTGATAAACACTAGTGGTCTTCATTGTTATCCTTTGCAAGAAATGAAACAAACAAAGAAATCCTCACTTAATGTAGATGTCATCTAACAAAACACTAATGATTTGAATTTGTTATATTTTACATCCTCCTTTCAAGGAGAGAGCAAAATCACACAATCTAAAGAGTCTTGTGTAGGTATGACAACTAATACTAAGCAAGAGACATCTTTTTTCACAAAATAAAGGAACATATTCTATTATTGATCAATAGAGTAGGGTATGTGCAAGATCATCATGGGAAAAATAGGCCCTTAAGTGGCAAAAAATTCAAGAGAAATAGAGTTAGGAAACTTGATGTAAAAATTTGAATAATTTATCTATATTATTTCAAATATATGTAAGAAAATAATCTATAGCAAGTTGAATGTAGTTTCTAAACTATTAGGTTTATTTTAAAAAAAAATCTATTTGATGAAAATTTGAAATTTCAATGCCATAGTACTTAAATTTCAGGGATAAAATAAGTAGGTGTCTGTCTGACCACCCTAACCACAATAAAATCATATGTTTTTATAATATTTTAGATATAAGTAGAGGACTCATGTCCCGATGTGACATATTTTTTTGTAATTTTTTTCTAAGTAAATAATTAATTATGAATTTTTTATTACAACTTTTAAAAAATATAAAAACTCATATGTTTGACCACCTTAACTTGGTCAAAACTTCATGAAATTCATTTTTTTTAATCCTATAGTATGTGAAGCATAGAATGTGATGCATGTTTTGGATTAAAAAAATGTGAGACCATTTGAAAGCTATAGATGTTTTTCAATCAACCTATCAATCAAGACTTTAGTTGTAATTCAAATAGAAAATTATTATTATTTATTAAATTAAAAGTAATGCATAATTTATATTGGTGGAAAGTTGAGAATCTCCTTTAAAAATTCTTTTCATTTCATCAATTTTGGGTTAAAAAAAAGTCGTTAGCCACATACCCATCATATCGCCACTTTTTGGCCAATCATGATCCTACACATACCCGGTATCTTGTTGAGACTCCTCCAAGATCACTTGATATCACTCTCTCCAAGAACATGAAAGAAATTTTACTACAAGAGTTCATTTTGTGCATACCATAGAGTTCATGGTCATTCTAGTAATGAATGTAAGGCTTTGCATAACAAAATTCAACATCTTAAGGATTGTGGTGCTCTTCTTTGTGTTGAAGCACCTATTTCCTCTAACTGATACTTATTTTGGCTCATCCTTGTCCTACACTAAGTGGGGGAAAGGGGTTAAGTAGCCTTGTCTTTGTATGTCACTTTTCATTGTTTGTTGTGGCTTGTTGATCACCTTTCATGTATATATAAGAGCAAGCCTGGGATGTGGACAACATGCCTTAAGTTGACTCACATGTGACACACTTATCCATGATGTAGTTCGATTTAGAAATATATGACTTGGCATAGGGCTCTCTGAATAAGCTCTCATGTCTTCTTCTACTTTAAAGCAATTTCTAATAGAAATGATGTTAGCAATTGCTTTAAAGTGGTGGAATACATTGACACTCATATTTCATTGAGCGATTTTCTTACTTCCTTTGATGTGTTCCTTTCTTGGTGGTGTCATCAGGCTTGATTTCCTCTGAGAGTGTGATATTTCTTTGATTGGTCCTCTCTTGGAGACATTAGGTGCAATGTTCTCTAAGTTAAAGACCTCACATGAACTAAGAAAAACTCCTTTGAACATCCCCCATTGTTGAATTTATATGGCCACCTTGCATAACACAACTTGCATTCCTATGGAGCTATCTTGTTTGTTCATGAGCTCCAAGCATACGAAGTTTTTCTTGTCTCATGAAGTTCAAAAATCATTTTTGTGTGGTGCCTTATTAAAGTTATCAGGAGGTATAACTTTAGTATGGTTTGAGTGGGAAGCTCGACAGAGGCATGAATTTCCCCATAGCCACTTGTGTGTGTGTGAGTGCATACCATCCATGAGTGTATGCTTCTCACCTTTTTGGACTTCTCACCCCATGAACAACTTAAATTTTTGCAGCCCCAGAGTGAGCGCATTTTAACTAAAGCACCTATCTTGTTCTTTCTTTTCTTCTTTATGTTTATGAAATTGTATGCTTGTGTATCTCATTTTGTTGCATTATATACACCTTTTGTGTGTCCTTTTGTGCTTATGTCATCTTGACATAGGATCTTGGATCCTAGGGGCTTGACCACCTCCTCAATCCTTGTTATCCTATCTTCTAAACATCCACTTTAGCATGATTGGACCCCTCTTGAATGTCTACTTTAGTGTGAGTTTGAAGTAGGTTCATCCTCTCACTAAAGTGGGGGCTAAATGGAGTCACCAAAAAAGTAACCCTTCTACTTTTATTGGATTGTTTAGGCTCTCCTTGTGAGTTAGACTTGATATCATCTTGATCTAGTGTTGCAAGGTGTTTTACACATCCACATTAGGTCTTGGGCCCCTTTTAAGCTGAATTAACTTAACTCTGCCTTAATTTAATATTGTAAAATGTATTTATTTACACCTTCACACTAAATTTAAGAGGCTTGTAAAATAAGTGGACCTAATGTAGTGTTGTAATGTGTTTTACACATTCACATGGGATTTAGGGCCCTTCTAAGCTAAATAGACCCAATTTTTCCTTAATTTCATGTTGTAAAGTGTATTTATTTACACTTTCACTTTGGATTTTGGGCCCTATTGCACTTATGACCTTTATATCATCATTAATAGGCCCTTATGATCCTATATTGTGCATCTAGAGGCATATTTTGATCAAAAACATGACAAGATCAACATATAATTCTAATTCCTTGACTCCCAAACTCTTTAGGACTAAAAATAGCTTACAAATAGCTTGTTGGACTAGGTTACTTCCTTTAAGAGATACAGTAGACATAGAAATAGACATCAATGATAAAGAGAAATTTATTAAGATAGGTAAATTCCTTGATGATGATAAACAAGAAGACACTACAACCTTACTTCATGACTTTCCCAAAAAATTTGCTTGGATTTATTCGGATATGCTAGGAATTGACCCTAAGATGATAATGCATAACATAGTTCTCCCTGAAAATAACAAGCTTGTTAGATAGAAAATCCAAAAAATGAACCCTAAAATTTCCTTTCTTGTTAAGGATGAAATTGAAAAACTCCTTGATGTTAGTTTCATAAGACCTATAGATTATTCTCCTTAGATCTCAAACATTTTCGTAGTCGCCAAACTTAATAATCATATTAGGATGTGTATGAACATTTTTGATCTGAAGAAAGCATCCTTAAAAGATGACTTTCCTCTTACTAATATCGACATGATAGTCGATTTGACTACAAGACATGCTTTGTTGTTATTCATGGATGGATTTTCTGGATATAATCAAATTTTCATCAACCCTCAAGATTAGTACAGATAGTGTTCACAACTATTTGGAGAGCATTTTATTAGGTTATGATGCCTTTTGGATTAAACTTAAAGAAAAGGCATGTTAGATCATGGAGATATTTATTGAATAGTCTAATGCAAATTATTTAATAAATCACATTGCCATCTAACACATACACATAAAAATTTGTGCATGTTCATATATATATATCAAAAAGTTTTAATACATCCCATCTCATCAATACTAGAATTTCACTATGGTCTATGGTTGTTAGATTGGTTCTGATGTAGTGTTAGCACCCATCGGGAGATGTTGGTGTGTGACTTGGATCTACTCATGCTCGCCATCTCTTGCATAGTTCATAGTGACCCGTGTAGCTCACCCTCGCGTATCAACTTGCCTCCAACCACTCTCACTCGATGCGGTCTCTATTAGCCTAGATCTTCACAACCTCTCTCTAAAGCTACTTGACCTCTGACTATAAGATAGCCTCTCTGTCAGATCTCCAAGATGCTTGAGCCTCCTCTAATTCCACTGCCAGTGTTGATACCTGACCCTCGGTGTGCTCAATGTGCTTGGATACGCCAACATATGCTCCCCTGAGCCTCACATAAGGCTCAAACAAGTCCATACGCTCTGCTATGAATAGTAGGGGCATGAACTATATGGTTGTAACCTCATCTACAGGAAGGGGTGGCACTATTTCTACAGCTACACATCGAAATAGGTCCTCAGTTATGCAAATTTTAATGAAAAAACCTAAGGATACACAAGACTTCACTAAATGACCTAGAAATGAATGCAAAATAGAATGTCAAACTGAGAGATCAAAGAGGTGCACCTGGAAAATTGTATGAGCTTGAATGAAGAGTTGAAATGCTAAAAATACTAAAATTAATGTCTGTTGGGACTTATATGCCAGTTTGGGTGATTTATTCAAATATTAGGGTTTTTGGGTAGGAATAGAGATTTGACAGAAATATGTCTAGAACTCCTAAAAACTTCAACTTTCATTGTACTAGGACTCATATTCTAGAAGTGGTGTATCAATCTAGTTTGAATTTTTTATAAAATTAGGACTTGAATCTACTCTTCAACATTTTCTTGATCTTCTCAACTTGATTTCTGGGTCTCGATTATCAAATTCTGCATTGTAGAATTCCTTTGATGTTATCTAAAACAAGGTGAAAACTTTCAACACTTTGACACTTTCTTCTTGAAACTTGTTCTTCAATATGTCTTCAACCTAGATCTGCAAATCACACACTAAAGAGAGGGAAAAATGTTGTTTTGTTAGTAGAAAGTGGTTTTCCTTGGTCAAACTCCATTTTGGTAATCAAACCTTGTAATGAAATGAAGAAATGATGAATGAAGAACATGCAATGTTCCAACTCACCAAACCCTAGCAATAAAGTAATGAAAACATGCATGAAATGGATCCAATGGATTCAAATCTTAATTCTTTCTTGGATGTGATAGATCTTGATTTGAGTGCTTGCTTGAATCATAAAACCCTACATCACAATTGTTATCTCAAAAATAAACATGATGCATGATGACTTTGACATGATGCTTGATACTTGAATAATGCTCCTAAATGCTTGAGAATCAACTTTTGAATGCTCTTGATTTCTCTTGTAAATGATTGAATGCTCCAATTTGTTATTAGAATTCTCTCATGAAAGTATTAGGTTAAAATGAGTGAAATAACCTTGTATTTGTAGACATGCAAAATTAGCATTATGAACTTAGTTCATATTCATCCGCTCATTAAATTAATCAAGCTTATCAAATCCATTCACCAAGTAAATCAAGACTATTTAATTCATTCCTAAGGTTATTCATTTAAATTAAATAAATCAAAGTCTCACATCAACCTTTTAATTAAATAAACCAAACTTTATTTAATTGAAATCCAAATGCATATTCCATCCCTTAAATTTTATTTAAATAAATCAAAATATTTAAGTCAAAAAGGTCAAAATCACCTAAACATCATCTAAGCTAATCTAATCCTGATTAACCTAACCTAACCACCCATCACATCCTCTAGCTTTTCCCACTTGCACCAATAAATCATTTTAATCCATTTATAAATTCATCATTTTCTTTCAAATTGGCATAAAAATGGAATATTCTCTCAAGTTTGAATATGAAGACAAGTTGACTTGTCCCTTCCAACATTGCAATAAATTCTCTCTTTCATGTCCCCCTCTCAACATTTAATTCACAAATTCAAATTTGAATCTCCCCATCTTGGGCACATTGGCCAAAACTTGCACATTCCTCAACCTATGACAAGTTGACAAGTGGCCTCATCTCATTGGTCCAATCTTTATCCCACATTTCTCTCTTATGAGCATTCTTCCAATTTGGGTATGTGCAGGATTATCATGGAAAAAGCAGGCCCTTAAGTGGCAATGAAAATTCAGAAATATCAGAGTTAGGCAACTTGACATAAAAATTTGAATAAGTTATCTATATTATTTCAAAAAAATGTAAGAATAGAATTTGTGGAAAATTGAATGTAGTTTTTAAACGACTAAGTTTATTTTATTTTTTTAAAAGTCTATTTGGTGAAAAATTGAAATTCTAATGCAACAATACTTAAATTTTAGAGAAAAAATAAGAAGTAGGTGTCTGTCTGACCACCCTAACCACAATAAAATGATAATATTTTTTTATAATATTTTAGATATAAGTAGAGGACTCATGTTTGGATGTGACACATATTTTTTGTAACTTTTAAAAAATATAAAAAATCGTATGTCTCACCACCTTAACTTGGTCAAAACTTAATAAAATTCATTTTTTTTTTTAATCCTATAGTATGTGAAACATAGAATGTGATGCATATTTTGGATTCAAAAAATATGATACCCTTTGAAATTATAGATGTTTTTCAATCAACCTATCAATCAACACTTTAGTCGTAATTCTAATAGAAAATGAATAATAATAATTTATTAAATTCAAAGTAAAGAATAATTTATATTAGTTGAAAGTTGAGAGTCTCCTCTACAAACCTTTTTTGTTTCATCAATTTTGGCTAAAAATAAAGTCGTCAGCCACATGGATGAAGTCTAGAAAAATAAGGTGAGTTGTCAAACATTTTTTTTCATTGACTTCTTAGGATTGGCATTTCCAAGCCAAATACCAAAGCAAGCCTGAGGCTAATCACAAGGCAATAAATTCTTTGTCAGAAATATCGGATATCCGTTTCAAATAGGATATTTGTTTTTAATCGGATATCCGATTTGGTTTATATATGATTTTAAAAAATGTTTTACACTTTATAATATATGATTTAGAAAATGCAATAAATATTTTATAGTTTATTTTAATTTATCTAGTTTATAATATACAATATAGTTTATAATTTAATATATAAAATATTATATTATTATGATAATATTTAAATATTATTTCTATATTTTAGTTAATTTATATATACATTACTAATATATAAAATATTATATAACTAATTAATATTACTAACATATAAAATATTTAAATATTATCTCTTTCCCCCTCTCTCTCCCTCTCATTATTCCCCTCCTAATTCTCTCACTCCCTCTCTCTCACTCTCTCTCTCATTATTCCTCTCCTAATTCTCTCTCCCTCTCTCTACCCTTCTTCCCCTCTTCCCCTGTCTCTCTCTCTCTCTCATATGTCTCTCCACTCTACCCTTAGCCCTCTACTATTAAACCTTAAATCCTTAAACCCTTAAACCCCTCTCCCTCTATCTCTCTCCCACTCCCTCCCTCTCTCTCTCTCTCTCTCTCAAGACTCTTCCTCATCCCCCCTCTTCCTCTCACAATTCTCTCTCTCACTCACTCCCTCTATCTCCCTCTCATCTACCCTTAACCCTAAACCATAAACCCTTAACCCTTGAACCCTCTACGCTTAACCATTGAACCTATATCTCTCTCCCACTCCCCTCCCTCTCTCTCTCTCAAGTCTCACCCTCCTGCCCCCTCTCCCTCTCTTAGGTCTCTCTCTTTG
>VDFB02000003.1:488595696-488646393 GCA_007258455.2 Sequoia sempervirens
TCCCACTCTCTCCCACTCTCTCCCACCATCTCCCTCCCTCTCTCCTACTCTATCCCACTCTCCTACCCTCTCTGACCTTATCCCACTCTCTCAACTCACTCTCTCACACACTCACTCCATCTATCTCTCTCCCCTATACCCTTATAACCCTCTACCATAAACCCTTAACCCTTAAACCCTCTACCATATACCCTAAACCCTAAACCTTTAACCCTTAAACCTTCTACTATCTACCATTAACCCTTAGGTCTATGTGTACACAAATTTGATATCCGGTTCAAATCGAATATCCGTTTCAAATCAGATATCCAATTTGTAGAACAAAAATTATACCGTTACAAGTATCGTAATTTTCTTATGGTTTTCCATATTGCATTTTTCATTTATGGTTTTCCATATTTCCCCAATGAATCAATCGAGTTATACATTTTTTTGTGTCTGGGTTCATATCGGCATAGGTTCATTCTTGTCTCCCCGATCAATTCTGCGTTTTCTGTTTGAATGAGTCTGCATTGCCGATCGACAAGACTCATTTATTGTCACAGTGATTGGTTTTCTCCTGCAGGCTATCGATGAGGCATTCATGTGGTTGTGGCGACGGTGGGATCATCTATCAGCATATGTTGTGGCTATCAGGGTGGTGTCTCACTGAGCTTTGTAGGTCTCCCTGACTTGTGCACATGGAATGGTTTATCGGCGGGAGTCAGATGGTCAGGCTAAGGTCATAGCGAAACATTATTGTCTTGTCGAAACGCTTATGAAATTGTTTTCGGAAAAAGATGGAGGCATCGATGTAATGTCTTGGTGAGCTCAGCATGTTATACCGACTGGTGCATATGGAAGTGTTTCGGCCAAGCTAAAGGTTTTCGGCAAGGGGTCTTGGCAATTGAGCATTGTCTTACCGATCGGCGATGAGGAGTGTATATCAGTGAGACTAAAGTATATCAGAGTAGTGTCTTGCCAAAGGCAACTAGTCTCATCGATATGATGTGAGGGGGTTTCATAAAAGGCTATCGGCCAGAAACTATGATGTCTTGCTGATTCATAAGTTATGCCGATAGAGATGTACATCGGTAGGAGAGGTGGTCTTCGGTGAGAGTTTCAACGAAATAAGGGTGTTTTACCAATAGTGCACATCGGGATGAGTCTCAGTGAATAAAGTGGAGGAATGAGTTCAGTATAACATTTGGCATCGGTTTGAGTCTCTTCAAAGGCTCATTATCTTGCCAATGAATGGCTTCATCGGTAAGAATTATTTCAGTCGGTGAGAAAACCAAAATGTCTTGGCAAAGGCGATGATGGGCACTCATCGGTGAGAAAAATCATATGTCTCAGCGATCAATATGTATCATGTGGGTCTTCGATGAAACATGGGGGTAGTCTGTATAACGTCTCCCCAAGAGTGATAATTCACAGCGACATGTGAAAGGTATAACATCTCCTCTACTATCTACCATTAACCCTTAGGTCTATGTGTACACAAATCAGATATCCGATTCAAATCAGATATCCAATTTAAAGAACAAAAATTATACCATTACAAGTATTGTATTTTGTTTCAAATGAATCGAATATCAGATCATAATGGATATTGGATTTTCAAGCCATAGAAAAGCATTCCAAAGGACCCTACATTCTATTTGCAGGTGACACACACGTGGTTTTAGACAGGAAGAGACAAAGATCAACTTTTTGGAGCATTTTCTATTGAAATTTGTCATAAGCAATGATTTTTAGCATCTTTTATGAGGTATAATGAGGAGCAGCAGTCGTCGAAAGCAAAAACGTAAGAGAAAGCTTACAAAAGAAGAAATTGAAGCATATAGACAAAAAGATAGAGAAAGTCATAGGAAGAGAAGACAATGTATGTTAAATATTGGTGAACCTAACCCCTATGGTCTTTCAAGTGAAGAGGAAATTGAAGATGTTCAAGGTGAAAATGTTGGAATTGAATATGTTGAACATGATATTCAAATTAGGAATGAAATTATTGAAATTGATAATGAAAATGTTCAAGGTGAAAATGTTGGATTTGAAGATGTTGAACATGATATTGAAATTGGGAATGAAATTATTCAAATTGATATTGAAAATGTTCAAGGTGAAAATGTTGCAAATGAAGATTTTGAACATAATATTGAAGCAAGTGTAAATTATGTTTCACTAAATTACATGAGAAATGAAGAACCTTGTATGGAAGAAAGACATATTCCAATTTCAAGACCCTCAAGAGCCCCTAAATGGTTACATGAATTTGATGAGAATATTATAAACAATTTTGAAGGCAAGAGGTCAACATGAACTGTTGAGTTGTGGGCTAGAAGACTTTTCAACCAATATTTTAGTGATAAGACATTGACCAAGGAATGCCAATTTTTGTACAATTTCTAAAGATGCAAAAGATGAGACCTTTGCTAGCCAAATTGAAGATTCATGTGAACAAGAAGACTGAAAAAAATTCTATTATTGTCAAAAATCTTTTTAATGCTCTCAAGTCTATTGGAAAAAGTAACAAGGAAAAGGATAAGAGAGCTGCTCGAAGAGTCATTACAACCGCCCTAGTAAGCCATCAATTGAAAAAGGCTTGCTTTATGAGACAAACTTGTATTGATTTTGACATAAATCGTAAAACTTTGGATAGAGCACTTGCAAGAAGAGAAATAATAGATTATCCTCTTGAAAATGATACATGGGCTTTTGTCGAGAGGCTTCCACATGTTCATAAGAAGCTAACCGATAACGTAAAGCAGGTAATTCAATAGTTTTGGCATGATAACTCTAGAGTATCACCCAATGCAAAGGATGTTTTAAAGTTAAGAATTGGCAATCAAGACCGCACACCACATCCTAAATATTTCTTGGAATCAGGCCAAACAATGTTGTTCAAACAATTTATTGAAACACATAAAAATATGGAAATCTCGCAAAGGACTTTTGAGGGTTTGAAGCCATTTTATTGTGTGCCTCTTAAGATTCGTAATACTTGTTGTTGCAAATACCATGTGGAGTTTTCAATGTACCATGAGCTATTATGCTATATCCATTCTACTTTGCATACTAATGAAATGTTGCAGGAGTGTGGTGAAATGCATCTTCCAAAATCATCAAGGGACTTGCTAGATCTATTTTTATGTTCTAGAGATGATGGTTGCTTTTTCTATAGAAATGATTGTTTAAATGCAAAGTGCTCACAATGTGGTGTCTTGTCAAAGTTTGTACAATGTTTTCATGAGAGTTTCGAACATGAATTTGGAAAGAAGCTTGTTGAGAAAAAGAGATATGAGATAGTCAAATATACTTTGCAAAGCGGAGGTGAAGGTTCTAGATGTGAGTTGGTTACAAAAGAATGCATTGTTGCTGATTTTATTTCAGATTTTAAGGATAATATTTTCTACACGTATGCAAGGCATAGTCATAGGTCTCAGTGGTTGGATCAACAATTTAGAATGTGTAAGGACTCTTTTCTGATTGGCATTATTATATCAGTGGTTGACTTTGCAGAAAACTACACATTGCAACCATAAAACAAGGTACAATCTCAGTATTAAAATTCCATTCAGATTGCTATTTTTGTCCACATAACATTTAGACATGCACCTGATAGTACAGAGGAGGATCGAAAGATAACTAGAGAGTATCATTTTTATATGAGTTATGATAGATCTCACTCATCTGAGTATGTCCAACATTGTTTCGAGAATTTTTTTGAGTTCTTGTAGGAGCATGATATAGCATTGGGCCGACATCTAATTTGGTTAGATAATTGCACAGGTCAATTCAAGAATGCTCATATGTTTTATTGGTTGAGTAGAATGCATGTAGAGAGGGGTCTACCTCATATTTGGAATTTTTTTCAAGCTGGACATGGGAAAGGGGAGCATGATGGAGCAGGTGCATGCATAAAGAGAGCTCTAGTTAAGGAGCAATTGAAGATTTTAGGAGCAAAATTCAGTGATGCACATTCTATAGTTGATTGGTGTAGTTCAGCATTGTCACAAGGAGGGACACTTGATTCAACAGTGCACAGATTCTTTTGGTTCGTTGAGGAGGGTATAGTGGAAGGTAGATTAGATTGTCATACAATCAAAGATTCTTCAAAGATGCATTCATTTTGAAGCTCAGATGCAGGCACATGGACCATTTGGACACAAGAGTTGGCTTGTTTTTGTCAGAGTTGTATTCAATGTGAGTGGGATCAATGTGAGTCAAGTGAGTGGGTGGATACATGGGTACCACAATATCTAACTCCTTTATCTCAAACAATATCCATGACAAATGACACAATGGAAAGTTCAGTTGATTATGACTTGCTTTCAGATCTACTATAGCTAGGACATATTTTTGCAATTGTTGCACTGCAGGGGAATGAAGAGAGACGACTATTGGTTGGCTTGATGTGTGCGGGTAAAACATAAGCTAACACAACCGATGGAAGATGATGATGGTTTCATGTATCCTACAGGTTCAGTTGTGGTTGCAGGAACTTGGTTGTGAACATACATGATTAGAAAGAATGGCATACTTGCATTTGAAGACTATGAGAAACACAAAACCATTCTCATGTATTCGCACCTTGGCCAGACCAAAGACAAAACAACTATGAACACTTAGTAATGTTGATCATGAAGCAATATTGGATACTCTTAAGCAAAGAGATGACCCTTCAGGCACACTTGAATAGCATTTTCAAGAATGGAGGGTAGAATGCTTATGTTCATTATGATTAAGTTCATTAGTGTTCTTTATTTAATACTGATATTTTATATACTATTGCAATGTAGGTGTCTTTAATAGTGACATTTTGTATGCAATTTTGCAATATTTTTGGCAAGATTGATCATGGACCTGCTACAACAATAGCTAGCTCTAATCCTTTCGAAGAGGTATGCATCTTTTATAGTTTGCATCACTAGCTCATCATCATTCAAGTTGTTTAGATTAATATAGATATGTTATTCTAAGCATATTTTCTATTGTGACAATATAGATTTCTCATTTTCCCACTTTTGTGATATTCCTGGCATGATTGATCATGGAACTGCTACAACAATAGCCAGCTTTGATCCTTTCGAAGAGGTATGTGTCTTTTATAGTTTGCATCACCAACTCATCATCATTAATATAGATATGTTAGTCTAACATATTTTCTATTGTGACAATATAGAAAACTCATTTTCCCACTTTTGTGATATTCCTGGCATGATTGATCATGGACTTGTTGCAACAATAGCTAGCTTTGATCCTTCTAGAGAGGTATGCAATAGATTACAACAATATAGATTGGTTATTCTAAGCATCTTTTATAGTTTGCATTACCATCTCATCATATTTTGTGTCATTTAGAATAATATAGATTGGTTATTCTAAGCTACCTTGATGGTTTGTATAGGTGCTTGTCAGTGTAGAACATGAACATACTACTATTGTTGAAGACTGTGCCCTGAATGCCTCTAATATGAAAATTTTGTAAAATTTGAATTCTCAAATTGGAAACAATGTAAAATGGTCATAATTGTGTATGGGCATAATCTATACCTAGTGATGTTTTTTGAAATATGGGTCAAATGTCTGGCATTATATAAAGGGTATGTTTAAAATGTAAACGGGCCTATAATTTGGAAACTCATACGTTTTTGTAAAGGGGTCTATTTTTGTACTTAATCAAGCTACAACCGAAGGTTTTCTTCATGGTTCTTTCCTGTCGGTATGCTCGTTTGAACTAGGTTTTGTAATATTTCCCATTTATATTTAATAAATTATAGTGGCTTGCAACCTTTTCTCCTCAAACCCAATTCTTTAATTCACAAGGGTGACCTCATAGTCACAAACCTATTCCCTTTCATTTTAAAATTCAAAATTCAAACTTTTCACTAAGTGGTATCATTCACCCACTTTGAGTTGACTAAACACATGTTTGGCATAATTTGATGATATACGCTAGCATTAATAACATACAATATATTCATTATAATCATGAAAACATTCATTTATCTTATAGCATTGGAGCAATTAATAGTGAGACATTTTGATTCAATGCAATAAAAATGAGTAACAAATTTCTAAATACCACCAAGTCCCTAGATATTCAAGAGTAGATGCAAAGATAAACATTCATACCCTTATCAACCCTTAATTATCCAATACCCCTATCAACCCTTAATTATGTTAGGTTGATTATGTGTTGATTGATTGGATTGTATACATCCTTGTACCTCATTGATACATTTTTCTATTCGGTTTTGCATTTTTTATGTTAAGATATAGTAAATTATATTCACTTGCAATTTGAAGTGTAATCTCTTGTATTGTTAGAATGAGTACTTGAATGATCATGAGGTGTTGAGGGAAATATTGTTTTCATTAGTATTCTTTGGAATGCTTTGGATATTGTTGTAATGACATTGAATAAAGAAGGTCATCAATGGGAGTCACACAACCATTGCCATCAATGAAATTGACCATCTCTCACATGTAATGATTGGGAGTTACATTGGGAGAAGTGGATCATCTTTCCATAATGTTATGGGTTCCTACTTAGTTGATATGTACATGGTGGAGGGATATCTTGAGTGCTATGATAATTACATGTTGGGGTGGTTCATGGTTTTAAACTATCAAAACCTTCAAAGATTGCTGCCTTTTAGCACTTTGGACTCTTAAGGGAAATCGTTGGTCCAATATAGCTCAGAGTGATTCGACATATTTGGGTGCAAGAGAGGACCATTGCTAGTGTAAACGTACCCATCCGGACATGTTGGAATAGTCTGTTTGGTTGTACGAGCTGCAGAGTGAAAGTTGCACCACTTTGCAACTTTACACTGCTTGCATCTGGCAACTTTTCCCTCCATTGAAAAGTCATCACCATAGGAAAATGCCTCCGAGATAGTAAAAATTGAGAGAGGTTTTTGTAGATGGTCCCAACATGATCCCATAGCCTCGGACGGAGAGTTTATAAGCATCACAGTGTCCGAGAAATAGACCTTCAAAGATTGCTGCCTTTTAGCACTTTGGACTCTTAAGGGAAATCATCGGTCCAATGTAGCTCGGAGTGATTCGGCGTATTTGGGTGCAAGAGAGGACCATCCCTAGTGTAAACATACCCATCCGGATCTGTTGGAAAAGTCTGTTTGGTCGTACGAGCTGCGGAGTGAAAGTTGCACCACTTTGCAACTTTACACTGCTTGCATTTGGCATCTTTTCCCTCCACTGAAAAGTCATCACCACAGGAAAATGCCTCCGAGATAGTAAAAACTGAGAGAGGTTTTTGTAGATGGTCCCAACACAATCCTATAGCCTTAGATGGAGAGTTTGTAAGCATTACGGTCTCCGAGAAATAGACCTTCAAATATTGTTGTCCTTTAGCACTTTGGACTCTTAAGGGAAACTAGTGGGCAACATAGTTAACTTCTTCACAAACTTGGTTTGAAGTAATTTCATTCTTTTTTGTGCATTTAAAATGGATTTTTAAGCCTTCCACCCTAAAAGTGACCTCTAAATAACTTCAAACACCTTAACTACCTCATTATTATTCATTTGTTTTGCAAACAAGCATTTTCATTCGAAGAGGCTGAGCTTTGATTTTTGCTTGTTGGATTGAATGCGGACCATGGCACAAATTTCTTTTTTCTAAAATTGTTGAACTGCTATGTTACTTCCATCATCTTAACTTTCTTGGCTTAGGACAGCTCCTACTACTATGTTACTTGCATCACATTCTACTATGAATGGTTTGTCAAAACTTGGTAAAACTAAGATAGGTTGGGTAGCTATCTCCCTCTTCAACCTTTCAAATCCTTCATCGGCTTCTTTGCTCCACACAAACTTTGTTTTCAGTCCTCCTTTGATGGTGTCAAGAACTGGTGCACAAATTTCACTAAACCTTCTCACAAATTTCCTTTAGAACTGAGCTAATCCATGGAAACTCCTAACTTTTGTCCCTGTCTTTGGAGTAGGCCAACTGAGAATGGGGTATCTTGATGAGTTTCAACTTTTGTACTACCTCCTCTAAGATGACATTATTAGTTGATCCTGAGTCTATGATTACCTTACAAACCTTACCTTGTATCTTGCACCTGACTCTAAAAAGAGCTCTCCTTTGTTTGTGTTCATCCTTGGTAGGTGCTTTGATCAAAATCCTTCTTAACATGAGTTGTCTTCCTTTCTCTAAGTTGTCCACCTCTAGAGTCTCTACCTCTTCCATTACCAATTTGATGGGGAGAATTACCTTTCAAGAGAACTCTTGCTCTTCCTAAGACCTATTCTCTGGTCTTCCTAGGGTATTTCAATTTCAAATTCTTCTCCATTACTCTCAATTCCCCACTAGGCTTCCTTGGGCTCCAAACTGACCCAATGTGTCCTAACCACTCCAGGGGATAGGAAAGGTTATTCTACTATCTTTTTGTTGATTTTACACCTCACTAATCCATCTCATTGGATTCTTTCACCATTCTCCCATCGCTTTCTTGAAAAAATCCATTTTAGGCCTTGTAGCCTTTTGCCCCAACTAGGCCTCCTAGAATCCGTTTTCTTGGATTTTCTCAAAAATGGTCTTAACAACCCAAAAATATATTTTGATATTCTTTCTAGTGGTACCCTAGGCTTCAATATTTACTAGGTGTAAGGTCTCCCAAGTGGCCGTTCATATGAATGTCCTCATACCTCCCTAATTTCAAGGGTTTCAAGGGTTTTAGCTCCTTTTTCCAACTATGAGGGCTTCAATGACCTCTTCAACTCTCCTTGCACAAACATATCTAGAATAAATGTGCCCACACTCCAATGCTCTTGATTGGCACAAACTAATCCATTTAGCAGCTTTCTTTACTACTGTCCTCTCTAGGCCACTAGCCAGAATGCACTTGCACTCACCTAGTGCTTGATAGTTTCTTCACTTCCCCTACAAAAAAAGACTCCTAAACCTATATGTACATTATTTACACAGTCCCCAGCTTTATTCCAAGTGGCCATGAGAGGAAAGTGGTGCAAGAGCACATATGAAACATTAGGCATTTAGGAAGTCTAGGATGCATTTCTTTTGTTTTTGATGTTTATCATGAAGGTCACATTGACCATTGAGTAGAGAAGATAGTTTAGGGATGTGGTTGATCTTTAGGATAGAAGTTGAGGAAGGGTGAATGGGTTTAAAAACTCATTTTACTTAGTTTTCAAGAAAATTGGCAAAAGATGCAAAATGGTACACTTTGCAACTTTTCCACATGATAACTTACATGTTCGACCAAGGGAGCATAACTGATTGAGGAACCTTATATAAGGTGTGCCTCGACTTGAGAGTAGGGTTGGAAGTATTGGTATTGTGGGAAAGTTTTTTTGAATTGAAAGAAAAACAATGTTTTTCTATGTTATTACTAATTTTTGCTTCAAAGTAGAGCTTTAATGGATTGAAATTGTTACTGTGTTATGCGGAGGATGTAGTTTAGTGTTTTCTCAAGCTTAGTATACCATCTTTTAGTCTTTTTGATTCGATTTCAATCATTGTTTGTAAATAGTTTGCTTTAACCCTGTTGCTGGTCTGAACCAGACAGTTTTGTAAAAATGGGGTGTTAGTTCACTTTCCCATTGTACAAATTGTACGACCCTTTGGGAATAGTGACTAGACTCCATGTGTGTACATAAGGTAGGTTTTAGGGTTTGTGTGAGCACATGAGCTATTGGCAAAGTCTTGCCCTAGGTGAGCTAGGAAGAGTCTGGCTAGGGAAGACAAGGAGTGTAGAGCACATAACTTGTAGGGGTGATTAAATTTTGTTGAATTTCCATTTTGTGAAGGTAGATGTGAGTCTTTCCAAGACTTGGTTTTCAAGAGGAAACTCCATCAGTCCATCTGGTGTGAGAAACACTTAGCAGATTGAAAGCAACCAGAAAAGGCTTAAAAACCCTAGTTTTTGCCCATTTTTAAGTGGAGGCGTTGTATGGGTAGTTAAGACGCAAGACCTCAAAAGTCCTTGAGAGGTGTCCATTTGAAGCAAGAACCTCCAAGAAAGATTGGGGGTTCTTTGGAGAAATTGAGAGAGTCAACCAATTTTCTTGGAGGAGACCTAATTGGGGCTTTTAGGCTAGTAGCCTTTTTAAGACCTAAACAAGGGTTTGTTGAAAGTGACCAATAAATGGAGCTAGGAGGATACTCAAGAACAAAAATTGGATGGATTGAAATGAATTGAAACACCTCCACACCCCTACAAATCAAAGTTCAATCTTTGGAGGTATTGTGAGTCTTTAGGGCAGATTAAAGGCTAAGGAAGAGTTAGAGCTATGGCACCAAGATTGACTTGGTTGGTCGAATGGTGATGGTAGTGGGGTTGGTAAGACCTTAGAGCTGGAATCTGTGATTGATTCCTCTGACCCCTCCTTATCAGAAAGCCATGGGAACTCAAGTGGGACTCATTATTCACAAAACTGGCCCAAATCGGTAGTGAGTCCAAAAACCCAAAAACTTGCAAAACCTTAACCAGTTGGTCTAAATGACTAATCTAATGCTAGGTATAGTAATTAAATGAAAAAAATGAAACATTCAAAGCATCAAGTTAGTCTTTCAATCCATTCTTGACTGGATGAAGGCTCAAACACAAAAATGCACTCAAAAGTTGTTGAATTCCAATCACACAAAAATGCTCTCCAAGTCTCAATTCGTGAAAATGAACTTCCAGCCCAGGTATTAGGTTTTGGATGACCTTATATACCTTTCTCCCACGTGCTAGGACCCTTGGGTCGTACTTAGAACAACATTAATGCTATTTTTCAACTTTTAGGCCAAATTGCCAAGGCAACATTGCCAAAATGCTCAAATTGCCAAGATTTGTCTAGGAACTCATAAAGTTCAAGACTCTAAGCCAAACCTACCCTAACACACTCTTAAAAAAAACATAGGGACTTTATATCATAGTCCTTGTTCCCTTGGTGGTTGGCTAGAACCACCTACAAGCCAAAAATCACTAAGATCTTCCAAAAGACCTTAAGGTGCTCCTGCACCAGTTTGGAGGATGAAACTTGTTTGGATTTGTGAGGGAAAAATCACATAAAGGTTGCATCTATATGCCAAGCATAGTGGATTTTAGCATCACAATATTTTTCTAAAAAAAAATTTGAACATTGTAATCTTGGTTATGAGCAAACAATTGAAGCAAAAAAATTGTAATCATCAAGTGAGTTATTTGAATTAAATACTCTATTCCAACCAACTTATATGTGTAGATCTATTTATCATATGTGAATGTTTTAGATCTAAATATCTTGTTTAAATGTTTTGGCTGATTTTCATTGAATTATTCCAAATCTAAGAAATTTGTTTGAATAATTTAGTTAAGGATCATTGAATTATTTGAAATGTATGAAATTTGTAGGGTTAATCATATAAGTATCTAGTTGTTACTTATGCAATATGAAATAATGCTTTGAGTTTGAAAGAAGTGCAATGCAATGTAATCAGCAATATGAATATAAACTACATAATATTTAACCATTCTTTTTATGCTATTGTACATTGATATTTAACCATTGCTTCAAAGAGTTTAATCATGCACATGAGGAGGAAACTAAATTTTGATTGTCAACTTCTATATATATCAAATTATCCAATAATCAAGTGTATGTCCATATACAAAAATGGAATCAATGCCAACTCAAACAAAGTTTTACAATATGTGGCATATGCCATCTCAATATCTATTCAAAATTTACATGCCAAAATGTCTATCTCATCCTAAACTACTGGTGGATCATCAAAATGGAGCCTCTTTGAAGCACTCGTTGGCTTTGAAGGTAGCTGCACAAGAAAAAGTCAAACCACAATTGAGATTAGATATACTATATAATTTAAAATTGAATAATTAACATAAAAATCAATACACATTGAATTATAATTGAACTCTAAAATTTAAATCTTGATTACCTAAAATATATGTCTCTTTGAAGGGTCGAGAGTCCTAGAATATACCCCTCTCAAAGAACTAACCAAACCAAATTTTGTAACGTCAATCTATATATGTGAACAAAAACATGAAATTGATCCAAGTTAGCATAGAATTGTCAATAATAAGAACATATTTACCAAGCACAAAATAAAATAAACACATACCTCTTTAGGTTGATCTTTTTTCTGTATCTCCTTTAGGTGTCTCAATAGCTCCTCCTTCAGGAATTCGAATACCTACTCCTTTGGATGTTGTGGCACTTATCAACAGTGATGTATAGCTCACAACTGCTTGCACATAAAAATGACAGGTACATATGAAACTACGAATCTATGTCAATGTATGCCTAATCAATAAAAGATCTTATAAATTTTAATTCAATCAAATTTGAGTTCAATTACCTTTCCTTATCCAACACTATGCCTCCATAGTTTGGAGAGTGTCACACCTCACTCGCATTAGGTGTTTTCTACAAGCAAAGAGTAAGATAAAAATATAAGTTAATATATAATTTCATTATTGACAATTCAAATGACAAGCAAATATACAGTAAAAAAATGTAAATGAGTGAGTGAGAAAATACATACTATGTGCATGTCAAGGCCAAATGAAATGGCCATAAGGGTGCTATCTGTCACCTGTGTGAGCTCCTCCTTAGACATTTACTATTAAATAGACCATGTAAATAAATATTAGTACTTGATACTATCTCTTATTAATATTCACTTTTTTAAAAATGCAAGTTATGAATGTACACCTTAAATGTTACCTGTGTAACTACTCCAATGTCCACCTCTCTAGCAGGAGAGGACTCTGTAGGGTGTGCTCCACTCCCCTATGTGTGATCTGCTATAATCTCCACATCTTGGATGTCATAATAAGAAGTGTCTAATGGATGCTCAAGGGGTTGTACAATAGGACCCAAACATATTTTTTGGCACGTATTGTAAATATGTGGCACACAAATATGTGGACCTGAGGAGGATGATGCAGCAACACTGGATCCATTGCCAAGATCACCAGACTGTGGTTGAGCTACTAAAGAAGCATGGGAAACCAATAGACCACTCAAAGAGTGAATGGCTTGGATAGTTTGTGTGGCTGCATCCTCTGTAATATCTGGATGTTGTATTGGAGATGGCGAAGGAAGGGGAGGATGGGGAACATATGGGCACCTAACTACTTTAGCTACCCCTGGCCTATCCTGAGGCATACCTCTACCAATGCCCTGGAAGGGTTTAATGTCAAAGTAATTGACATGATGCCCTAACGAAAACTCAACATATAATTTTTTAATAAAGTAAAAAGGTACATCAAGATTATTGTTGGGTGGTTTATCAAAAACCATACACCAACGATCCCAAAAGTTATCTCCTATGCCCCTATGTGTGCACCATTTTATAAAAAGTTTTGGCTTGTTAACATTAACTGGCAAACCATTGTTGGGGTTAATAAATAAAGAGGCTATTTGGGATTTTGTTATTTGGAGATCTTTCACATCATCATAAGACATTCCACATGCATAATATTGCCTCATGGTTTCTCGCCATGAATGAAATGCATTATGTTGGGTGGAGAGGGTTTCTACATTTGTAATTATTCCTATCAATGTGGTTGACATATGGGATAATCGAGGGATTTTCCTATAAACATCACAAATGCCCCTCAATTGCTCCAATTTTTCATGAATTAACTATTCAATTGATGGCTGCGGAGGTGGTGGAGCATTTGGAATTTCTGCATTTTGATTCTCAGCTGGTGGATTTTCATTTTCAACTGGTGGAATTTGTGCATTTTAATTCTCGGCAACCATAATTCATGATTAAATTTAAAAAATAATTAATCTAAAATTAGACAATATAAATGAAACACTATTTTTAAATCAAAATCCATTAAAAACACTCATTTTTTAATCAAAATCTATTTTGAACTCAATTGTGTCATAAAAATTCAATCAAAAACCCTATTTTGAAAAAAAATCCACAAAAAACATTCATTTTTTTATCAAAATCCATTCTCAATTCAATTTTTTCATAAAAATTCAATCAAAAACCCTATTGTGAAAAAAAATCCACAAAAAACATTCATTTTTTTATCAAAATCTATTCTAAACTCAATTTTTTCACAAAAACTCAATCAAAAACCCTATTTTAAAAAAAAAATCAATAAAAACCATATGAAATTATTCAAATCTAAATCAAAATTGAATCAAATCAAATGAAAATAAATAAAATTACCTTTCCAAATCGAATTTAGCCTATATTGGATATCTGTTACACGAACAATGGATGAACAGTGCGTCCGCAAGTTCTTCTCAGTCGAATGAGTTCAAAAACGAGATAGAAGTGTTTAATATATACTTTTTACAAATCATATATCCGATTTATCCAATTTTTATTAGATATCTGATGTGTAAAAGTAGCTTTGGTGTTTGGTATGGTGAGACCCAAGCCTACAAAAAGTCAACATGTTCTTTTCATGTTTTCTTGGTCGATGAAAGACGTGTTTTTTTCCTCATTGCAACTTTTTGGCCCACCATTAACCTACACATACCCATTTGAAAATCTATAAATAAAGGGCTGATTCTTCATCAAATCATCTACACTCATGCCAAGTTACTCTCTTAAACTAAGAACTAATTTTTCTCATCACCATTGCATTGAATCATTTTAGTTTTAGCAAGGATTGGAAAAGGGTCATTAGCACATTTGACACCAATCCAATATGGAATAGGTACATGTTATGCTTTTTTAATGCCTCTAGATTCCTCTTGTTATTTGTTGCATTTTGAAGCATTCACATGTTATTTCATAGGAGCATTTTGATAAGTTTGCATATAACTAACCCATTATTGAGGTTTTAGAGTTTTGTAGATTTCATGGTGCTTCATCATGGCGCTAGAAGGAGGGCATTAATCCTAGTTGAATATAATTTTTTTGTTTGTAACAATAATATTGATTCATGCTCTAGATAGGGTTATAAACTCTTTGCTTTTCTAATTTTTTTGTTTTCGTTGATATACTCATTGTAGTCAATGATGTATAAATTGTTTCATTAATGGTAGAGTTCAAATTTGAAGGCTCAAATATGGGGTTGTTATGCCATCCAGTAGGGTGTGGTTTATGCTGTCTTTGCTATATCTCTTTCATTGAAACCAACTACCAACATTTCTCCATTAGGGCGCAAACTAATCTAGTTTTAAACTTGTTGGACTCAAATTTATATTAGGCGCTACTTTTTTTAGTGTATGTGTAGGTTTTCCCTATTGATAGATACCAACAGATAGCAGAGCCATCACTATCTACAGAGGTTAAAAACTCATTGTTTGGATGGAGAGAAAATCTCGTGGATCTATGTGTAGAACTTTAATGGCTTAGATTAGCTGCATTCAATGTTGCACATAGTCCCATTCATAATATCTAAAGCCTCACCTGTTATGCATCAGTAGGTGTCCATACTGTAATCCACTATTGAAAGTAGATATCTAAAACATTTCCAGATTTACTTTGTTGATTTCTTATTGCTTTGTAAGCATGCCGCATTATTAGTGTGCAAGCCGAGGCAGAAAGATATCTGATTCACCACAACTCCAATGTGCCTTTGTCCTTCTATGATTCATTCTCACTATAGTGGAAACTATTATTACCTTCGATTCATTGATGGAGAAGGTGGCATGTCATATTGCAAACCCACCATGATAAGCAATCTCCTTCATCTTTGTGTAGGTCACCATGGTGAAATTAGACCCGTGCTTCTACCTTCATTTGACATAGAGAAGCCCATACATCTTCAAAGGTTGATCTATTTTGTTTATTCGCAGCTTAGGAAGGAAGAGGGTACGTGCAAATTTCACGGCATAGGTATTGCTCTTTCCCATAAGCATCTTCATTGCAATGCTTCTTGTTACACGATAACTTATTTATTATATGCGGTTGACCTATTATGAGAACTTGCTTTCATGTGCCTTTTCTATGCTTCGCATTTCTCATGTGGCCTGCTAATTATGGTTGTGGAATTTAGTTTTACACCTACCATCTACATTTTTTTGAATGTTTTACATGCTTTTGTTAGACTTCCCCCCATTGGTTATGCTTTGTTGGATGCTCGTACCCTGTTCCAAAGCTGGAATTTATTTTCACACTGGCAAAGAAGATACATAAAAGGTTGTTTGTCTTTATGCCTTCCATTTTCATTAGCTTGAAATTTCCTAAATTGAATACTAGCGTGATACAATTTATGCAAGATCTTAAAGATAATTCACTTGCCATTGATTCTATTGAGATTGTTTTGAGGTTTATACACGGCCTGATCTCTCTCATAGCATTTTTTATTGTAAGGTAGTTGTGTTATTAGCTAGTTAATAATGTTTTTGGTTCTAACGTGATTCTTTTACTACTGCCAGTCACTTTTACTTGCCTTGAAAAATTTTGCATGCCCAACATTGTGGAATTTAGTTTTACACCTGCCATCTACATTTGTTTGAATATTTTACATGTAAATCACACGTAGGACCATTTGCAGATTTTAGCCCCTACCTCAGTCACTATCTTAAATGTGCACATGCTACACACAGTCTACTTCACAATGCACTATGGTCTATAGCATTACCTGTGTTCTGCAATATACCTCAGTCACTATCTTAAATGCGCACATGTTGCACACAGTCTACTTCACAATGCACTATGGTCTATAACATTACCCGCATTCTACAATCTACCTCAGTCACTATCTTAAATGCACACATGTTGCACACAGTCTACTTCATAATGCACTATGGTCTATAACATTACCCTCATTGTGCAATCTACTTCAGTCACTATTTTAAATGTGCACATGCTGCACACAGTCTACTTCACAATGTAGTGTGGTCTATTACATTACCCATGTTCTGCAATCTACTTTAGTCACTATTTTAATGCACACATGCTATAGGTCTATTGCAGTTAACTAACGATATCCTATTCTTTCTTTTGGTTTATGTGAGATGTGCTTTTGGTCAATCCCTGGTACATTGTGCCTCCATTCGCTAGGTTGGAAATCCAATGAATCTAATGTTTTAAGTATAATCCATAATTAATATAGAACTATTCAGATCTTGGTATAAATTTGTAGATCGGTTGAATGACTAAAAGGCGTAGGTAGTGTGCAAAGCACTTTAGGAGCATTTAATTCAACCAATAGGTGGATTGAGAATAGGAGTAGGTGGTGTGAAACAACTTTATTCAACCTTAAGATTTTACTATTCTATTGAGATAAATAAATCTCTTATTTACAAGTGGAGAAGTCTCTTTATGCAAATTTGATGTTTCTTTAGGTACTGCGATTAGTGTTGTTTGACATTAGTAATCAGATCTCATAGGAAATTATTGATGTAGGACAAAGCTCTCTTTATTTGCTCATAATTAAAACTTGCTAATATTGAATGTTGGATATAGTGCTTTGAAATAAGTATATCATTTTATTTATTTGAGAGGGGTTTTTATTATGAATTTGTTTGACAAAAATATCAAAATCCTTACTTGTTTGCTTTAAAATTGGATTGAGCTAATGAGGATTGTTTTGATCTTTTCTATATGATCAAATATTATTAATGCTTTGTCTTTCATCTAAAATCATTTTATTGTTTGAAATCAATGCTTAAAACAAACTTGCTTAAATAACTTGATCCTTGTATACTTGTCTTTTCTTTTTATAGGTACAAGGAAAACAATGAAAGCAAAGAAGGATAACGAAGGAAAACAAAGGAGAACAAAGAAGGTGAAAGGAAAACGAAAGGAGGAGAAGCATGAGGATGATATTTTGAAAGATCAAAGTGTTTTTAAACATTTTAAGTGTTTGTTTAACACTTCTTCAAGAAATTGTTATCTTTTCTTTCTTAGAACACTAATGTCATTTGGGTTTAAAAAGAATCTTTCAATTTATTCTTGCAAAGGCTAAAATGAACATTAGGAATGCAACTTACTAGATTTTGTTTCTTTGATTAATAATTGAACAAAGTATCTCTCACTCGCCTTTTGGTGCTTAAAAAGAACTCACATTTTGCTTTGTGGATTTAAAAAGAATAAGTGCAACTTTGTTTCTCGTGAAGGCTTACTTAAACTAAAGCCATTGAAAAAGGATGTATGCACTTCTCTCGCGCTTTATAGCGATCTTGAGAATCAAAAGGCCTTTTTTATGACTTTAGGGTGAGACAAAGCAATCACTTCCACACTTCAATTTGGGTTTAAAAATTGAACAAGATCTTGTGCGAGTGTGAGTGGGGGCATTATCGCGTATATTCTCTCTCTTTGTTTCCATCAAAGATTGATCGAGTTACGGATTTTGTCTTTACTCGCTTTTTTTTATCCTAGAGGGCTTACCTTGGGGAAAAAGTACTCACCCAAGGGAATGACTCAACCGGTAACACTCTAAATCAAAGGGTATTTCCAACCGAGATATAAATGTGGGTATTGGATTAAATGCCAATATCATGCGGTTGATTCTAACAAGATGGATATGAAAGGGAACTCTTATCATATGGGTCAATCTCTGTGAATGGAAAGTCCTTATTAAAACCCATGTGCTAGAATTTGCCAAAATCCTTTAATCTATTTGTTGGTGCAAGAACGGTCGTTCTGAAGCTGCCCCACACTTTTACAATTTTTTAGTAGAAATGGAAAGCATACCATGGGAGTTTCATGGGTGTTGATGTTTGGCTGCCCTGATTGACATTAATGAGCCGTGGAGGGGAGCTAGTGGGGTAAAGCATCTAACCATTCGCTAAAGATAAGCATAGCTGGACTTGTCCAAGTGGGAATCCAACAAATATTGTCTTACACATCCATAGGGTTGTACTTATTCTTGGGTTACAAAATGCATTGCTTGATTGAAAACATCTTGAAAACAAACAGTTAAAATCATCATCCAAATTCCAAACCCTTTTGGTGACAACTACAATTGACTCAATCCATATGTTATTGCTTTCCCTTGGGATTCATATCCTTAGAGGTTTCTAATCATTGGAATGCATCTTGATTTGTCTACTTAAGTAAACAATAGGAAAAACCTTGCCTTGAGTTCAACGAATTTCCACATAACATATCTTGTGGGGTTTGAAGAAATTAAGACATTGCACATCTTAGTTTGAAAACTTAATCAAAGAAAATGTTTTTGGTAAAATGAAGCCATTAAGCAAAGCTAAACAAAATGAACTTTCATGTGTGTTGAAGCCTCATGATTCTTGAAAAAGTCCAAAGCAAAGGTCAATGGTGGGAAATCCGAAAATGTATGTCCAAATTGAATCATTCTTTGGTTAGAAAGGTCTTTAAGAAGCATTTGCATGTTCTTCAATACCTAGGTCTAGGAAAACAAAGTGTCTTTTTTAGGTTCATCTTAGGATCAAAGAAAATCAAATTATTTTTCATCCATCCTTCAAAACATCAAAACAAACATCATCTCATCATTACCTTTTGGAAAATCTTGAAATCATCCTTAATGCTAGGCTTTTTGGAAAAATCCAAATCATCAAAATCCTTGAAATCATTATCAAAATCACCTTTGGCTAGGTATGTGTAGATGCATCCTTTTGCATATGCTTAGTAAAAGTTATCAAAATCACCTTGTTTAGCTTAGTATATGTAGATGTATCCTTCTTCATATGCTTAGTGAAACTATCATCTTGTTTGAATAGGTGTGGGTAGATGCATCCTTCTCCCCACACATATTCAAATTATCATTCTTTGATAAAATCTATCCCTTAGATAATCATCCAAACATCTTAGGGTCTATTTGTTCAAAATCAAAACAACCAAAAGCAATCAATCAAGGACAAATCCAAAATCCAAAATCAAATCAAAATCAAAATCCATCTGAAAGTCCTAAAAGCCTAGTATCTCCTTCAAGATTTATCAAAAGATCATAACATCTGCATCATCCATCTTTTGCATCATCATCATATCACCTTTCGATCCTTGAGATATTCTAAAATTTTCTACTTTGAGGCATAAAATAAAGATAAATCCAAAGAATCAATAGATTCCTCTCCCATTCTTAAAAAAATGATCCTTTTTTTATGGTTCAAACTAGATCTCAATACAAGAAGAGTATGGAATCCAACAAAGAAACACCCACTTCAAGTGATTTAAGTCAAACCACTCCTGAAATGAATCCCATTGGGGATGGAAATCTCACAGTTAACCTTCCAACATCATCACAAAATCCAAATACAAGAATAAAACCAAGGAGAAGATCTTACTTTTGGGATGTCCCACAAAGCAATAACTGAAATACTCCAAAATCCAGAGAACCATAAAATCATCAACATCATGATGAGGCTCAACCCTTCATTATACATGCTTGAACTAGCAAAAAAAGGGGCCAAATTACCTTCGGATTTGACGTGAGTACCATAGTGGAGACATATTTTCCTCCAATCTAATCCACCATTCCCATATCCTCTAC
This sequence comes from Sequoia sempervirens, assembly GCA_007258455.2. NCBI lineage: Eukaryota > Viridiplantae > Streptophyta > Pinopsida > Cupressales > Cupressaceae > Sequoia > Sequoia sempervirens. The sequence goes on from VDFB02000003.1 coordinate 488,616,057, forward strand.
ACCATCCCAAAACATCACCCAAAACATTCCATAAATCATGACATCTTTTGCTCCAACCCAACCTAACGTTAATAAGGGAAATGTATTTCTCAATGCTATTCAAGCACACCCTCTTGTTAATAATCAAAAATTGGATGCAGACACCACCTTGTAAGAAAACATACCCGAAAACCCATTACATAAGAATGTTCCTCTCAGCTTCCATCATGATCCATCATCATCATTTTTTTTACGAAACACCTCAAAATTCTCTCCTCACAAATTTGCAAGAGGAGGGAGATATGTTCAGACCAGGGGGCATTTTCGACACCATAGCATTTTCGCAAGGACTCACACCCCTTACATTTCCACCACTTTCGCTTTTGCCATCATCATCCACACCACTCCTTGGCTTAGGGCTTCCCCCCTTACCAAGTATTGATCAAACCAACATCCCAAATTTTAAAGCATTATGCCAAACGCTCAAAATTTGTCATCGATATCGCAACAATAGATGACAACTACACAAGAAATTGCAACATCATCAAACACCCCCATAACATCACAAAGAATGGTCTCTCAAGGGCCAATCACATCAATAGCACCACTTATCACTCAAACCACCACATCAACAACACCATCCACCACTCAAATCATTAACACGACATCACCATTCACCACCACCCCCACCACCACCAACTTCCACCACATTAAGTCAATACTATGTGGAATTGCAAGCTGCTTTTCAAAGGGGATTCCAACAAGTGCAGAAAAAAAGACCGTACAACTAGCTACTCAGCAAGCTGCTCAAGTTGTGCAAGCTACCTAAGCTACATAAGCCACATTACAAGTGCAACAAGCCACCCAAGCTACACAAGTTGTGCAAGCATTGCAAGCACAAAAGGCCACTCAAGAACAACTTCTATTGAAACAACAAGTAGCACAAGCACAAGCAGCACAAGTGCAATCTCAATATCAGGCACAACAAGCCCAATATCAACCACAAGTTCTTGCACAAAGACAAGCAGTGCAATTGCAAGCATATTAGCACACAATAAAGCAATATCAAGAGTAGCAAGAAGCAGTTGAATTGGAAGCCCAACAATGAGCAATGTTGGAACAACAACAAGCACAACAACAAGCATCGTTGGAACAATAAGCACAACAACAAGCACAAATCTTAGCACAACAACAAGAAGATCAACAACAAGCGTTGTTCATAAAATAGCAGGTGGAAGCCTACCTAACTCGATAGAACATACAAATACCTTCACCAACCAACCCACCCATCCAACCCATGATTTAAACACCCCAAAACACTTTCATCCCACCCCCTGATCCACAAAATGATGTGACGACACAAATCAGGTTTCTCTCACAACAAGTGCTCGATCTTCAATCAGGGCGAACAACAGAAACACCAAGCAACTTGTGTCCCTATCCATTTGATAGGAGCCTAGTGATGAAACCATTCCCCAAGGGATTTGAAATCCCAAAATTTGACAAATATCGAGGGATGGGAAACCCTGAAGATCACATCAGGGAATTCCAGGTTCATTGCATGGAAGTCGCATATGACGATACTTATCTGATGCGACTATTTCCTAGGAGTTTGGCAGGCCATGCTATGGAATGGTTTTCTCACCTACCTTCAGGCATTAGAACATTCCAAGAAATTATAGATGCATTCATTAAGAACTATGCATGCAACATTGAAATGAATTTTAGTCTAGAAGAACTCTCAGCTCTGAAACAAGGAAAGGGTGAATCTTTTAGTTCATTCCTATAATGATGGTGATCCAAGGCCAATCAGAGCAAGTGGACCATGCCAGAAGAACAAAAAATTTTCACCATCATAGCCAACCTTGAAGGTCACTTAGCATTTCATCTCAAGGTTCAGGGCATCGCCACATATGATCAATTGATCCCCAAGGTGCTCAGCATTGAAAGAGCCCTTATGACTCAACCCGCGGAATCAACATCATACCCCGAACAACAAAACAACCGCCCACTATCCAATTACAATGATAAACCTTGCACGTGGGCAAGAACAAAAACATTACTAATTATGGTGTCATCGATGCCAAGGTGGTCATTAGTTCTCCTCGCCAACATACACCCGCACCACAAATCCAAACACAACACCAAAAAAATCATCACATAACACACCAACCAAACAACAATCCAACAATCAATAATCTCAATGAGCAAAGAGGACCACCCCAATGCAAGAGTTATCCCAAGCAAAAATACAGCACTTTGGGGGAACCACTTGAGGACATAATGAAAAAGTTGATAGACAAAAAACTCATCAAAGCGCCTACATTTGAGAATTACCAAGAACCAGATGTGAAACCTCCTTGGTATAACAAGAATTAACTTTGCGAATTCCATAAAATCAAAGGGTATACCACAAACAGTTGCATGAGATTGAAAAACATTGTTCAAGATCTCATCGATAAAAGAATTATAAATGTGGAACAACCTACAGGAAATCAGGATCTTAAGATATATACAAATATGATGCCGAATCATGGTAACAAAGGGAATAACAATGATAAAGGGAAATGCACCCACACAAATGTGAACCATGTGTACAAAATTGTTGTTGCCTTCCTAGATGAATACTGCACAGTTATCACCATCAAAGGCATCCATACCGGTTGTGGAGTCACCACAAGAGGTGAAAAAGTCACCATCACAAGATCATCCCACCAAAACAAAGTCCCTACATTTAGATCTATCCCTAATGGCTACAATGTCCTAGAACAACTCAAGAGAACGTCAGCACAAATCTCCATCATGGAGTTGCTGAAAATCTCATCTACCCATAGGAAAATCCTTGAAGAAGCGTTGGCCTCATCCACTGTCCCCACAGATCTTGATGTGCAACAATTCCAAGCTATGGTCGGAAACATCATTACACCTAATCTTCTTACATTCTCTAACCAAGATTTTCCCACTCAACCATCTCACAACCATGCACTTCACTTAGAAGTCATAGTATATAAGAGAAAATTCAAAAGGGTCTTGGTGGACAAAGGTGTGGGTTTGAATATATGTTCTCTCAACCTCATCAAACAATTGAAAATCCTAGAGGATTCTATTGACAAAGGAAAGGGTATCACAATAAGAGCATATGACGATCAAGAAAGAGTGTCCCAAGGCACGATCAAACTCCCTATTCAAGAAGGGATGACTCTCATGGAAACCACTTGTCAGGTCCTGGACCTTGACTTACCATATAACATCCTTTTGCAACATCCATGAATTCATACAATGAAGGCAGTAGCATCAACTTTTCATCAATGTGTGAAATTCACACATAAGGGACAAGAAGTTACCATCCATGGAGATCCTGAACCCTTCTCCTACTGCAAAATCATTGAAGCAAAGTATTACAAAATCCCTCGAGTACCAAAAAATGATGAGGGTCCATCCACACCATACATTGATCCTGCCACTCTCGCACCCACTTCTGTGACAGAGACACCTACCACTCCTGCCATTCCCACCATCTCTCACATCAAGCTCATTATCCAAGATAACGATTGTGGAAACTACAAGCTCCCTAATAATTTCTTTGTGGTAGGAGAGTTACCACAATCTCCTAGATCAAGGGGATGCCTGCAAATAAATGAGGCTTCCACATCCCAAATGTCTCTTGAAAACTATCCCACCTTCACAAGATGGGGAGATCTTGGATGAGAAGTTATTGAGGCAGATTCATCTCACATGTTGTATCAAGATGAAAGACCAACACCTGAATTACCATTGGATGATAGAAGCAAGGGTTTGCAAATGATGTTTGCAATGGGCTACGATAGAAACCAAAGACTTGGACAAAACGACAATGGGCTTATAATACCTATCATGCCAGAGACATGAACGATAACAAATATTGGCCTTGGATGTACCCCTCTGAGTATAACCATACGAGGCCAAAGTCCTCCAGTTAGAACGATTAACAATCCTCAGCCAACCCCAGCAAGAACTACGCTTACTAGTGCCTATAGGTAGAGTCATAAATAACTTTACATTTAATATAACCGATGTCTGTAGTAGTAGCGATGATGAGGATCACCTGACTAACTTACCTAGGCTATTTGAGGATACCACTCTTTGCATGATTAGCACCCTATCTTTTGTAATAGACCACCAAAATCATGAGATCTGCTTAGTATATCCCCAACTCATTGACTATGACCAACAAGGACCACCAGTTCTTGATACATTCAAAAATGATGAGGCACTCTCAAAATTCATGGGATTGCAAGATAACATTCTAGATGGGGACCATAAAATAGGGTTCATAATAGAGTTGGGCACACATGCCTATTATGGGGAAATGATTGAATCCTTTAGTCACAAAAGTGAGAAATTAAGAGTAATATCCAAGTACTTGAGTGAAAACCACACTGTGGCATTCTCTAACAAGAAAAAAGTAAAAAGAAAGGATGCATCCAATGGTGAAAACCTCTCTGAGGCTTCCAAGGATGGGGGATTCAATCTTCCTTTAAGAGCTATTCATCAGGAAAAGTTAGCAGTCTTGGAAAAAAAATGCAATTTGGTCAGCCTAGGAACAAAGGAGGCCCCACATATCACATTCTACGTGGAATCACTACTATCAGAAGAGCAAGAGCTCCTAGCAGCATTCTTAAGGGAAAGACAGATAAACTTTGCATGGAGTTATGCTGACATGCCAGGACTTGATCTAGAGACTGTGGTTCACCACTTAGTAGTGTATCCAAAAGAAAATCCTGTCAAACAAAAGCTTCAAAAAATGCATCCTCAGATCACCTTATTGGTCAAAATGGAGCTAAAAAAGGTACTAGATGCAAGATTCATCTGCCTGATAGATTATCTAGAATGGGTATCAAACTTGGTACCTATTTCAAAACCTGATGGAGCCATTAGAATCTACACAGAATTCAGAGATTTGAACAAAACATGTCCAAAAGATGACTTTCCGCTTCCCAACATCGACATGATAGTAGACATGACAGCAGGACATGAGATGTTATCACTAATGGATGGATTTTCAGGATACAATCAGATCATGATAGCTAAAGAAGACCAACATAAGATAGCTTTCACTTGTCCATGGGGGACTTACTGCTGGAACATGATGCCATTCGGCCTAAAGAATGCAGGAGCAACATATCAACGGGCCATGACATTGATATTCCATGACATGATCCATAAGATGGTTGAAGACTATGTTGATGACATTCTAGCTAAGTCTAAAAAGAGAAAATATCACATAGCAACCCTTAGTTCCATCTTTGATAGACTAGAGGAGTACAAGGTCAGACTAAACCCAAAGAAGTGCGTCTTCGGCATACAATCGGGAAATTGTCAAGATATATAGTGTCAATGAGAGGCATTGAGGTGGATCCAGCAAAAGTAAAAGCAATCCTCAAGATGGAGGCACTGAAAACATTAAAATAATTGAGAGGTCTCCAAGGTAGACTCCAATCCATCCGATGATTCATAGCACAATTGGCAGACAAAAAAAACCCATATTCTCACCTACTCCACAAGGGAGTAGCATACAAATGGGATACCAAGTGTGAAGAGGCATTTAACAAAATAAAAAATATCTACTAACACCATAAGTCTTAATGCCACCCATCCCAAAGAAACCATTGATCTTATATGTGTCAACAAAAATAGTAGCCCTTGGAGCTCTTCTAGCTCAGCATGACGAAAATGGAATGAAAAGGGCTATCTATTACATTAGTAGGATAATGGTTGGTCATGAGCTAAACTATTCATTCATCGAGAAAGCATGCCTCGTAGTAGTGTTTGCATCACAAAAATTTAGACATTACATGTTGGCACATAAAATAAAACTCATTGCCAAAATTGATCCTCTCAAGTATCTACTATCAAAGGCAATGCTCACAGGAAGAATGGAAAAATGGGTGATGATATTATCAGAATATAACATCGAATATGTGGAAAGGAAATAAATCAAGGGCCAAGTCATCGCAAACCAATTGGTAGAAGCACCAATCTATTCTGAGAACCCTCTTGTCTCGGAGTTTCTAGATGAATCCATTTTCAATCTCAACATAGCTAACCACTGGAAACTATACTTCGATGGCTCATACACACAACATGGATCAGGAGTTGGTGTCTGCTTCATCACCCCACAAGGGGATTGCATACCAAGGTCATACAAACTAGCATTTCCTTGCACCAATAACATTGCAAAATATGAGGCTTTAACCATAGGTCTTAGAATAGTAGTGCAGTAGAACATCATAGCTCTCAAAGTATATGGAGACTCCCAATTGATCATAAATCAAGTCAATGATGAATATCAAACCAAGGATGACAAGCTCACTCCATACAAGAAATTGGTGGAGACTCTCAAAGAATCCTTCATCGAAATTACATTTGAGCAAATACCTAGAGCCAACAATAGAGCAGCAAATCCCATGGCAACAATTGGGTCCCTACTAGACATCCCCAACAATGTTCCAAAATATAAATTCCTAGTAGAGCAGCTTCTCATGCCCACATTCGAGGTACCAGAATCAAAATTCATGTGCGCAATTGTTGGTCCCAGTGATCCTTGGTACCACAACATTTACACATACCTTCGTATAGGAGTCATACCCACTGACCTACCTTCAAACCTAAAATAAACCTTTGTTAAAAAGGCATCCAGATTTGTCATCCTAGGTGATACCCTATATCGTAGGAGCATAGAAGGAACCCTACTACGCTGCTTAAATGTTGAGGGGGCATTGACCGCTCTAACTAAAGTACACAACGGTATCTATGGTTCACACTCGAGTGGAATGACCATAGCTAAGAAATTACTGAGGATGGGGTATTATTGGACCACAATGGAAAGAGAAGCACATGATCATGCCAAAAAAGTTTGTACAATGTCAGCAGCATGGGGACCTAATCCATGCTCCAGCTCAAGAGCTTCATCCCATCATCACACCATGGCCCTTTTCGCAGTGGAGACTTGATCTCATTGGAAAAATCATGCCCACTTCATCTAATGGCCATAAATTCATCATAACCACAATGGAGTACTTTACTAAGTGGATGGAAGCCATACCCATGACGTACATAACTGGGAAGTAGATTTCAAAGTTCATCTTGAACTATCTTATTTTTTGATATTGTGTTCCACAAGTCATTATCTTAGATAATGGGACACCATTTAAGAATCAGGATGTCCGTGACTTATGCAAAAATTTCAAAATCTGACATCGCTTCTCCACCCCATACTATCCCCAAGGCAATGGCCAAGCAGAAGCTACAAATAAAACCATTATGAGAATCCTCAAGAAAACAGTCAATGACATAGGTCGTGACTAGAATTTACAACTTAATCCCACCCTTTGGGCCTATCAAACTAGCATCTGCACACCCACCAACATCACCCCTTTTTCCCTAGTCTACAGATCAAAAGCAATACTCCCCATAAAGATTGAGCTCCCATCCCTCAGGATATCACTGCAAAACCTCATCAATGATCAAGACTACCGAGTGTCAAGATTGCATGAGCTAGAGCTACTAGATGAGCGATGGATAGATGCTTCGAATCATTTACAAGTCTATCAGAATAGACTCAAAAGGAATTACAATAAGAAAATTAGAAGCAGGACCTTCCAAGTTGGAGAACTGGTATTAAAAGAAAATCAGAAGAATGTCCCAAACCCAAGTAGCAAAGGCAAGTTTGAACCCAATTGGTTGGGACCATTCGTCATCACAACAAGTTACAAATCAGGGGCATATCAGTTATCAACACCTGAAGGGGAACCTCTACAAGAGCCCATGAATAGCTCTCATCTCAAAAAGTTTTATGCCTAAATCTTTCAAGGTATAGAACCAAAATATCCAAACAAAAAAATAGAAAATATCTTAAAAAATGATTACTTCGGTGAAAACCTAGCAAACAGGCATCTTGGTGACAACAAAAAAATCAAAAAAGGAAAAAAATCCAAAAAAAATTAGAAAAAGGATAAAAAATAGTAAAGAAAAAAAATTGTCCTTTAGTGAAAACCACTTTGGTGGCACTTTGGACAAGTACCTTGGTGAAAACTTGGCAAACAGGCGCCTTGTGTAAATAAGCACTCTCCATCCACCAGGATATTTTACGGCTTGTTCTGCATCATCCATCCATTTCACTTCCATTATCCATCACATTCAAGTCTCCACCCATCACTCATCCACTCGCATCCGCACCATAGCTTGGTCATGTGCTCGTATCATGATCCCTCCTAGTACAATTGGGCCATCCCCAAGGTCAGTTTGTCCTACCTTTCTCAGAGTATTCTATTGCATCATGTTGGGAGCATGTTCTTATCAGATCAGATTCGTGTATGATCTTAAAATTCCTCAAATCAGAAAATCCAAAAAACATCAGAAAATTAGAAAATCCAAAAACATCAGAAAATCAGAAAATCCAAAAACATCAAAAAATCAGAAAACCGAAAAACATCAAAAAATCAGAAAATCCAAAAACATCAGAAAAATCAGAAAATCCAAAAACATTCAAAAAATTATCAAAATCCCAAAACAGGTCAAAATGTTAGTCAAAAAGTAAAAAATAAAGTCGTCTTGTCAAACTACATCGTCTTTGAGCTTGAACATAGGCAAGGTTGATCTTTGATCATCCCCAAGACAGTTAGGTCAGTCCTTTAGAAGTCTATCATAATAAACTGACATTTCATCATGTATATCTTCATCTGTAAATCAGTCAAGTCGTCCGTCGAACTACGTGACCTCTACGTGTATAACGTAGGCAAGGCTAATCTATTGATCAGCCCCTGAGACCCCTAGGATAGGTCCTTAGGTTAGTCTTTTGGTCAAAATATCAAAAAATCACAAAAAAAATAGAAATTCAAAAAATAAAAACATTTGAAAATATCGAAAAATACCAAAAATAGCCTCAAAACATTGCAAAACTCCAAAAACATCCAAATATTTGAAAAAATCCATCTGTCTCATCTCGCTTGCACCCGCAATAACACCATCCATAATAAACTAATTGCCACCCTCAAACTTTGGTGAAACAATTAGAAACAAGTCTAGTAGGTTAAAAGTTAAACTCAAAAACGTCAAGTCTTAGGTTTAAGTTAGTACGTAAACAAGTTGGTCAATTCTTTTTTTCGATAGTCCATCATCTAAGTAGTCCCATATCAATCATCTGATAACATCATGTCCTAGGATGAATCCTTCCTACAATGGGCATTATTTATCAAAAAGAACACTTTGGATAAACGAAACGACGTGTCGCCATCCACTAACATGTCCTAGGATGTATCCTTCCTACAATGGGCATTATCTTTTGGCAATAGTTTCAGTTCTTGTCCTGAAAAACACATTCCCTTTTGGTTAGCGGTATTGAAGAACATCAACTTGTTTGTGTGCTTTATCTTTGTCTTTTCACTTATCTTATTGCGCTTAGTCCAAGAACCTCTCGATGATATCCAAACGAAGGATTTAGAGAGATAGGAATGGGGCAACGATCATTATCCTTTTGTCTGCTATGCTTGTTGGACGTTCTTGTAAAATAAATTTGGTGAATACTTTCTTTGTTAGATATGTATAGAGGATGTTTTGGACAGCTTGTTGACTATTACATTGACTAGTTATACCTTTCCATGTTTTGGTCCGAGATGTTTGAAACTTCTAAAGTGCATCCTAGCAAAGTTTTCATATGTCAGGTGTGAACAAGAATACTCCTATCTATTTTTTGAGTCAAAGTCCATCACACTAAGTACAACATCATCCTGGTCCTTTATACCTTGATGCATCGTGCTTATGCGTGTTATCAAACATAAGGTAAGTGACCCTTTTAAAATCCCAATCCTTGATAAGAAAATCATCCATCTATCATCATAATTTCTCGTCATCATCTCTCATAAAGTTTTCTTGTTGGATCCTCTTTTCATCATCTAATGTCTTCTTTTCTGCACTAACATCACGTCATGAATAGTTAATCATCATCACCAGTGCATCCATCCTGCATCCACAAACCATCAATATTCTACATATCATCTCACATGCATGTTCATCATCATAATATAGATCTATTAGTCTAAGAATCTCATAAATCACATATTTGCATAAAACATCCATTGCATAATCATAGCATATCACATCATCCATCTCATCCATCTAGCATCATATCATCATTTAAGTTGTTTAGGATAATATAGATTTGTTATTCTAAGCATCTTAAAACCATCTCATTTGCATCATCATCCATAACAATCCATTTTAAACCTCTTTATCGCAAGATCGACCCTCAAATTAAATCTTTTTGCTTGATCTTTCGAGGGGGCAATGTACTAATGTACTTCTTTCCATTGGGGCAACCAAAAAAATTAGAAATTTTTTGAATTTTGATCGCGGAAAGTTTATTCTTTGAACCAATGCAACAAGTACATTGCTTCAAAGAGGGGAAAATTGTAGACATGCAAAATTAGCATTATGCACTTAGTTCATATTCATCCACTCATTAAATTAATCAAGCTCATCAAATCCATTCACCAAGTAAATCAGGACTATTTAATTCATTCCTAAGGTTATTCATTTAAATTAAATAAATCAAAGTCTCACATCAACCTTTTAATTAAATAAACCAAACTTTATTTAATTGAAATACAAATGCATATTCCATCCCTTTTTTATTTAAATAAATCAAAATATTTAAGTTAAAAGGGTCAAAATCACCTAAACATCATCTAAGCTAATCTAATCCTAATTAACCTAACCTAACCACCCATCACATCCTCTAGATTTTCCCACTTGCACCAATAAATCATTTTAATCCATTTATAAATTCATCATTTTATTTCAACTTGGCATAAAAATGGAATATTCTCTCAAGTTTGAATATGAAGACAAGTTGACTTGTCCCTTCCAACATTGCAATAAATTCTCTCTTTCATGTCCCCCTCTCAACATTTAATTCACAAATTCAAATTTGAATCTCCCCCTCTTGGGAACATTGGCCAAAACTTGCACATTCCTCAACCTATGACAAGTTGACAAGTGGCCTCATCTCATTGGTCCAATCTTTATCCCACATTGCTCTCTTATGAGCATTCTTCCAATTTGAAAATCTATAAATAAAGGGTTGATTCTTCATCAAATCATCTACGCTCTTATGCAAAGTTACTCTCTTAAATTGAGAACTAATTTTTATCATCACCATTGCATTGAATCATTTCAGTTTTAGCAAGGATTGGGAAAGGGTTATTAGCACATTTGACACCAATCCAATATGGAATAGGTACATGTTATGCTTTTGTAATGTCTCTAGATTACTCTTATTATTTGTTGCATTTTGAAGCGTTCACATGTTATTTCATAGGAGCATATTGACAAGTTTGCATATAAGTAACCCATGTTTGAGGTTTTAGAGTTTTGCAGATTTCATGGTGCTTCAGTATTTATACTTGTTTATGCCAAATTTCCCGAAATTACAACACTATAAGCCGACATTAGATCTAGGAGGATAAAATCCTACCAAGAATTTGAATTAAATTTAATTTTGGGGCATATGGGACTCATACACCAAAAGTGGCGTATGAGTCCCGTTAGGCTTAACTATGGGACACCAATTTCAAAAATTCTTAGATTCATGTAAAATCAAAATTGAGGCCCCGAAATGTAGGTGGGACTCATACACTCAAGGTGGCATAGGATTCCTAGATCACTAAATCTAGGCCACACAACCTAAAAAGACATGAATTATGATTGGATGTTAGTTTATGTCAGGATTATCCTTAGAAAGATACATTAATTAAGACTTGTGGATGCAAAATAAGGCCAAACAAGGAATAAAGAAGCCCAATTAATAATGAAAACCCTAGATTAGTGTGAAAGTGTGGTACAACACTTTACAACACCCTAAACAAGGTACAATTAAGTTCATTTAGTATACAAGGGCCCAAGACCTAATGTGAATGCATTAGAAACATTACAACACTAAATCAAGGCATCATTAAGGTTTATTTAACAAGGAGGACCCAAACAAGTGTGAAATTGTTATGAACGACATTTTTTGACACTACATTATCTATGATAGCAAAATGATAATACATAGGAAATTAAATAAGTGTCTGGTATAATTATGACAATAACCTAGTATGATTGTTATCTTATGGAAACATTGGTACTCCTGGATGGCATGAAAGAGTTATAACTCATGTTCATAAGAGACATAGAAATTATAGAAGTAATGCATGACTGCATTTTATGTCTTTCCATCATAAAATCCACTTAATTATATTGTTCTTTGTTGTCTCCAACTCCCTCTTGACAATTCCTAGTGTCAATAATAGCTCTATGGATACCATAAAAAAATATACAAAAAGTATAATATCCCCCATGATGCTATTAGGATAGCCTAAGCAAGATTATAGTTCATTAGTCATTATATAAGATCTTGTGCATATGTTTGATAGTGTTATTGTAGAGTGAAGAATTATTTTTGATGGTATATTTATGGGCTAAGCAACTAAGCTTTATTGGGTTGCATTATTTATTAGGTTAACTTACTATCTTATTGTTGTAGTAATAGTCCCTAGATATCATTTATTGTCAACAACATGGTTGTTCTCAAATGGTGTTAACTATTCCACTTGGTTTTGTGACATGTCTTTCTTCTTTATTAGTAGAATATTACCCTTGTGATGAATTATTTTTCACACTTCCCCTTATAATCATAGAGTTGGTAAGGAAGAGATAAGTCACTATCTAGGGTTTGGTGACAATACTTGTCAAGGTTATTTTCAATTTCTATTAGTGTTGAATGTTGACCAACCAAAGAAAAAAACCACCTTTACTATGTAGAACACTCATGTAAAAATGATAAACAATTTTATTTCTCTCCACAACCATACTTACACTCTAATGGTGAAATGTTGATTAATATGAAATAAGCTTCTTTTTGGCTTGAATGAGTTTCTTGGATCTAAGCAATGTTGTTGATCTTTAAATAAGCATTCCAACTACACAAAGAAAGTCAAATTTATTAGATCCTACATGATTATACTTGCATGCATGTCAAAAAAAAATTACCATACTAAAATGATATGTTTTTTAGGTTTTTTATAAAAAATAAACCCTTGTAATTCTATCTATATTCATGGTTGAAGTTATGCATAGATACAACATATTTTATCTTGATTTCCTAAACTATTAGTATATATTTATCAAGATTTACATGTATAAATAAATGGTTTTTACAAGTTTGATGCTTCCTTAGCATTGAGATTCAGAATGAGGTTGTAAATCACTATAATTAGTTAATCCTAAGGTTAAAATCCAACCAAAAAAGATGTTTTAGAAAAGTTTCCACATTCCAACACTAAACACACTTAGTAATAATCTAGTTGTCTCTTTTCAACAACCGTAGGGGGAGTTTGATATCATAGATCACATGTGTTAGACCTTGTATTCGGTGTTAGACACCAAAAAATTCCTCGTATAGCTTTTATAAGGGTTGTGGCTCCTACTTGACAATTATAGCTCTATCATTATAGCTAGGTGAGAGTTTGCAACACATACCAAACTATCAATTTTGGCCACAAAATTATTGAGAAAATATAATGTAATTAGTGATCTACTAAAGGGAATCTTTATAGTGTATTCAAGGTAGGCCATATATCCAATGATCATTGTTCAAACCCTCATTCTAAACTACATTCTTATCATTCTTTAAATTTAAATTCTTCACAAAAAATGTTATTTTGAAAGATAATAAAAGGTTTCAATGCTTCAAGGAGGGTTTGTAAAGGTTGTAAATACTCCAAAACAACTTCCAAGCTATTTATAGGACTATTTAATCATTTTATGAGAGTTTAAAGGGGTTAATATCATGGTGAACACTTAGGAACTTTTCTAATGTGTGAAAAAATAGTAACATAAACTTTTCTAATGTATGAACAAATAGTAAGATAGCATAAAAGGTCTCCATAAATACTAAAATCAAGAATTCTAACTATATAGTAACTTAGAGAATAGCTAGGAAAGAAAATACAAACAAGAGGTGGATTTGAGAACCCCAATCAAATCTTGACACCACAAAACTAATACCTCCTGTATTGGAAAAAATTCTAACTCGCACAAAAATTTAGATCTTACAATGTAACCAACTCATCAAGAACCAAGGAAAACTAGAACACTTCAAGCTAGAAGAACATTTGATCAATAAGGTTGCAAATAAATAAAGGACTCATCATTGTTTTTTGGGAAAATGGCACATGTGTATGCCAGGCACAACATGTTTCTAGCTAGCTTTGCAGGCTACTAATAAGGAAAAAGAATAACATAATCCTACATTATTAGGATGGATGTTATCTTTCCAAGTAAGTGTAGATGTGCATTTTAAGTAGCATATGACGAGCTTAAAAAATGAATAGAATCACATGATTGTTTTACTCAATTTCATAAAAAATAATAGCTATAGTAATTCCATATTAAAGAACAAGAATTTTATATATTTTTTTAAATTACTTCCAACACTTAAAATACGTTAGATCAAGCACTTCAATGAATCATGAACTAGGAAAGTGATTATAGAAATATGGTTTGTGAATAAGACTTGTGAGGAAAAGTGTGAAAAATATATAAAATGTGTCTCGATGCATTATCAAGTACGAGGTTATATTACATGCACTCCCTATTCAAAAACCTTTTTGATGGGAAGGGCACTCCTGAGGTACCAATAAAGTGTAGGCTTACATAGATCAAAATTTATTAAGAGCTAACTATTAAACCCCATGGATAAATCAAAGGATGTATTAGCAAAAATCTTTGAAGTAAATTCTAATTGCCTAGATTGAAACCACTATCTTGTGGCTCTTTGCAAGATTCAATGATCTAAGGCTTAAATACTTTAAGTATGGGAGGTTGTTGCTTGAATTAATTATAATAAGTCTTAGAGTCCCTCAATGGGAATTTCTCTATCCAAGCTATCCTTCCAAACTAGCTTCCTTTGCAATATTAAAGCCTTTTTTTAAGCCTTAATAACCCCTAAACATATATTTGAATGTGATTTTTAAGCACCAAGGAAACACATCCACACAACTACCGTAGGTTTAATTGGCATCTAATGATAAAGTTTAGGGTGTCCTCGAGATAATAAACATAGGCAAGAAGCTCAACCATGCACACAATGATCAATTGTAGGTGTAATGCAATAAGGGTTACTTGTGTGATTGAAATATGTACAACCCTCCAATAAACTTGAATGGCTGAATGCACATAGAACACAAAAATTCTTATACACAAAAAAGTTTATATACTATAATATCAGTATATATTCACAAATGCTTCATTAATTCAAATTTTTTGAAAGAATCTTCACCAAATCCATTTTATGCATATCCTGTAGACAACTCATTCCATGTGACCACATTTCTTTGAGGAATTTTGTTAAACAATTAATGTGCCTTATCTATGCTTCAATATTTTCCATACGTGTCTATTAGAGAATTTCCATCTACAATGTTTAACTAATTTTATTTAGTTTTTAAATCTTTGTCCAGAAATGTATTTTTTTCATATCCTACAATCATGGCATTCAATGAAACCAAATTTGTTTGAGGCACATTGTCAAGCAGTTTGCTTGCCTTGTGTATGGTTCCACACTTTGCATACATGTCTACAGAGCAGTTGTAAATACTACATCTGACAAAATTCCTGTCCTTTATGCTTTGATGGATGTGCATACCCTATTCCAAAGCTCCCATTTCGGTAGAGGTTCCAAGGATGCTGACAAAGTTTGTAGAGTCCAACATTACATCCGCTAGTTGCATTTGCTTGAAAGTTTCTAAAGCCTCTTCAACAAATCCATTTTGTGAATATCCTACTAACAGGGCATTCCATGAAAACATTTTTTTGGAGGCATTATGTCAAATAGTTCACGTGCCTTGTCTATGCTTCCCCATTTTGCATACATGTCTACGAGGGAAGTTACGACTACATCTGACAAAATTCATCTTTCCTTTATCATGCAATGGATGTCCATGCTTCGTTCTAAGGCTCCCATCGTGGCACAGGCAGGGAGGATGCTGGAAAAGATTGTGAAGTCCAACTTTCCACTATGAATTACATTTGATTGGAAGTTTCTGAATCTATTTTGACAAACACATTTTGTGCATATCCTACAATAAAAGCATTCCATGAGACCACATTTCTTTGAGGCATCCTGTCACATAGTTGGCATGCTTCCATGTTTCACATGCATGTCTACCAGAGCATATCCAAATGTGATGTTTGAATAATCCTTGTACATAGAGTTGGAAACTTGTTTAGTATGAGTGTAGCACAAGATTCTACTGTGTAGGTGGGTGGGAGAAATGATTTAAACACATTTACCGACATTCACATGGGTGAGAGAAATAATTTAAACATATTATCAAAATCCATGTAACTGCACGGAACTAACGGAAATGGAAACCAAGAATGGAAGTGAGATGGTTGAAGAGGGCCCCACAACATCCACCTAAGTGGTCAAATGCTTAGTGTGTGATGTTTAAGCCATGCCATCTCTATGTGTGTGTGGTTGTGTGCATATGTGTGTTAGTTATGCCAATAGGCATTCCACATTGACAACAATCAACCTATGTAAACAAAAAATATAGGTTGAAATTGACATGCAACTAGCAGTAATAGAAAATGAGGAGGCACAAAGATAAATGATATTGGTGATATCAAACTATTCCATCAACTTGCATGTGAATTGGTGTTGGCAGCCATTTCAAATCATTGGTGATGGTAGTTAGTTAGTTGCAAGAACCATTACCTATACTCTCCTTAAGCCCGCTACTCAAATTTTAGAGGATAACATGGGAAAAGGATTATAAGAAGAGGGGGAGGGATGATGCAACATCAGATCCTTAGGTTTATTATCTCAACCTCACCAAGATTGTTGTTTTAATTACTCCAACAATTGTTGTATGTTATAAGTGCCCTACATTCCATTACATTTCAAAATTATAATATATTCTTCTTTCATATGCACTGCTTGAATTCTAGTTTTAGTTTAATCCTTTTTCTTAGTTGGTAGATATTATAGAATGGTTTGTGACATTTGTGATGTCTGCCCCATATCTAATAATGGTACCAAATTCTCTTTTATTTCAAATATTATATTTCAAAACATCTTGATATAACATGAAGGCTAACATGAAGATCTATATCAGTTCAATATCATTAAAAAAGTCTATCTGAAATATGATAACTAAATATACCTAGCTATGGCACCTTGTGCAATGGGTACGCCGAAGAGGTGTGGAAGGTGAATTAGGAAAAAATTGACTTTTTTTTGCACACATTTGTGTAGTAAATGAGATCATTTGATAGGTCATTTATAAAATGATTTTAATATTATTATTAATTTTTTTTATTATTATTATAAAATAATATTATTATGTATTTTTTTAAAATTTTATGTATTAACTATTGTATTATTATATAAATATTTATTATTTATGTCATTATTTTATGTATTTATTATTATATTATTATATTATCTATTATTAACTATTGTATTAACTATTATAACCAAATTATTTATTATATTTTATAAGGGAAAGAATGTCGTAATGTTAAAACCTAAATGTGCTTATTATTAATTTTCATTTTAATAAACATACTCTTAAACTCCCATGACCATAATTTTTCATTTTAATAAACAATTTTCATTGGAATTTTTTTAAAAAAATTTCCCAATGCAATGAATGTGAGAGGGACCTATTCAAATGTAAGGATGAAATAATTACAAAATAAATATTTAATGTTAGCCTGTGTTTCAATATGAAACTGTCCACTTTTTAAAATTGTAGTTTAGGGCAATTCGGCTAAGACAAAGGCTGATTGTTGTTACAAGTAGTTGGGCGCCTACTTGAATGTGCTCATTATTAGTAACTTGGCCGTAATTTTCATTTTAATAAATATACTCTTAAGCCTCATCAAAACCTATGTAGCTTGCGAACAGGAGAAGTGATAAGCCAATGCCAAACTATGGCCATTCATAAATGGCAGTGAGAAACAGTGCGAGCATCCACAGTTCCGAATGGGAAGATGGTTGTTTAAAACCCATGAAAAATGGCAAAAAAATATGGACGACTGAGATTCATTTTGCTGTCAACCAAGTCCTATCCTTGGTTTTCCACCGTTGATAGGCAAAATGAGCTCTGAAAGCTCATATAGGACACACCTTCGACATAATTATAATTTATTATATAAAGTTATTAATGTAAATAAATTTAATTATTATTATTATATACTAATTAAATATTAATAATAATAAGATAAGAAATTATAATATATTTTAATAAAATATAATCATAATTTTATAAATCTATATATTTAAATATAAAATTAAAAATTTAATTTTTTTAATTACTATTATTTATAAATTAGGATTATAATTTTTTTTAGATATTTGTAAAGAAAAATATTTGTAATTGTATATAAATATGAGTTTGAAACTATAGTTAAAATTTTATATTATATGGTATATCTAATATATTTAACATTCAATATAAACAGTTCAAGATTGATATCTTACACTATTTGAGGTAGAAGTGTTCATGATATCTATATTATTTAATAAATTTAACATTAATGATAAACTTAAATGAATTACAAGTTCAATATTGAGAGCTAAAAAATTTAATTAGGATTTATTATTTTTTGAGATTTAATTAATGTATTTTATTCAAAGTTAGGATTAGGGTTCAATTAGGATTAAGGTTCAATTATGGTTAGGATTCAAATAGGATTATGGTTAGGTCAATTAGGATTATGAATAGGATTTAATTAGGGTTAACTATAGAGTTCAATTAGGGTCAGGGTTCCATTAGGATTACAATTAGTATTTAATTAGGTATACTATTAAAATTAGGGTTAAGGTTTAATTAGGGTTCTATTAGAGTTAGGGTTCTTGATTAGGGTTAGGGTTCAATTAGGATTAGAGTTAATATTAAGGTTAGGATTCAATTAGGGTTCAACTAGGGTTTAATTAGGGTTAGGATTAGACTTACAATTTTATTAGAGTTCAAATATTATTTAATTAGGGTTAGGGTTAGGGTTTGGAGTTCAAAGAATATTAGGGTTAGGGTTTAATTAGGGTAATGGTTAATGTTCAATTAGGGTTAGGATCAAGGTCAATTGCTTAAGGTTAGGGTATGGTTTCAATTAGGGTAAAGGATAATGTTCAATTAAGGTTACGTTTCAATTAGGGTAAGGGTTAGTATTCAATTAGGGTTAGGGTTCAATTAGGATTAGGATTAGGTTTTAGTTAGGACAATATTTTATGTTTAAGCATATTGATTCTTTTGGTTTGGTTAATATTTTTTTGAGATTCTTAGTTTAGTTCTTCATTCTTATATTCAATTAAATATCAAACTTTGTTCATGTCACATCAAATGAGCTTAAGCTATAAATCATCAAGATTTTATTATGAATATTTTTGTTCACATTTCTATGAGAAGTTCACATTTCTATTAGAAATGTTTAAATATACAAATATTGACTATTGAATAAGTTAAATAACCATACAAAGTAAAAAAAAATTAATGTTGAATAAGGTAATTTAGTCTATCCAATTCATTTAAATGTATCTTTGATTTAGTTAAACATATAAATATTGAATGTAAAATCAAGTAAATTACTATATCCAATTTTCTTAAATGTACAAATGTTGAATAATGAATTAAAAGAATTATAATATTTAATAGTGTATACCATCCAATAAGATCAGGTAAAAGTTCCAAATAAATTTTATAGAAAATATGATACATACTTAAAATATATAAACACTAAATACCGGATCAATGAACTGCCATATCCAATTCTATTGATGGATCATCTAAGCTAGAAAAATCCCAACAAGGAGAACTTTGGGTTATCTATATGAATATTTAAGGTCCTTGGAGAAGCTGCTATACCCTTAGTGAGAATGAATGGTTTTGAGAAACATAAAGGTGGATTAATTTTAAGCTAAAAAAATTAGGTTATAAATAAAAAAACAATTGTTATGCTTTCAAATTGATAAGAAATTGAAACTGTTAAAAATATAAACTATATTTTACACTCTTATACATTTGTTATGTAAATTCATGTGTCATGGAAGAGACACAACTCTTCAAAAATGATACATATTTAAATACCTTTGGATATATCTTTTTGAATGTAAAAAATATAATATCAATGTTTTATGATTTCCAATATTCTACATGGTATCAGAGCAATACCAATTTTTCCTATAAAGCTTTGATTTTTATGGAGACATGAAAGTTTTGAAGTACAAATATGTTCTTAGGGTAGCAAAATATCCAATTGAAAGTTAGTCACAAAAACGTAGTAATAAAGAGCAAGTTCTAAGCATAATTTGTTAGTGTTGGTTGTGGGAGACACCTACAAGAATAAATAGAGTTTGTTGGCATGCCTTGGGTAATATTTGTAGGACAACAAAAGCCATGCCTGAATTGAAGGAATACAATAGAACTAATATCCTGTTGATGTTTACCAACAGAAATCAATGTATAAATCTTCTAAAACTTGTATATAAGTTGTAGATAACAATTTTTTAGCATGAGAAGTGGTAGAAAAATAAATTATCAAGGGAGTGGTTGAAGAAAGTCTTATGCAAAGAATTGATGTCTTGAATGGGGTAAGTGCACGAAGTTGGGTCCACGAAACATGGAAGTTTTTTGCCTTAGCCAAAAAATTGAAATCGACATTGACAAAACGGGATCCCGATTTAATAAACGGGATCCCGATTTTTAAAAAACGGGATCCCGTTACGGTTCGAGATCCCGAGCCTGAGACCAAACGGGATCCCGCTTTTTAAAAATCGGGATCCCGTTTCCCGTCGGACTCCGAACCAAAGGAGAAGGAATGGGATCTTGATTTTTAATAAACGAGATCCCGATTTGTAAAACACGGGATCCCGATTTATAAATAACGGGATCCCGAGTTATATAAATTGGGATCCCGTTTCATACTATTATTTTTTTTTTTAAAAAACAACAGTTTTCACTGCTGCGAACGGGACCCCGAGTGGCTTGGCGACAGCGACCTCAACACCAACTACAGGTACCTCACTTCTTCGCATTTTTTTGGTTTGAATTGAAATTTTAAAAGAAATACGTTAATTTAGCATGTTTTTTTTTCAATTTATGTCACGTTTTAATTTTTTTTAATTGTTATATTAGAATTCAATAGTTGTCAAATTAGATGAAAACTTGCAATGAAATTTAAACGTTTTTTAATAAAATTGAGAAATAAAACCTTGAATTGAGTTTTAGAAACAAATTTTAACTTTTAAATCTTAAATTGTTCGATTAAACCCCAAAAAAATTGATTTTGAAAACCCTAATTGAAACAAAACAAAAAAATTTGCATTTCAAAACCCTAAAGATCGAAATGAAATAAAACATCGCATTTACAAATCCACATCGAGCTTTTTGAAACCCTAAATTCAAATCAAACGAAAAAAATTGAATTTGAAAACCCTAGTTTGAATTGAAACGAAAAAAATTAAAAACCCTAATTGTTTAAAACTGAAACCCTAAATTGAATTGGAACAAAAAAAATTGTTAAAACCCTAAGTTTTCTAAACCCTAGACCCTAAACTGTAAAATCTAAACCCATAATACTAAAGCATTTGAAATTTATGAACCCTAGACCCTAATCTTTCATTGGACATACCTAAAATTATGTAGGTTCAATATCAAGAATGGGTCTATTTGGTAGATTTATGAAAACTATTTTGAATATCTAGAATGCCATAAAAGTATAATTATAGCAATTCCAATTGGAAACACTTCCAGATACATATATATCCTAGATAATAATCCACCCATCCTCAATCATAATGGATTATTTGGCAATTAAGAGAGATTCAATTTAACCATAAAATTACCTATATTTTGATACTATATAGATTTATGTGGAAGGATAGAAATGCATCAATATGCTTTGTGCCATATTTTATGAATATTAATATTTAAGAAAAATCTAGATAAGATTGACCTAAGTAGATGATTTATGTAAGGGATTTTTAGTGAACAAGTGACACACCATGGAGATAGGGATGGTATTTAAATTCTTATTTATAAATATAGTGTACCCCCTTTAAATTTGTATTTGGTTTTTATAATGAGTTGAAATTATCAATGTGTTACATAAAAGAAATTTGTGCTTAGATATATTTAAATTAGATAATAAAGATATAGTTATATAAAATAGGGAATCCAACATGAGGAATAAACCTTTAATGTGCCATTGTGTGCATCTAATTTATGCCAATGATTTAGTAAGAGTGATCGTCTAAGAGGATGAAATTTAAGCCTTGAAAAATTGTAAGATCTAACACTATTTTAATGTAGTTTTATATGTGTGTACATGTCCACTATGTTTTTTGAGTTTATGTTAATGTAAGATAAGGAGGATTGGTGGATATATTTGAAATCTAAAGAAAAAACAAAAATGATGTGAATATATAGATATATATTTGTAAAATGATTCTTTAACTTATCTATATTAAACATTGTATATTATCTCTATATTACTATCATGGCTTGATTTTCATTATGTCTACTAAATGTTGCTATATTTATTCATTGTTGTAATTAAATTATAGGGCTCAATGTGTAATCTATTTTACATCAAATTTTATAGTAGACTTATAATCCTAGAATGTTTGTAAATTTAATAGCTAACAAATAACTTGATAGGTGCAACTAAAAACCAAAAAATGTGGTTTGATTTATCTCCATTAGGCTGGAAAGCTAAAAAATCTACTAGGTTTATCCCTATTAGGTTGAAAACCCAAAAGTGTAGCTTAATAAACTTACAAGTGGTGAAAACTCACAAAAGCACTAGAAACTAATATTTGCAAAACTACCCTTGACATATCAAAAAAAGCCAAAGGTCACCATATGTCATACCTGTATAGGTTGTATAGTTATATTAGATACCTTATAGTATCTCCTATTGGTTAAATATGTTTGAAGATGACATTAGCGACACATCCCTACATTTATATGAGATATATTATTAACATGTCATGTTACACATATGCTAAGATACTCAAATATGGATAAGGAGAACTAGGGAATATATATTAGAAGAGAAAGATATACTAAGCTATCCAATATTATATTTTTGTACTTAGTGTAGAAGAGAAATTCTAGACCAAGAATGCAAGTGCAAACTCAATACTCTACTTCTAATGAAAGGTAAATAAAATAATGAAAGATTAGAGAAGCATAATATGTTCCATAACATTCTTTTATGGCTCTAAATGTATGTGTTGAAGTTGCTCTTTGGTTCTCTAATGTGATAACATATACATACAAATTTTATCATATGGAAACATTTGGGGATGTCATTATTTTATAGAGTTGAGGGGAAAGGAATGGAGGACTAGGTTTTTTTGGAATCGAGGACTAGAATCATGAGAGAATTTTTGAATTTGAATTTGAGAGGGAAGAGAGAATTAAATGTAGGTGGTTGGGTTGATGGAGGGCTTGTGTTGACTTGATTAGGTAGATGGGAATAATTGAATGCTAATTTGAATTTGGATTGAAGGTCTAAGTTGGAAATGAATGGCTATGATTAGTCTAATTGATTTGATGGCTAGGATAGATTATTAATTTCATTTTAGATTTGATGAAGTGGAAGTAAGTTACATTAGTTTGAGTTTGGATTGGTGATTTGGAATTATTTTAATTTTAAGCTATGGATGTGACATGATTATCCCCTTAATGGTTGATTAAAAGTTAGGATTTGGGGATTTTAGCTAATTAAATAATAAACTCTAAAGTCTAAACCGTAAACCCTAAAGCCATCATTTTTTCTTAGGCTCTTAATGAAATTTGGTTGTCTTAGGCAACTCCACCAAATTTCATTACCTTATGCCATGTAATTGTTTCCTAGGATCTTGCAGCATGTAGATCCCCTTAAGCTATCCTATTACCTTAAACCCTAAACTCTAAAGTCTAAACCCTAAACCCTAAAGCCATCATTTTTTCTTTAAAGGCTCTTAATGAAATTTGGTTGCCTTCGGCAACTTCACCAAATTTTATTCATTTGAGCCATGCCATTTTCTCCTAGGACCTCACTAGACGTAAATCCCCTTAAGCCATCCTGTCACCCTAAATCGTAATTCAATTTTCTTAAGGGGTTGACAATATGACATTTCTTAAGGGGATCAAAGAAGTTCTTAAAATTTGGTGATCAAAGTTTCCCAAGGCCCAACCAAATTTAACAATAATAAGATCCTGCAAGATTATACAATATCAATTTAGTTAGTTGTATTTTCATTCAAATAACATGTGCCTTAGACATATAAATGAGGCTTACATATAATTTTATCATTTGTATTCAATTATTTAAGGCCATTTATATTGAATGGTTTAACTTGGTATTTCCTAAACATGTATCTTACATCTTGAAATTACAAATCTAATGTAGGTTCACTCATATCTTGAAGATCTCATGGATCCATTCAATAATATTCGCAATCCACCTCCACGCCATCCATCTCCAACACCTTCACCTCCACCTCCGCCCACTCCACCTTGTAACCCCCCACCTCCACCACCTGAAATCAATGAGCATGCTCGTTTGCAAGCACAAATCAATGCTTCTGCTAGAACCATCCAAGATCAAATCAACATTATTCAAAATGAAGAATGTGTCACCTCTGTGAGGATGTTTGCATCTAGGATGCAAACCCTGTTGATCTTTGTCGGGGCTATGGATGGGATCGAGATGAGCATCGACAATGGCTAGAGGAGAGGAGAACTCCTATTTTGAAAAGGAAAACACAAAGAAATGAATATCTATGCAGTAGAGAGCCATAATAGTTTATAAATTAAAACCATGATCTTAAATAGTTATGAATTTATAAATTTGGTGAGCGATGGATATTTTGTGTGATGAATTTATAAATTTGGTTCCAAATGGATATTTTTAGTGACATGAATTTATGATTTTGGTTCTATATGGATATTTTTAGTGACATGGATTTGTGAAGTTGGTGGAATTTATGAACTTATAATGAATAGTATATAATAGTATATATTTAATGACTATCTATTAGATCATGATTTCTCCTGCTGAAAAATTGTGTGTGTGTTAAAGACATAAAATGAGATTTTGTGAATGTTTCAAGTTTATTGTTTAGTATGTATGTGCATGTATTAAAAATTTGCATAATAGTTCTTAAATTTTGAAATTTGTATATGTATGTATGTATAGTTTAGTTTAATGATTTGTACGCATGCAAATTATGCATCATATTTTTTATTTTAAATGTACATGTACATACATTTAATTTTTAATTTTGTATGGACATGCTCTTGAGTTGAACAATCAATGTATATATATGTGCATTTCAATTAAATATATGAGAGCTTAATATATATGTTGCTCATCCTATTTCAACTAAATATATGATCTTAATTTTTGTATGCACATGGGTCCTAATTTGTATGATTTTAAATGCAGGTGCACATTATATCAAGCATATATCATGGATGATTTTAACATTGATGATATCATCAATCCACCACCTGAGCCACAGCCAGATCCACCTCCACCTCCCCCTCCCCCTCCACCTCCACCTCATATGCCACCTCCAACACCTATGGCATCTGATGAGGCTCGCTTGAGAGCACAAATAAATGATCAAGTTGCATCCTTACAAAATCAAATCAATGCTATGTAGAGTCAAGCATTGATTCCTCCACATGTGAGATGTTTTGCATCTGTATGCAAAACGTTGTTGATTCCATTAGGATGATCGATTCTGATCTTGATAGGCATCGACGAGAGAGAGAACAAATGAGACAATTTTATTCTGATGGTCTCTCTTATAAACAAATATTAGACCTTAAAATAACAAAAGCCCATCTAGCCCCCTACTTTCTTGACCCCGTTACCCGACAACCCATTCCACCCAACAAATCTAGAATATCCATGAGGTGGTGTGTACATCCGCAAATGATTGCACATTTTTGGGATCGATGGTATATGGTTTTTGATAGTCCCCCACATGCTAATTGGGAGTGCCCATTGTATTTTTTGAGAAAATTGTATGTAGATTTTGTTTTGGGGCAAAAGCCCAATTATTTTGATTTTAGATCATTTCAGGGTGTTGGTGGCGGCATGCCACAACAAAGATTAGGGGCAAGGGTTGATCCCCGACGCCCCGTGCATGCACAACCCCTTGTTGTTGCTCCTGGTCCTCCCATTCCTGCACCTGTACATCATCAAGCTCTGGTATCAACATTAGGTTCCCTTAGTACACTCGCAGGAGACCTTGATCAGCACGCTTCTGCGATAGCGAGTGGGGAGCATAGAGACGATGATGATGATGGAGGAGTTTTTTATGGAGCTGGTCCGAGTACTGCTCTAGGAGTGTCGAGAACCATCCCCCATATATGTACTAGTTGTCATCAAGTGTATTTATATGGACTTGTCAGGCTACACCAGTTCAGTGGGCCAAGGGAGATGCAATTAGTTCATCTAGTGCTTATCGGTTCATTTTGTAGAGAGTTCCTCATAGACAGAACAACACCCACGAGGACACTTTCTGACCACGGTATAAATATGCATCTAGATGTACGAACTCATTTTATAATAATTTTTATGGTTGTATATATCAAAGAAAAGTTTGCAATACATTTTAACAATCAATTTTTTTGGTGTATAGATGACACTTTCGATGCAAGGGCAATCATCTGTACCACGAGTACATATATCGACACCGGTCATACTTGGCAACCCTTATGGGGTATTTTGATTTCATTTTTTAAAATTATATATGAAATCATAAATTATTTAACTTGATTTTTAAATTTATAATTTAATCACATATATGTTTCAAATATTCATGTTGGTTTAGGTGGGTCAATCGGCATCCACGTCGATTCCTCCTGAGGGATTGTCAAGCACTCCTCCATTATCGAGCGACATAGATCATGGGCAGGTACATTCATATTGTAAATTTGTTTAAAGTTTACATTAGTATAGTTACAATTTTATGAGTTTTGAATTCACTAGATATATGAAATGCATGCATGTACACTTGTAAATATTATAAGCATTAAATTTCTATGTACATGTATGTCTAGGTTGATACCACAATAAGAATGGGCATTGGGCAAACATTTGATGTTGCAGTTACTCATGAGGCCACTGATTTCTAGGTTGTTTACAAAAATTTCTACACAAAATGTGCAAACATGAATATATATGTATATATTAACCTAATTGAATTGTACATGCTTTAATTTTGATCTTGTAGGACTTTGTTGGTGCAACTTTCAGCCTTAACCCAGACATAGTTACACCACCAGGAGGACATGTAGAGCAGGTCTCAGATCAAATGGTAATTTTATTTTTTTATTATATTTAAAGTGAATTATAAATTTTAAATTGAATATATACGTATTAATATGATATTTTCACATATTCTTTTTCTTTTATAGCATGAGACACATCCTGTAGTTGAGCATGTATAGGCAGTCACAGAAGAGTGGACAACTTTCGAGGTATGGTATGTAATTAAGAATATGATAAATTCTGAATTAAAATTGAATAAAATAATAATTCTAAGAGTTGTACATCTAAATTTCGAATTTCTTTGTCTTGTTATGTAGACCTAGTTTAGAGGTAGAGTTTCTTGACCGCTTTGAGGCATCCGGATGTAGATATGGTGGTAATTTAATTTTATGATCGATTATAAATGAAATTTTCATTAAATCATTTTTTATTGTCTTACATCTAATTTCATCTTTCTGTTATGTACAGAGTGTTTCAGGTCATCCACATAGTCCGCATGGTGTGAAGAGGTCTCTTGATTATAGAGACAGTACATGACCTACAAACATGTGATTTTATGTGTTTTATATTTCTTGTAACTTATCATGTACTCTGTTGGACTTTATTTCATGTGTGCTTAATATATTGGTTTCATACACTTAATATGTTACATAAATTATGGACTTTATTATTGTTTGAAATTTTAATTTACGCATGTACATTTATGCATTTTATGTTCATAGTCAAGACATTAATATAGGACATTAATGTGAAATTTACTGAAGACTTCATAATTGTAGAATAATTTTAGGTTTAATCTTCTTTTCAATGAATAAGAAGATATTTTCCTTCTAATGTATTAATTTTAATTTTATGAGAGAAAATTTATGTGGATTTACCTACTTATTTAGTTCTATAAATTGAATTTTGCCTCATTGTTGGTGCACTTGGAATTCCTATACCTTGTGAATATCATGGATATCACCATTCTTTGTTATTTTATTCTTTAATTTTTCCTTAACTAAATTGACAAATAAAGTCATTGCTCTAAACTCTTAAGCAAATAAAATTCTTTATAGTGAAAAAATCTAACAAGGTATTGATATAATTAGCTAATGTACATATTTATAAAATGACACCATTAGTTTCTCACTAGTAATGGAAAAAGTGTTCCTACTAAAAATTAAGGAAAGAGGTAATCATTAGAAAAAATATAAATTATGATAACATGAGAATGTGTATATGTAAAATGATTGTAACCATTAGGTGATGAATACGTAGTGTACACACATGATAAATTTTAAAAATGATGAATATGGAGCTCAATCCAAAGGAAAATTAATTTCATCATTGTTTCCCCCATTTAGAATATCATGATTGTGTGTAGTGTATGAAAAATGAATAAAAGTCTTGCCTCCATGTGTCAATAACAAGAAAAAAAATAGAATATCACATAAATTATGATAACATAAGAATGTGTATATGTAAAACAATTGTAATCATTAGGTGATGAATACTTAGTGTACACACATGATAAATTTTAAAAATGATGAATATGGAGCTCAATCCAAAGGAAAATTAATTTCATCATTGTTTCCCCCATTTAGAATATCATGATTGTGTGTAGTGTATGAAAAATGAATAAAAGTCTTGTCTCCATGTGTCAATAACAAGAAAAAAAATAGAATATCACATAAATTATGATAACATAAGAATATGTATATGTAAAACAATTGTAACCATTAGGTGATGAATACGTAGTGTACACACATGATAAATTTTAAAAATCATGAATATGGAGCTCAATCCAAAGGAAAATTAATTTCATCATTGTTTCCCCATTTAGAATATCATGATTGTGTGTTGTGTATGAAAAATGAATAAAAGTCTTGTCTCCATGTGTCAATAACAAGAAAAAAAAAATAATATCACATAAACTATGTACATAAGAAATAGAAATATGACCCACAAAATTTTCTCTATGAATTAAGGTTAGGGTTATAGGATAAAACTTTGGGTAAAGGTTAGGATTAGGAGACAACTAGAGTTAGGGTTAGGTTTCAATTAGGGTCGGATACAACAAGGCTTAGGGATAGGATTAATTTTAGGATAGGTTAAGGGTTCATCTAACACTAATTTATAAGTTGTCAAAACAAATAATGACGTCTTAAGGGGGTGTCTAAAGGGGTCATAATAGAACATGTTAATTAAGGGGACGTCTAGGGGTGCTTAATAAAGTGTCTTAGGGGATGTCTAAAGGGGTCCATAATAGGAAAGATCTTAAGGGGAGACCTTGGGTTCCATAATACGACGTCTTAAGGGAATATCTTAGGGGGTTTAGAATATGTCTCAGAGGGATGTCTAAAGGGGAGTCATAATAGAGCGTGTTAATTAAGGGGATGTCTTAAAGGGGTCATACAGGGATGTCTTAAGAAGTCATAATAGAACATGTTATTTAAGGGGCGTCTAAAGGGGTCATAATAGGAACAAATCTTAAGGGGATGTCTTAAGTGGTTAGAATATGTCTTAAGGGGATGTCTAAAGGGTTCATAATAGAATGTGTTAATTAAGGGGATGTCTTAAGGGGTCTTAAGGGGATGTCTAACGGGGTCATAAGGGGATGTCTAAAGGGGTCATAATATAACATGTTAATTAAGGGGATGTCTAAAAGGGTCATAATAGAATGTCTTAAGGGGATGTCTTAAGCGGTTATAATATGTCTTAAGGGGATGTCTAAAGGGGTCATAATAGAATGTGTTAATTAAGGGGATGTCTTAAGGGGTCTTAAGGGGATGTCTAAAGGGGTCATAATAGAACATGTTAATTAAGGGGATATCTAAAAGGGTCATAATAGAATAATAATGTATGCATGATATTTAGTGATTATACAATTAGACATAAAGTTTCAAAGTAGGAAAACATGCACATTTAACAAAAAAAAAATATAGAATATAAATTTGATACATAGAAGTACACAGAGAATGTTTAATTCTGTAAGTATGTATGTACATATATGTCA
>VDFB02000003.1:488646493-488676312 GCA_007258455.2 Sequoia sempervirens
CCTTCCTACAATGGGCATTATCTTTTGGTAATAGTTTTGCTTCTTATCCTTAAAAACACATCCCCTTTTGGTTACCAGTATTGAAGAACATCAGCTTGTTTGTTTACTTTGTCTTTATCTTTGGACTTATCTTATTACACTCATTCCAAGGACCTCTTAATGATATCCTAACTAAGGATTTAGAGAGATAGGAATGGGGCAACATCATTATCCTTTTGTCGCTATGGTTGTTGGACGCTCTTGTAAAATAAATTTGGTGAATACTTTCTTTGTTAGATATGTATAGAGGGATGTTTTGAATGTTTGTTGGATCTTTTATTACATTGATCGGTTATACCTTTCCATGTTTTGGTCCGAGGATGTTTGAAACTTCTAAAGTGCATCCTATAGCAAGGTTTTTGTATGTCAAGTGTGAACAAGAATACCCCTATCTGTTTGTCGAGTCAAAGTCCATATCACTAGGTGCAATGCCATCCTGGTTTTTTATACCTTGATACATCGTACCCATGTGTGTTATCAAACATAAGGTAAGTACCCTATTTAAATCCCAATCCTTGATAAGAAAAATCATCCATCTTATCATCATCCATTTCTCATCATTATCTCTCATAAATTTGGTTTGTTGGATCCTCTTTTCATCATCTAATTTCTTCTTTTCACACTAACATCATGCCAAAATAGTTAATCATCATCACCAGTGCATCCATCCCGCATCCACAAACCATCAACATCCTGCATATCATCTCACATTCATAATCATCATCATAATATAGATCTATTAGTCGAAGCATCTCATAAATCACATATTTGCATAAAACATCCATTGCATAATCATATCATATCAAATCATCCATCTCATCCATCTCACATCATATCATCATTTAAGTTGTTTAAGATAATATAGATTTGTTATTCTAAGCATCTTAAAACCATCTCATTTGCATCATCATCCATAACCATCCATTTTAAACCTCTTTATCGCAAGATCGACCCTCAAATTAAATCTTTTTGCTTGATCTTTCGAGGGGGCAATGTACTAATGTACTTCTTTCCATTGGGGCAACCAAAAAAATTAGAAATTTTTTGAATTTTGATCGCGGAAAGTTTATTCTTTGAACCAATGCAACAAGTACATTGCTTCAAAGAGGGGAAAATTGTAGACATGCAAAATTAGCATTATGCACTTAGTTCATATTCATCCACTCATTAAATTAATCAAGCTCATCAAATCCATTCACCAAGTAAATCAGGACTATTTAATTCATTCCTAAGGTTATTCATTTAAATTAAATAAATCAAAGTCTCACATCAACCTTTTAATTAAATAAACCAAACTTTATTTAATTGAAATACAAATGCATATTCCATCCCTTTTTTATTTAAATAAATCAAAATATTTAAGTTAAAAGGGTCAAAATCACCTAAACATCATCTAAGCTAATCTAATCCTAATTAACCTAACCTAACCACCCATCACATCCTCTAGATTTTCCCACTTGCACCAATAAATCATTTTAATCCATTTATAAATTCATCATTTTATTTCAACTTGGCATAAAAATGGAATATTCTCTCAAGTTTGAATATGAAGACAAGTTGACTTGTCCCTTCCAACATTGCAATAAATTCTCTCTTTCATGTCCCCCTCTCAACATTTAATTCACAAATTCAAATTTGAATCTCCCCCTCTTGGGAACATTGGCCAAAACTTGCACATTCCTCAACCTATGACAAGTTGACAAGTGGCCTCATCTCATTGGTCCAATCTTTATCCCACATTGCTCTCTTATGAGCATTCTTCCAATTTGAAAATCTATAAATAAAGGGTTGATTCTTCATCAAATCATCTACGCTCTTATGCAAAGTTACTCTCTTAAATTGAGAACTAATTTTTATCATCACCATTGCATTGAATCATTTCAGTTTTAGCAAGGATTGGGAAAGGGTTATTAGCACATTTGACACCAATCCAATATGGAATAGGTACATGTTATGCTTTTGTAATGTCTCTAGATTACTCTTATTATTTGTTGCATTTTGAAGCGTTCACATGTTATTTCATAGGAGCATATTGACAAGTTTGCATATAAGTAACCCATGTTTGAGGTTTTAGAGTTTTGCAGATTTCATGGTGCTTCAGTATTTATACTTGTTTATGCCAAATTTCCCGAAATTACAACACTATAAGCCGACATTAGATCTAGGAGGATAAAATCCTACCAAGAATTTGAATTAAATTTAATTTTGGGGCATATGGGACTCATACACCAAAAGTGGCGTATGAGTCCCGTTAGGCTTAACTATGGGACACCAATTTCAAAAATTCTTAGATTCATGTAAAATCAAAATTGAGGCCCCGAAATGTAGGTGGGACTCATACACTCAAGGTGGCATAGGATTCCTAGATCACTAAATCTAGGCCACACAACCTAAAAAGACATGAATTATGATTGGATGTTAGTTTATGTCAGGATTATCCTTAGAAAGATACATTAATTAAGACTTGTGGATGCAAAATAAGGCCAAACAAGGAATAAAGAAGCCCAATTAATAATGAAAACCCTAGATTAGTGTGAAAGTGTGGTACAACACTTTACAACACCCTAAACAAGGTACAATTAAGTTCATTTAGTATACAAGGGCCCAAGACCTAATGTGAATGCATTAGAAACATTACAACACTAAATCAAGGCATCATTAAGGTTTATTTAACAAGGAGGACCCAAACAAGTGTGAAATTGTTATGAACGACATTTTTTGACACTACATTATCTATGATAGCAAAATGATAATACATAGGAAATTAAATAAGTGTCTGGTATAATTATGACAATAACCTAGTATGATTGTTATCTTATGGAAACATTGGTACTCCTGGATGGCATGAAAGAGTTATAACTCATGTTCATAAGAGACATAGAAATTATAGAAGTAATGCATGACTGCATTTTATGTCTTTCCATCATAAAATCCACTTAATTATATTGTTCTTTGTTGTCTCCAACTCCCTCTTGACAATTCCTAGTGTCAATAATAGCTCTATGGATACCATAAAAAAATATACAAAAAGTATAATATCCCCCATGATGCTATTAGGATAGCCTAAGCAAGATTATAGTTCATTAGTCATTATATAAGATCTTGTGCATATGTTTGATAGTGTTATTGTAGAGTGAAGAATTATTTTTGATGGTATATTTATGGGCTAAGCAACTAAGCTTTATTGGGTTGCATTATTTATTAGGTTAACTTACTATCTTATTGTTGTAGTAATAGTCCCTAGATATCATTTATTGTCAACAACATGGTTGTTCTCAAATGGTGTTAACTATTCCACTTGGTTTTGTGACATGTCTTTCTTCTTTATTAGTAGAATATTACCCTTGTGATGAATTATTTTTCACACTTCCCCTTATAATCATAGAGTTGGTAAGGAAGAGATAAGTCACTATCTAGGGTTTGGTGACAATACTTGTCAAGGTTATTTTCAATTTCTATTAGTGTTGAATGTTGACCAACCAAAGAAAAAAACCACCTTTACTATGTAGAACACTCATGTAAAAATGATAAACAATTTTATTTCTCTCCACAACCATACTTACACTCTAATGGTGAAATGTTGATTAATATGAAATAAGCTTCTTTTTGGCTTGAATGAGTTTCTTGGATCTAAGCAATGTTGTTGATCTTTAAATAAGCATTCCAACTACACAAAGAAAGTCAAATTTATTAGATCCTACATGATTATAC
The DNA here is from genome assembly GCA_007258455.2 of Sequoia sempervirens. Taxonomy (NCBI): domain Eukaryota; kingdom Viridiplantae; phylum Streptophyta; class Pinopsida; order Cupressales; family Cupressaceae; genus Sequoia; species Sequoia sempervirens. Next base: position 488,650,244 of record VDFB02000003.1, read on the forward strand.
TTGCATGCATGTCAAAAAAAAATTACCATACTAAAATGATATGTTTTTTAGGTTTTTTATAAAAAATAAACCCTTGTAATTCTATCTATATTCATGGTTGAAGTTATGCATAGATACAACATATTTTATCTTGATTTCCTAAACTATTAGTATATATTTATCAAGATTTACATGTATAAATAAATGGTTTTTACAAGTTTGATGCTTCCTTAGCATTGAGATTCAGAATGAGGTTGTAAATCACTATAATTAGTTAATCCTAAGGTTAAAATCCAACCAAAAAAGATGTTTTAGAAAAGTTTCCACATTCCAACACTAAACACACTTAGTAATAATCTAGTTGTCTCTTTTCAACAACCGTAGGGGGAGTTTGATATCATAGATCACATGTGTTAGACCTTGTATTCGGTGTTAGACACCAAAAAATTCCTCGTATAGCTTTTATAAGGGTTGTGGCTCCTACTTGACAATTATAGCTCTATCATTATAGCTAGGTGAGAGTTTGCAACACATACCAAACTATCAATTTTGGCCACAAAATTATTGAGAAAATATAATGTAATTAGTGATCTACTAAAGGGAATCTTTATAGTGTATTCAAGGTAGGCCATATATCCAATGATCATTGTTCAAACCCTCATTCTAAACTACATTCTTATCATTCTTTAAATTTAAATTCTTCACAAAAAATGTTATTTTGAAAGATAATAAAAGGTTTCAATGCTTCAAGGAGGGTTTGTAAAGGTTGTAAATACTCCAAAACAACTTCCAAGCTATTTATAGGACTATTTAATCATTTTATGAGAGTTTAAAGGGGTTAATATCATGGTGAACACTTAGGAACTTTTCTAATGTGTGAAAAAATAGTAACATAAACTTTTCTAATGTATGAACAAATAGTAAGATAGCATAAAAGGTCTCCATAAATACTAAAATCAAGAATTCTAACTATATAGTAACTTAGAGAATAGCTAGGAAAGAAAATACAAACAAGAGGTGTTTGTCATAATAGTGGTTTACAATTCCTCGAGGAACAAATTTTAGCTGAAATCACATATTTTAGAAAATATAATGATTTAAGCCTAAAAAGTTCCATTTTAAGGATTCCAATTGAAGAGGGTTTGATCAAATCACCTTAGATCAAACCCCCTTGGATAGAACCTCTAGTTTTAAACCATACCTATAAATCGTCTCCTTTACACCTATCAAAATGCTTGATAAAAAATCACTTTTGATTTAGATTTTGGGGGATCAAATGAATTCATTTAAAATTTATTTCAAATGATTATGGTATTCCTCATAACAAGCTATCCAATGAATATAATTTTAATATGTTTTGGTTTTGTTATGTATTTGTTTTTTAAGTTTTATTAAACATAGGTTTTTCATCGAAAATGAATTTTTTTTGTTCTTCACATGTGGAAAAATAGAATATTATCAAAAAAAAATTGAAAAATATGAGTGCACCAGATATTGAAGTCCTTGATCCAACAAAAAAATTAAATTAAATTTTGACATATACAAAAAAGTTACGCTTATACTGACACTATGTCTGAATTGTAATTGTTTGACTTTGAAACTTGATTAAAGAAAAAATATTCAATAAAAAACTATCTAACCAAGTGGAAGCACTAGATATCAGAGTTACAAATCTAAATTTGAAAGAATTAAAATTTTATTCTTCATGGAAAAAAAGTTATGCGTTATACGGTGTGCATCACTTTTTAAAATGTTTTTGAAAATAATCTATTTTCGTGGGAGATGGAAAAAAAGTGCAATTTGATTCCCAAAATTTTGAAAAAAATATTTTTAGAATCTACAGACAAAATTTGATGAGACTCTAGTTTGCACCATCTTCAAATTCCTCATAGTTTAGCTATAGGTGCCCAAATGTGAAGATTTAGTTAAAATAATAATTTCTGTCCAATTTGGCCAAAAATTGTAAAACCACTATTATGGGATCACCCACAAGAGGTGGATTTGAGAACCCCAATCAAATCTTGACACCACAAAACTAATACCTCCTGTATTGGAAAAAATTCTAACTCGCACAAAAATTTAGATCTTACAATGTAACCAACTCATCAAGAACCAAGGAAAACTAGAACACTTCAAGCTAGAAGAACATTTGATCAATAAGGTTGCAAATAAATAAAGGACTCATCATTGTTTTTTGGGAAAATGGCACATGTGTATGCCAGGCACAACATGTTTCTAGCTAGCTTTGCAGGCTACTAATAAGGAAAAAGAATAACATAATCCTACATTATTAGGATGGATGTTATCTTTCCAAGTAAGTGTAGATGTGCATTTTAAGTAGCATATGACGAGCTTAAAAAATGAATAGAATCACATGATTGTTTTACTCAATTTCATAAAAAATAATAGCTATAGTAATTCCATATTAAAGAACAAGAATTTTATATATTTTTTTAAATTACTTCCAACACTTAAAATACGTTAGATCAAGCACTTCAATGAATCATGAACTAGGAAAGTGATTATAGAAATATGGTTTGTGAATAAGACTTGTGAGGAAAAGTGTGAAAAATATATAAAATGTGTCTCGATGCATTATCAAGTACGAGGTTATATTACATGCACTCCCTATTCAAAAACCTTTTTGATGGGAAGGGCACTCCTGAGGTACCAATAAAGTGTAGGCTTACATAGATCAAAATTTATTAAGAGCTAACTATTAAACCCCATGGATAAATCAAAGGATGTATTAGCAAAAATCTTTGAAGTAAATTCTAATTGCCTAGATTGAAACCACTATCTTGTGGCTCTTTGCAAGATTCAATGATCTAAGGCTTAAATACTTTAAGTATGGGAGGTTGTTGCTTGAATTAATTATAATAAGTCTTAGAGTCCCTCAATGGGAATTTCTCTATCCAAGCTATCCTTCCAAACTAGCTTCCTTTGCAATATTAAAGCCTTTTTTTAAGCCTTAATAACCCCTAAACATATATTTGAATGTGATTTTTAAGCACCAAGGAAACACATCCACACAACTACCGTAGGTTTAATTGGCATCTAATGATAAAGTTTAGGGTGTCCTCGAGATAATAAACATAGGCAAGAAGCTCAACCATGCACACAATGATCAATTGTAGGTGTAATGCAATAAGGGTTACTTGTGTGATTGAAATATGTACAACCCTCCAATAAACTTGAATGGCTGAATGCACATAGAACACAAAAATTCTTATACACAAAAAAGTTTATATACTATAATATCAGTATATATTCACAAATGCTTCATTAATTCAAATTTTTTGAAAGAATCTTCACCAAATCCATTTTATGCATATCCTGTAGACAACTCATTCCATGTGACCACATTTCTTTGAGGAATTTTGTTAAACAATTAATGTGCCTTATCTATGCTTCAATATTTTCCATACGTGTCTATTAGAGAATTTCCATCTACAATGTTTAACTAATTTTATTTAGTTTTTAAATCTTTGTCCAGAAATGTATTTTTTTCATATCCTACAATCATGGCATTCAATGAAACCAAATTTGTTTGAGGCACATTGTCAAGCAGTTTGCTTGCCTTGTGTATGGTTCCACACTTTGCATACATGTCTACAGAGCAGTTGTAAATACTACATCTGACAAAATTCCTGTCCTTTATGCTTTGATGGATGTGCATACCCTATTCCAAAGCTCCCATTTCGGTAGAGGTTCCAAGGATGCTGACAAAGTTTGTAGAGTCCAACATTACATCCGCTAGTTGCATTTGCTTGAAAGTTTCTAAAGCCTCTTCAACAAATCCATTTTGTGAATATCCTACTAACAGGGCATTCCATGAAAACATTTTTTTGGAGGCATTATGTCAAATAGTTCACGTGCCTTGTCTATGCTTCCCCATTTTGCATACATGTCTACGAGGGAAGTTACGACTACATCTGACAAAATTCATCTTTCCTTTATCATGCAATGGATGTCCATGCTTCGTTCTAAGGCTCCCATCGTGGCACAGGCAGGGAGGATGCTGGAAAAGATTGTGAAGTCCAACTTTCCACTATGAATTACATTTGATTGGAAGTTTCTGAATCTATTTTGACAAACACATTTTGTGCATATCCTACAATAAAAGCATTCCATGAGACCACATTTCTTTGAGGCATCCTGTCACATAGTTGGCATGCTTCCATGTTTCACATGCATGTCTACCAGAGCATATCCAAATGTGATGTTTGAATAATCCTTGTACATAGAGTTGGAAACTTGTTTAGTATGAGTGTAGCACAAGATTCTACTGTGTAGGTGGGTGGGAGAAATGATTTAAACACATTTACCGACATTCACATGGGTGAGAGAAATAATTTAAACATATTATCAAAATCCATGTAACTGCACGGAACTAACGGAAATGGAAACCAAGAATGGAAGTGAGATGGTTGAAGAGGGCCCCACAACATCCACCTAAGTGGTCAAATGCTTAGTGTGTGATGTTTAAGCCATGCCATCTCTATGTGTGTGTGGTTGTGTGCATATGTGTGTTAGTTATGCCAATAGGCATTCCACATTGACAACAATCAACCTATGTAAACAAAAAATATAGGTTGAAATTGACATGCAACTAGCAGTAATAGAAAATGAGGAGGCACAAAGATAAATGATATTGGTGATATCAAACTATTCCATCAACTTGCATGTGAATTGGTGTTGGCAGCCATTTCAAATCATTGGTGATGGTAGTTAGTTAGTTGCAAGAACCATTACCTATACTCTCCTTAAGCCCGCTACTCAAATTTTAGAGGATAACATGGGAAAAGGATTATAAGAAGAGGGGGAGGGATGATGCAACATCAGATCCTTAGGTTTATTATCTCAACCTCACCAAGATTGTTGTTTTAATTACTCCAACAATTGTTGTATGTTATAAGTGCCCTACATTCCATTACATTTCAAAATTATAATATATTCTTCTTTCATATGCACTGCTTGAATTCTAGTTTTAGTTTAATCCTTTTTCTTAGTTGGTAGATATTATAGAATGGTTTGTGACATTTGTGATGTCTGCCCCATATCTAATAATGGTACCAAATTCTCTTTTATTTCAAATATTATATTTCAAAACATCTTGATATAACATGAAGGCTAACATGAAGATCTATATCAGTTCAATATCATTAAAAAAGTCTATCTGAAATATGATAACTAAATATACCTAGCTATGGCACCTTGTGCAATGGGTACGCCGAAGAGGTGTGGAAGGTGAATTAGGAAAAAATTGACTTTTTTTTGCACACATTTGTGTAGTAAATGAGATCATTTGATAGGTCATTTATAAAATGATTTTAATATTATTATTAATTTTTTTTATTATTATTATAAAATAATATTATTATGTATTTTTTTAAAATTTTATGTGTATTAACTATTGTATTATTATATAAATATTTATTATTTATGTCATTATTTTGTATTTATTATTATATTATTATATTATCTATTATTAACTATTGTATTAACTATTATAACCAAATTATTTATTATATTTTATAAGGGAAAGGATATCGTAATGTTAAAACCTAAATGTGCTCATTATTAATTTTCATTTTAATAAACATACTCTTAAACTCCCATGGCCATAATTTTTCATTTTAATAAACAATTTTCATTGGAATTTTAATTTTTTAAATTTCCCAATGCAATGAATGTGAGAGGGACCTATTCAAATGTAAGGACAAAATAATTACAAAATAAATATTTAAATGTTAGCCTGTGTTTCAATATGAAACTATCCACTTTTTTAAATTGTAGTTTAGGGGCAATTCGACTAAGGCAAAGGCTGATCGTTGTTATAAGCAGCTGGGCGCCTACTTGAATGTGCTCATTATTAGTAACTTGGCCGTAATTTCCATTTTAATAAATATACTCTTAAGCCTCATCGAAACCTTATGTAGCTCGCGAACAGGAGAAGTGATAAGCCAATGCCAGCGATGAAGAGTTTGGAGGGGAACCAACAATGGCAGTGAGGAGGACAAAAAAAATAGAATAAAATAAAATAAATAAATAAAACGGCTGGTTGAGATTCATTTAATTGTCTTAAATTTATACGGACGCAGCAAGATAGCCGTCGATGCATTTTTTTAATCTATTGCAGGAACCCTAAGCAATAAAAGAACCCTAATCTACATCTTATACCTCTAAAACCCTCGCCAAAAACTTATTTTGTAGGCTGCAACTCGCCAAATTACTCCTCCAAACTACGGCCATTCATAAACGGCAGTGAGAAACTTTGCGATCATCCACGGTTCCGAATGGGAAGATGGCTATTTAAAACCCATGAAAAATGGCAAAAAATATGGACGACTGAGATTCATTTTGCTGTCAACCAAGCCCTATCCTTGGTTTTCCACCGTTGATAGGCAAAATGAGCTTGAAAGCTCATATAGGACACACCTTCGACATAATTATAATTTATTATATAAAGTTATTAATGTAAATAAATTTAATTATTATTATTATATACTAATTAAATATTAATAATAATAAGATAAGAAATTATAATATATTTTAATAAAATATAATCATAATTTTATAAATCTATATATTTAAATATAAAATTAAAAATTTAATTTTTTTAATTACTATTATTTATAAATTAGGATTATAATTTTTTTTAGATATTTGTAAAGAAAAATATTTGTAATTGTATATAAATATGAGTTTGAAACTATAGTTAAAATTTTATATTATATGGTATATCTAATATATTTAACATTCAATATAAACAGTTCAAGATTGATATCTTACACTATTTGAGGTAGAAGTGTTCATGATATCTATATTATTTAATAAATTTAACATTAATGATAAACTTAAATGAATTACAAGTTCAATATTGAGAGCTAAAAAATTTAATTAGGATTTATTATTTTTTGAGATTTAATTAATGTATTTTATTCAAAGTTAGGATTAGGGTTCAATTAGGATTAAGGTTCAATTATGGTTAGGATTCAAATAGGATTATGGTTAGGTCAATTAGGATTATGAATAGGATTTAATTAGGGTTAACTATAGAGTTCAATTAGGGTCAGGGTTCCATTAGGATTACAATTAGTATTTAATTAGGTATACTATTAAAATTAGGGTTAAGGTTTAATTAGGGTTCTATTAGAGTTAGGGTTCTTGATTAGGGTTAGGGTTCAATTAGGATTAGAGTTAATATTAAGGTTAGGATTCAATTAGGGTTCAACTAGGGTTTAATTAGGGTTAGGATTAGACTTACAATTTTATTAGAGTTCAAATATTATTTAATTAGGGTTAGGGTTAGGGTTTGGAGTTCAAAGAATATTAGGGTTAGGGTTTAATTAGGGTAATGGTTAATGTTCAATTAGGGTTAGGATCAAGGTCAATTGCTTAAGGTTAGGGTATGGTTTCAATTAGGGTAAAGGATAATGTTCAATTAAGGTTACGTTTCAATTAGGGTAAGGGTTAGTATTCAATTAGGGTTAGGGTTCAATTAGGATTAGGATTAGGTTTTAGTTAGGACAATATTTTATGTTTAAGCATATTGATTCTTTTGGTTTGGTTAATATTTTTTTGAGATTCTTAGTTTAGTTCTTCATTCTTATATTCAATTAAATATCAAACTTTGTTCATGTCACATCAAATGAGCTTAAGCTATAAATCATCAAGATTTTATTATGAATATTTTTGTTCACATTTCTATGAGAAGTTCACATTTCTATTAGAAATGTTTAAATATACAAATATTGACTATTGAATAAGTTAAATAACCATACAAAGTAAAAAAAAATTAATGTTGAATAAGGTAATTTAGTCTATCCAATTCATTTAAATGTATCTTTGATTTAGTTAAACATATAAATATTGAATGTAAAATCAAGTAAATTACTATATCCAATTTTCTTAAATGTACAAATGTTGAATAATGAATTAAAAGAATTATAATATTTAATAGTGTATACCATCCAATAAGATCAGGTAAAAGTTCCAAATAAATTTTATAGAAAATATGATACATACTTAAAATATATAAACACTAAATACCGGATCAATGAACTGCCATATCCAATTCTATTGATGGATCATCTAAGCTAGAAAAATCCCAACAAGGAGAACTTTGGGTTATCTATATGAATATTTAAGGTCCTTGGAGAAGCTGCTATACCCTTAGTGAGAATGAATGGTTTTGAGAAACATAAAGGTGGATTAATTTTAAGCTAAAAAAATTAGGTTATAAATAAAAAAACAATTGTTATGCTTTCAAATTGATAAGAAATTGAAACTGTTAAAAATATAAACTATATTTTACACTCTTATACATTTGTTATGTAAATTCATGTGTCATGGAAGAGACACAACTCTTCAAAAATGATACATATTTAAATACCTTTGGATATATCTTTTTGAATGTAAAAAATATAATATCAATGTTTTATGATTTCCAATATTCTACATGGTATCAGAGCAATACCAATTTTTCCTATAAAGCTTTGATTTTTATGGAGACATGAAAGTTTTGAAGTACAAATATGTTCTTAGGGTAGCAAAATATCCAATTGAAAGTTAGTCACAAAAACGTAGTAATAAAGAGCAAGTTCTAAGCATAATTTGTTAGTGTTGGTTGTGGGAGACACCTACAAGAATAAATAGAGTTTGTTGGCATGCCTTGGGTAATATTTGTAGGACAACAAAAGCCATGCCTGAATTGAAGGAATACAATAGAACTAATATCCTGTTGATGTTTACCAACAGAAATCAATGTATAAATCTTCTAAAACTTGTATATAAGTTGTAGATAACAATTTTTTAGCATGAGAAGTGGTAGAAAAATAAATTATCAAGGGAGTGGTTGAAGAAAGTCTTATGCAAAGAATTGATGTCTTGAATGATTCATTGCTTCCATCCAAAGAATAAAAATAATATAAAGCCCACTACTACCAATAAAAATAAAACCATAAAAGGAGATTGTTGCAGATGGAAATAACACATGAATTAAGCACATGGAAGAGTTTACAAATTATTGTATCTTCATTTTGAAAGTTTTATCGAGGTGTTATTTACTTAGAAATGAAAGGATAAAGAATTTAAAGGGATAGTTGCTAAAGATACAGAAATTAAACCACCTAAATCAAATTGGTGTAAGCGATTATTTATTTAATTGAAGATTGAAGCATTTGTGAACTACCTATATCAAACTCCTTGAAATAATAAATCACAATAGTTTTAAGTTGCAAGAGACAAGTTGTAACAAAGGATAAGGAAAAATGCTACCAACGATTGCATATTTTGAAGAGGTTGAAATTTGTAGGAAAGTTACCAACTTGATAAGAAAATTGCATGTGGTAAAAGACAAGTGGGAAGAGATAGTAGCTTTTGAAAAGTGTATCAAAGAAGAAATGTAATCATAAATTTTCTTAAAGTTTTTCAAAAAAATTGATGGAGTATATAATATTTGTTGAAGTTTAAGTTTGAAAGGGTAAAAAAATTAAGTGGTAGATTATTTCAAATCAAGGAAGAGTGAAGGTGGTAAAGCCACCAAAGTTAATTGCCATCAAGCATTACATAATTATTTTTCTGGTTAAAATATAAGAAAATTATTTTCCAATGGGAAAGGTTGGTAAAAGAGAAAGGAAAGAAAATAAAAACTTAATATGTATGAATAATACTTTGGAACAAGTACTTGATAAAATTAGAAATAATAGGGTGATCCCACAATACTGGTTTACAATATTTGGCCAAACTAGACATTGAAATAATTTTTTCTAACTAAATCTTCACTTTCAAAACCTATAGTGGCTAAATCGTGAGGAATTTGAAGAAGATGCAAACTAGTGATTTGTGAAATTTTTTCTATAGATTCTAAATATGTTTTTTTCAAAACTTTTGGAATTAGATTGCACTTATTTTTACAGCTCCTTCGAAAACTAGTTTTTTTAAGTAAACAACATTTTTAAGGAGTGATGCTCATCATATAATGCATACCTTTTTTTTTCCATGAATGATAATTTTTTTTTTTTTAATTTAGATTTGTAACTACGATATCTAGTGCTTCCAATTGGTTTCATAGTGTTTTATTGAATTTTTTTCCTTAATTAAGTTTTGAAGTCAAACAAATTACAATTCAGACATAGGCGGACCATATAACATGTAAATTTTTTGTATGTATCAAAATTTATTTATTTTTGTTGGATCAAGGACTTCAATATCTAGTGCACTCATATTTTTTAATTTTTTTATAATCTTCTATTTTTCCACATGTGTAGAACATAGAGCTTGATTTTCAATTGTTTAATAAAACTAAAAAATACACAATAAAACCAAAACATATTAAAATTATATTTGTTGGATAGCTCATTTTGAGGACTACCATCATCTAGTTGGATCTGTGAAGTCTCCTCCATTTTTATCCTCAACCCAAGCTTCAAAGTGTAAAATTTTTGACTTTTTTGGTGTATGAGGGGGAGACAGGGGAAAAGGGGGGTTCACTCGAACCCCCTAAGGGTTTTCTTGAACCAGGGTTCAAGCGAATCCCCTTTACATAATGTTTTCCTTTTTCCTTTTTCCTGGGAATAGTGGGACCTACATTAAATGGGTTCACTCGCAAGAGGGATTCTATTGAACCCTCTTTGGGTTCAGTTGAATCAAAAGTTCTCTTGAAGCCCCAAAAACCAATTTTTTTTGCATGGGGTCATTTTTTATAACTTTTCCTTTTTCACTACAATTGTCAACCAATTTTGTGGGTTTACCCAATAATGAAGAATTAGAAGCAAAAAATAGGTCACAAATGGAGGACAGATTGAAATTGAGAGAAGAATTTTTTTTAATCAATTACTTGAAGCTTATGTTAAAGCAAATCAATGTCTAAAGTCTAAACCTACACTATGTAATGTGTCATGTGATACAAGTGATTTTTTTTATTCATTAGATGAATTGACTTATAAATTTGATATAGCTAAAGCCTATTTTCATAAAAAGTACATAAGGAAGACAACAATATTATTGAATCTACAAATCTTGCTAGTTGTGAGGATAATGAGAAAGGATGTTCTTCAAAGAATTTTGGATTTACGATAATGAAAAGAATGGGATATGAAGGAAAAGTTTTCAAAAAATATGGAAAAGGAGTTATAGAGCCCATTGAGCCAATAGTAAGGTCAAAGAATGAAGGCATTGGATATGCTAGTGGAAATAAAAATGATAATATCTAGGTGTTACAAGTTCAAAAAATTTATTTCAAGAAATACAATGCATACAATGTTCTAATTGTCATAGGCATGGGCATAAAAAAGAGATGTGTTGGGATCTTCATCCTTATAATATTTATGGATTGAGGAACCATTATGAAAAATTATGTTGGAACAAAAAAGGAAAGAAACAACCTCTAAAAGATAGTATACATATGGATTGTGGATGGATTGGTGTATCAAATTGGAAAAAGGTCACAAATATGTTCAAAATATTGCATAATCATTTAAATATTCTCATGTCATATAAAACAACAAATCATTGGTATCAGATTTGAAGTTGGAGCATTCATATATGAGATATTTGAAGTTGGATCACTCATATATGTAGAATAAATACCATTACTCATAAAGATCATTGCTAAATGGTTGTAATGTTGATCCCAAAAGATCATTGTTGAACCTAAAAAGTTGTACAATTGATCACAAAGATCATTGTTGAATGGTTGCAACATTGATTCCAAAAATCATTGTTGAACCTTGAAGTTGTACTCTTGATTACAAAGATCATTATTTAATGGTTGTAACATTGATTATAAAGATCATTGTTAAACCTAAAAAGTTGTAGTATTGATCATAGAGATTGTTGAAAGTTTTGGTTGTAAAGATCATTGTTAAAATTGATCACAATGATCATTACTAAATCATTGAAAGATTTGATTGAAAAGATCATTTGTTGAAATTGATATCAAAGATCATTGTTGAAATTGATCGTAGAGATCATCACTAAATTTGTGAAGGTTTTGATTGTAAAGATCATTTGGAATGGTTCAATTCAATTATTGAAATAACTATATACAATGTCTTACTATGGATCATGATGGACAAAAATAATCAAGGCTATTCAGAAGAAGGATAACTTTTTTGTATTTTCAAGAAGACATTAGTGTTAAATATTCTTTATTTGTATATGGGTAGCTAACAATCCTATCTGTTATAGGTACCCCCAATCATCTAGTTAAGTTACGTGATAAAATAAAGTTTCTTGGGGGGTTGTTAAAATATAAACTATATTTTACACTCTAATACATTTTTAATGTAAATTCATGTGTCATGGAAGAGACACATCTCTCCAAAAATGATACATATTTAAAGATCTTTGAATATATCAATTTGAATGTAGAAAATTTAATATCAATGTGTTATGCTCTCCAATTTCTACAAAAACACAATAGAATTTTAACTTAATAATTTAGAACTTCTAAAAAATATTTTTATGATTAAATTTTTTTCCTATACTTTTATAAAGATTTATATAAGAATATTTATCCACACACACACACACACACACACACATATATATATGTGAAATCAAATACTATAAACTTATTTATTTCTAAATATTATCCTATACACTAAATTACTAATATAATATCTCTTATCTCATTCTTTGATTTGTATTCTCCATTATATCATTTTAACTAAATAGTATACATCTAAAATATTAATAATAGGAATGGAAAGGATTGATGTATTCAATTTGCACAATTACTTAGTGAGCGCATGTTGCGAAAGAACCAAAAAGGTTCGCTTTCAATTTATTTTTTTGGGCTTCTTCGTAAGCAAGTTAGGACCTTAAAAAGAAAAATTTGGCTTCTGGGTATTTAAAATGCGTCTTGTGGAACCCATAAAGTGAAAGGTGCTCAAAAAGGGTGTTTTTGAACCTTCATCCCCTACATCTTTACCACTTTGCCACTACCTGTACATTAGACAACCAATAAAAACTTACAAAAATTCAAGGTGTTTTCAATAGTTTTTAGTGTGTTTTATTTTTTTGGTCAACTACGCATTAGTAGTGAACATATATTGGTGTAATTTGTAAATTTTTATTGGCATAATTAAAATAAGGTAAATATGGAGTAAACAGCAATCAGATCATGAACAACAACACACACATTTCCTCCTCTGGATCAATCTGTGGGGTCTTGAAATGATTGAAAATGAGGTTTTGACAATTTTATTGAATAGAAGAAGAATCGAAATGTCTCTCATAGATGCGTGCATTTGTACGAGTTGGGAAACTTCCCAGCAAATAATTAGATTATATTCCCAATAAAATTAGACTATATTTGCTCAACTAAATCTTTTAAGCAATTATAATATTCTGACTTTTATTGTCAATGTTATTATAAATATTGAGATTGAGATGAGATTGTTGAAGTATTGAGACTGAAATGAGATACTACCGATTCATAGCTTCAATCATTCTGAAACCTCTTCAATTTAAAAATTAAAACTTCTCTCTAAAAATTTCTCACTTGTTCATTCCTGAAAATTTCTCCCTCATTCCGTTCCTGGAAATTTCTAACTTGTTTCATTTCTCAGAACTTGTTTGTTCCCGGAAACTTCTCACTTGTTTCATTCCTGGAAACTTCTAATGCGAATACCCATTTAGTTACTACTCACCAGTAATAAATAATCAGTACAGGTTTTTTGTTATACATGCTACCTGGGCCGTGTCATCTTAGAGATCTGTGTTGAAGATGCAGCAGCTCATACAGCATCCAAGCTACCCAGGGCATGCACTTAGCAGATTTCAATATAAAAATGGGTTTACCCGTCTTCATGCAGCTGTTTAAGTATGTTTTCTGCTTAAATTTAAGTAGTTAAGCAATTGGAGTGTTCCCATACAAAAAAAAAATTATCCCAGGAAAGGATAATTTGGAATCTGCTTAAGAATTGAAAATAAGCTGTTGAAAAAAGAAGGGGGCTAGAAATAAGTAGCAGCTGCATAATTTCAAAGATGTCACATGGCTCCACTAATTTCTTTCTCTCTTTTTTAATATCTCTTTCTATTTTTTCTTTTGAATTTTTAATTTTAGAAATTATTATTAACTATTATAAATTCAAATTTATGTTGACTGCTTAAAAATAAGCAACAAAATAAAATGTTCATGGGGCCACCAAGTAAACAGTGGCTGCTTATCAAAATAAGCAGTGACTGCTAGCCAAAATAAGCAGAGCAGCTGCATGGGGACATGCCCTTAGATGCAACGGTTGCGGAAAGGACGGGCACGGTAACGGGTATATCTGGGCTGTTTGCAACATTGATCTGCATATATCCTGTGCCACGGTTAATATGGGTGAAAAATGGGTACCCATTCAAGCTTTTTCTGTTATACAACTATTGTTTTCTCTGTTTTTTAAGGAAATTTTAGTGACGTGCGTTAAAGATGTATCAGGTGATACAGCATCCGAGCCACCCAGGGCATTGCCTCAGCGATGTTCAATATCCACTTGTGTTTGTATGCAACGGCTGCGGAGAGTATTTGCTAGGGAGCGGGTACAGATGCGCTGGATGTAATTTTGATCTGCATTTATCCTGTGCCGCGGTTAAAATGGCTGAAGAAAAGGTACCCATTCAAGCTTTTCTGTCATACAACTATTGTCTTCTCTTTTCTTTTATGCGACATTTTAGTGATTTGCGTTAAAGATGTAGCAGGTCATACAGCATCCAAGCTACCCAGGGCATTGGCTCAGCTATGTTCGATATCCACGTGGGTTTAAATGTGACAGTTGCGAACAGGAAATGGGCGGGAGAGGGTATAAATGCGCTGCTTGTGATTTTGATCTGCACGAATGTTGCGCCACGGTTCCTCCAGTTTTGCACGAGAGTTTCCATTGTGGGAACGGAAAGTGGGTCCATTTCGAAATGGAGCCTCCCCGTGGAACTCAGATGCGGTGCTCGGAGTGTGCAGAAACTGTGTCAGGATTCGGGTACTATTGCACAAGAAGTTCGTGTGAGTACGCTCTGCACCCCCACCTGTACATTTCCCAGACGCCATTCTTAAGTGGAATTAGATCCCCCCAACCACGTCTGGAATTTGATGGTACTTGTTATAAGGGAATACTATTTTGTAATTTCAATTAATAAGATATAATAAAAATGTTATAATTAGGCTATCTATTTGAAAATAAAATATTCTATTGCAAAAAATCAGTTCTACTAATTTTGATAAATTGTAAGATTTTACTTGAAAATCTTTGTTTTCCTGACTGTCATGGAACAGGTGACCGTCAAATTATACGTCATCCGAGCCATCCACAGCACTGCCTCAACTATGTTCGATATCTAGATGGGGTGGTATTATTGCAGCGGTTGCGGAGAGGATGTACACGGGAACGGGTATAGATGCGCTGCTTGTGATTTTGATCTGCATGAATGCTGCGCCACGGCTCCTCCAGTTTTGCACCACAGTTTCCATGGCGGCTACGGAAACTTGGTCCAAGTCCAACTACGGCCTCCCATTGGAAGACAGGTGCGGTGCTCGGGCTGTGGACAACCTATTTTACAATTCAGGTACTATTGCACACACAGCTCGTGTGGGTACGCTCTGCACCCCACCTGTGCACTCCATACTAAAGTAGCGGTCTTATTTTTCTGACCAAACTGTCATATGAAATTTTCATATTACAGACAGAGAAGACCGTCATCGTAGTGGTTGTCGAATGGCTATGCGCGGCGGTAAGCTTCTATTAAATATGGTAATTGGAGCCATTACGGGAGTCCCCACAAGCATTGGAGGTGCCTTGGCTGACTTGGCTTTATCTGATTAAGTGGGAGATTTTTTGAAGGATATGAAATAGGTACGGCTGCTACCATTGGCGTCACGTAGAAGATCAACTGCATTTAACTTGATTTTGAAATTGAACTGCTGTACGTTAAAATATATATTGAAGATTCAATACCTATATATATATATATATATATATATATATATATATATATAACTAGACTATTCTCTCATGAACACCGCCTAAAATTGAGGTGTTCATGTGGGATAACTATAATTCCGCTTCCTACCCACCCATTATCCAATTAATCTACTGTAACACCACTATAATTTCCCCCAACTACCCCCCTTTAGAAGTTCTAGTAGGCTGATTAATTACTCCCACCCACCTTGGTCCATTCCATGATTGAGAATGTCAATTGTGAATTTTTGTGCTTCGAAAACAACCCCCTTGTCTATATATTTGGGGTGCTTGAGCGAAAGCCCTATCTATATATATATATATATTGAGCATGAGTACAAAATCTAAAGGCATGTTTGATATTTGGAAACTTCTCTTCTCCAACCTCATTGTGCTTTTTCGACATACCTTGTCTTGGAGAACTGCTCTTCTTGGTCTTTCCTCATCTCACAATATGATCACTCAGACCTTCAGGGACATCATCCTTAAGCACATTTGGAGATTTCGATGTATGGCAGCCTTCTCTAGCACATTTCACTCCCCGCAAATTGAATGGATGATCATATGTGGAAACCATTCTCTCCAGTTTCGTGTTCTTCAATCTGCTCTTCAGGCTAATTATGATCTCAAAAATATTATGGAGGTTCTTCAAATGCAACTTAGTGCTCTTGAGCCACAATTTAAAATGCAAAATTTCCAGTTTGGCAACACAAGCGTTCAGATTGAAGATTTTTGTGGTTATCTGTGAATGATGTCTTTTCTTGAGTTTCAGAGGTTGGAGTTCTTGGTGATATATTATTATCAGCGATACTTTGCAATAGCTCTTCTACGGATTGTATCTGCTGGGACTTATTACTGTTGTTTTTTGATGATGGACAACAATTTTTCTATGCAATCTTGTTTTCAGCTATTGTTGTCTTCATGCTGCTATGGACCAGTAGTTTTGGCTTTTCTTCAACATGTCTATTGTTTTAAAATGCTGCTCAATGTTGGACAACAGCTTTAGCTGTAGCTCTTCTTCATTTTTATGCTGTTGACAACTCTTATTCAACATTTTCTTTGTAATTTGTAACCTATTTTTGTTCTTTTTCCAATAATATATATATAATTTGGAAGGAAAATAAGACTTATGTTTTTATAAAAAGTTTCCCATCATCATTTGGTTTATATTGTGATTCATCATCATGATAAAAGAGAGCTATAAGAGAAAGATGTCTCTAATATTAAAATAGATTTGAAATTATTAGATGGATGTTTGAAATTGAAATGAAAAATTTAAATGTCTTTTAAGATACAGTTTTAATTTTTTTATTCCAAAAATGAACTGGATTCTTTATGTATATATTTTATGAAGGTTTTTCATGGGGTCAATTACCCTTGGATTTGTCACAAAAGTTGGACGACATAGTAGAGATTATGCCTTTGTTTTGTACTACTCTTTTTTGGTTTGAATAAATTTTTACCCCTTTTTAACTTATTGAGAAATATGGCTCTACGAAAATTCACTGCAATTCACCAAGAGAGAATTCACCACTATGAAAATGCACCGCCAAGTAAAATTCATGGTGAGCAATTTATAGGGCGGAAAATTTTCCTGAGTTGTGAATTTTACTTGGGGTGTATTTGTCATCGGGGTGAATTTTCTTTCGGTGAATTGTTGACAGTGAATTTGGTATGCCAAGAAATATAAATTGACTTTCAAAATATGATAAAGGGGTATTATTGATTTTTTTTTTGAGAAAATAGATATTTATTGAAAATTAGATATTATCTTGTATTTGAAAGAGTTTGAAAAAGATCAAAAGGAGAAATGGATTTTAGGTATTGCTTTATATATTCATTGAATTTTTGGAGAGAGCAAAGTAAGATAAAGAAGATATGTTCTTAAAAACCTTTGCTACTTGTTTGAAAAAATAATGAAATTGTGTTAAAAATAAGGATTTGAAGTTTGATTGTTTATTCTTCTTGGAGTAGGAAACATTTACAACCTTCTAATGTAGATTCATTACAAATATAAGGTATTTTTTTAATTTTTCTCACATACTTGAGAAATTTGTGTGATTTTATTTGTTTGTGAGAAAGAAATTCAATTGATGATGCATATGCTTTTATTGTTTTGTTTGTTGTATTTGAAAAATGGATGTTTGAACTTGAAAATTGTTAGATTTCATTTTTATTATGTAAAAAAATAATTTAGAAAATATGGTTTTTGTTTCTAAACTCTTGCAAATTTTGTTAATTTTTTTATATGATTGCATAAGTGTGTTGCTGGGTGAATTTAAGACAAAAAGATATTCTTTGAATATTTAGTTTGTTTGTATTTCAAATTTAGGAAAATCTTATTTTGAAAAATGTGAATTTTTTACCCAACCTCTTATAAGTTTCGCATAAATGCATTATTGGGTAAGTTTTGTAAGGAAAATAGAGTAGCAGAAACAATTTCCTACGCCAATCTTGAGGAGAAACACTATGCAAAAATTTAAAACTGATCTAATAGTTACAAAAAATCAAGAAACACACTCATAACATGAAATAAATAGTGCAAACACAAAACACTAGATATGCGTGGGGAAAACCCTTTCAGGTGAAAAACCCCACACTCCAAAGCCTGCTCAATGTATATGAAATAAATAGTGCAAACACAAAACACTAGATATACGTGGGGAAAACCCTTTCAGGTGAAAAACCCCACACTCCAAAGCCTGCTCAATGTATTCCAAATCCAAAACCAATATTGCATACACTTGCAAAGCAAGTCTTTTGGAAGAATTCTGGCAGCATTCCAACAGCATAGTAGTACTTGCAAACTCTCACACAAACTACTCTTCAAGCCTCCAATTTGTAGACTTCTGGCAATACAAGAAACTACCAGCTGTTTACAAAACCATGTGCTTGGCTTCTTTTACCAAGATTCCAGTCTAAAATAAGCTATCACGTCCAAAATGAAATCCCCTATTTTTGACCCTTATAGATGTCATAAAAACTGTCATAGAATCTCTAAAAATAGTGCTTCCATAATATACTATCACATGGGCATCTTAAGACAACCAATAAACCAATTTTTAATACACCAACAATGTGGAACAGCTGTAGGAAAATATTAAATAAAAGTAACTATTACGGGAAATATGCAGCAAGGTTGAGACAACTCATTTCCCAACAAGTTTGGGACAAAGCATGCTTTTACAATTTTGAGTTGATTTGTATTTCATTTTTTTTTAAATGAAGTTTCTTCAATGGTGAAACCAAAGATATTAATGGTGAAACCTAGATATTGGAAAATTTTATATTATTTATTATTGGAGTTTGAATGGACTAGATAAGAATAAGATGGCAATTATTAGTTAATTGCCATGATTTATTAAATTTATTTATTTTATCCGATAGTTAATTAGTTTAATTTTTATTTGATAGTTTATTAAATTTATTTATTTTATCCGATAGTTAATTAGTTTAATTTTTTATTTGATAGTTTATTAAATTAATTTCTAGTTTTTTTTTTATAAGATAAGTCCTACTCGAATTAAATGGGTAGAAAATGATACAATGTAATGCTACTTGTACTGTGGGTAAGACTCCATCTGTCCTGTATCAAATTACGAGCCACCGAGAAGGAAGCAACTAAGGGACCCACCTAGAGGGATGAGAATTTTCTATCGTGTAAGATTGAGCTAATAAGGATGCCCCCACCTTATATTATTAGCCGATAGGATATTATAGGTGGAGATTTGACCGAAAAAATCTTACTCTCTGATGTCGCAAAATTTTTCAGGCTTCTTGCTGCCGGATTTGGTAAGTACTTAGAGAATTTTTTATAGTTTACCACTGTCGGATTGTGGTAGGTACTCCCTATCCTCATATTCTGCTTCTCATAAATATTGGTGTTGCCAGGGCCACTCGTCACACCTGCATGCAGAGAAAAGGGATGCTCATGCCATTAATATGGCATGGTGACCCATTTGCTATGGGGGCCATCCGTCACACCTGCCTCTAGATTAAAGGGACGCTCGTGCCATTAATATGGCATGGTGACCCATCGGATGGAAATGACAGTTCGCAAAGGAAGTTTGACACACAACCTCTATAAACGCACATTCTTAGGCAGTCTGATATAGCCTAATCTTTCTGAGCATCGCCAGAGCCAAAGTGTGTCCTTCGGCATCTTCAAACCCGAGGAGGGCTATGACATTGCCCATGCAGTCGTGTACATGGCCACTATGGCCTCTTTGCTCGAAAAGACCCACTATCTCAACGTTGCCATTCTCAGGTGCCTCAAATTTTCATGGGTATGTACCTTTTTTTCTTTCTGAATATCTCCTTGGGAATTCGTTAACTTAGTTTATATCTTCTAATATTGCCTTGTTTATTGATGCAGGCTACTGGCTGGTTCCAGATGTCTTCACAACAAACAGTTAAAGGAATGCCCTTTGCAGAGCTCTTGTTGGGAGACATTGTGAGTATACGCAGAATATGCTGCAGTTGGAAGAGACAGGACATTCTCTCTTACTCCTGCCTCACCATTCTCGGATCTTACTTTAACTGCTTCAATGGAATGATCTCCACGTCTTTCTTGAACTAAAACTATCATCTTTTTTTAATTGATTTTTTACATTTTCTTCTGTCAAGTAGTTCTATACCTATGCACCCCAGCCTGAGTTGTGTGTCCTTCCCGCGTTGTGTCTCCACTTCCCTTTTAACAGGAGCTGGAATTTGATAAAAAAATTACTTTATGAAGTGCGATCTGATAATGTATGTTGTGTATTGTATTGGTATATTATGAGTTAATAAGTTTATGTTATGAATTTTGATAAAGTTTGTATTACGAGATCACGTTTCTTTTGGGCAGTCTGTCAAACATTCGTGTGTCATGTTTGGGTTATATATTTTGCATTCAAAATTTTGAGAGCTTCCTTGCAAAATCCTTTTTGTGCACCTTCTACAATTGCTACATTTCATTCCATGGGCAATCTATTGCAGCTGTAGAACTTAGACTTTGGAGGGTATATAAATCTAAATAATGTCCCTGATACCATTCTCCATCTATCACAGCTGAAGCTTTTAGGCCTTTAGAGAGTGTATAAGTTAACTGGCCTCCCTGATACCGTTGGCAACCTGTCTCCTCAGCAGCACTGGAAATAGAATGTTGTAGAGGTTTAAATAATCTCTCTGATTCCATTCATAACCTATCCCAGCCCAAGAATAGTAACACAAAATCCTGTGGCCTCTGGCTTTTCTTGACTGATGCCATGTAGTAGTAGCCCGCGGTGTCACAATCACTTATATAAGGTCATGCAAGAATATAATATGAATGAGATTTCTTGAGAAGGCGGTCAGTTGAAACTAGAACTATCTCAGTCAACTGTTCCATGAGTTGCCTTTCTTAAAATTTCCAAAAGCCTTCTTTGCCTGCCCTTGCTGGCATATATATGGCCTACAACTTTTAAGCTTTCACAGTTCTCAGGGTGGACCTCCTGAACCCTTTCAAATTTGATGGAGAACTCTTGAGATCTCCTAGCTTCATTTGAACCTGTCTCAGCCGCAGCACTGGAACATATTAGGAATTTTATTAGTCTAAATAGTCTTCATCATTCTTTTGGCGTCACTTGCCCGTTGTATTTACTTGAAAGTTTCAAAAGCCTTTTCAATAAATCCATCGTGTTCACGTCCTGCAATCACTTTCCTCCTTGAGATGCTTGCTTTTTCTCTATTTACCTCAGCTTTGAGTTATTGTTTGAGTTGTTGTTTCACTGCCTTGTCTTCATCATCATCGTTAAATGGGTATGCAACACCAGCGTATACTTTGGAGCTAACCCCAGTTGTATTTTCAGGCCCTTCATCCTTAGCAACCACAGTGTCAACAAGGAGCGATGAATAATTCTGTGTTTTGGAGTTACCAGTATGTTCACAAGGTTTGGATGACTCTCCACCCACGCAATAATTTTCACCATAGTCTGTTGTTTGTACCATTCATTAACACCACTCTTCAATGCCACAAACCTATCTTCATCGGTGAAAGTGAAATTAATTCCTTTGCACAGACAGTGCTATCATAATAGTGGTTTACAATTCCTGAGAGGAATGAATTTTAGCTGAAATCACATATTTTTAGAAAATATAATGATTTAAGCCTTAAAAAGTTCCATTTTAAGGATTCCAATTGAAGAGGGTTTGATCAAATCACCTTAGATCAAACCCCCTTGGATAGAACCTCGCTAGTTTTAAACCATACCTATAAATGTGTCTCCTTTACACCTATCAAAATGCTGATAAAAATCACTTTTGATTTAGATTTTGGGGGATCAAATGAATTCATTTAAAATTTATTTCAAATGATTATGGTATTCCTCAGAACAATCTATCCAATGAATATAATTTTAATGTATTTGTTTTAAGTTTTATGAACATAGGTTTTCATCAAAAATGAATTTATTTGTTCTTCACATGTGGAAAAATAGAAGATTATAAAAAAAAAATTGAAAAATATGAGTGCACCAGATATTGAAGTCCTTGA
Source organism: Sequoia sempervirens (assembly GCA_007258455.2). NCBI lineage: Eukaryota > Viridiplantae > Streptophyta > Pinopsida > Cupressales > Cupressaceae > Sequoia > Sequoia sempervirens. The sequence continues at coordinate 488,672,684 of VDFB02000003.1, forward strand.
TCCAACAAAAAATTAAATTAAATTTTGACATATACAAAAGCTTATACACGCCATGTCTGAATTGTAATTCGCTTAACTTTGAAACTTGATTAATGAAAAAAATATTCAATAAAAACTATCTAACCAAGTGGAAGCACTAGATATCAAAGTTAAAAATCTAAATTTGAAAGAATTATAATTTTATCCTTTCATGGAAAAAAGTTATATGCTATACGGTGTGCATCACTTTTTAAAAATGTTGTTTTGAAAAAATCTATTTTCGTGGGAGATGGAAAAAGAAGTGCAATTTGATTCCAAAAATTTGAAAAAAATATTTTTAGAATCTATAGACAAAATGTGATAAGACTCTAGTTTGCAACATCTTCAAATTCCTTACAGTTTAGCCGCTATAGGTGCTTGACTGTGAAGATTTAGTTAAAAATAATAATTTCAGTGTCCAATTTGGCCAAAAATTGTAAACCACTATTATGGGATCACCCCAGACCATTGAATAGGTCACTCGCTTCCTCATCAGTTCCAATGGAGCTCTGAATTATTCCCTTCTTCTTGAGCAAAAGCCACGTCCATAGTCTCCATCAAACTATTCATCAAAAATACATACTCTAAAATAATGGTGAGTTCTTTTTCTTGGCAGACGTCCACAGCCATGAGGTTCCTGAAGATCAATTCTGTAGCATCAGAAAGCCATATCATAGGGAGAAAGTATTTTTCTGTTCGTCGAAACGGAGGTCCTTTGCTGAGGGAATTCCCTCGTACGACTTAAACTTCATTCCCCTCTTGTATAACTTTGTAGTGGAAGCCGCAAGGTATTGATACTTAGACTCTTTCTTCAGTTTATGAGTTGTTGTATGACGATGAAGACCACGAAGATAATGATGGTGTATGCCCTCTGGTACTGTAATATGAATATTCCTTGCCTTTTCTCCTTCACCGGTAGTCTTCGACTCCTGTAGAATGAAATCATGGAAAAATCCCAAAATGTGGTTGTATTGCTTCAAATTTTTATACTTTAACTTGAGTTCTTCCTTTAAGTTTTTCTTGTGTTCATCATGCTCTGTTGGCGATTCCCCTATTTTTGGCTGCAAAAAAGGGTGAGCCAAGGCAACTATACCATCACGAATCATTCTAAGCAGCTCTATCCTTGCCTTTTCTTCTGTGCAATTGTCCTCCATTTGTAATAGCCCAAGGAGGAGGACTATGGGAACCTGATTTTCAAGCAATAGTAGATCAGTTAGGATATCAAATTGACAAGAACGAACCCTATTTCTATTAAAAATAGGATCCAGGTTCCTTTGTGATTCATCACTGAGAAGCCTAAGAGTATCTAGAATGAAGCATCTGTCCAGAGTGAAGAGCCACGCAAGGATTTCTTCCTTACAATATGATTTTACTTCGTAGCTTGCTGTAATTTTTGGAAGCAAGCTCTGTACTTTTTCCATTAGAAAGCATGCGTGCTTCTGATTTTGTGGGCACCTTTTCACTGATCAATTTACGGCCTCTACTTTGTGTAACTCTATTTCAGAGAGTGTTCGAGACATCCTGTGATGAAAGAGGCCCAAAGAGACCACTCGAGGCACATATGCATCTCTGTTTAAGCCCTTGAGATACATGGGTACTCTGTTTATGGACACACGAGAAATCTTTCCTGAGTTATAATCTGGCTTAACATCTTCGGCCTTGTGATATTGAATTTTCCCTTCACATTATCAAAACATGAGTAATGTTCTTCTGAATCTACTACCTCTATTGCCAATTCATTGACAACCTGGTTTATGCTCGTATCCGCTATTGTGAACAGTGAGAAGACCCTGGGGATTAAAACTAAATCTGAATAAGATATCTGGAAACAAAATTACCCAGTTGTTTATAATTTGTAGAAGAGCTCAATCTTTCCTGTAATGCTTATCTGAGAGTGTCTGAGACATCCTGTGATGAAAGAGGCCTAAAGAGACCACTCGAGGCACATACGCATCTCTGTTTAAGGCCTTGAGATGCATGGGTACTCTATTTATGGACACACGAGAAAGCTTTCCTGAGTTATAATCTGGCTTAACGTCTTCGGCCTTGTGATATTCAAATTTTCCCTTCACATTATAAAAACATGAGTAATGTTCTTTTGAATCTACTACCTCTATTTCCAATTCATTGATAGCCTGGTTTATGCTCGTATCCGCCATTGTGAATAGTGAGAAGACCCTAGGGATTAAAACTAAATCTGAATAAGATATCTGGAAACAAAATTACCCAGTTGTTTATAATTTGTAGAAGAGCTCAATCTTTCCTGTAATGCTTATCTGAGATGTGTGAAATTCTACTTTAAGCACTTCACCTAAAACAATCAAGCGCCAAACATGTCAATCATCAATTACCATCACACAGAACATTTCAGTAGTATCTTTTAAAATCCCAAAAGTATCCCTCAAGAATGAATGCTTGTTTTAAGCGAGCAAAACTCTACTTAAAGGTTAAGCAGTTCCCAAATTTGAACAGGAAACTGTAGGAAAACATATCGATTCGTTAACCACCTCATTAATAATATGTTACTTTTTATATATAGTTAGAGACTAGGAAAAAAGGACATCATAGATTAAAATTTAAACTAGAAACCAATGGGTACAGCAAAGAAGTGTGGATAGTCAATTGGGTAGTTATTTGGTTTATTGTTTACATACATTTATGTAGTATACATGAAGTCAATTGGTAGGCTATTTTTAAAATGGTTTTGTTTGTGAAACAAAGGTCTTAATGGAGAAGTGTCGCTTAAAATCAAATATGCATCTACATACAGGGATCCAAACACAACTAAAACAAAACCTTTGAATCTGGAAGATAATAAGCCTCCATTATCAATAGGATCATGATATGTTTGAAATAGGGAGAGAGAAAGAGAGAGGGAGATATGTGGATAAAAAGAAGGAGAAATACACACACATGGAAGAGATAAATATATATATAGAGGGGGAGAGAGGGAAAGAATGAGAGAGGGAGAGAGAAAAATTTATAAAGATAGAGATAGAAAGTGATATATAGAGAGGAAAAGATATAGGGTTAAAGAGAGATGGATAGATAATGAGATTGAGATAGAGATAGAGGGATATATGTAAGAATTTAAATATGGAGACAGAGGGAGAGGGAAAATAGGGATATAAAGGAGAGAAAGAGAGATAAATATAACAGGAAAGATAAGAGGGTGAGAGAGAGAGAGAAAAGGACAAAGACAAAGATAGAAAAAGATAAATATAAAGGGAGAGATGAAAGGAAAGAGGAAGAGGGAGAGGGAGAGGGAGAGATATTTATAGAAAGAGGGGGAGATGGAGAGAGATATAAAGATATAGGAAGTGATATATAGAGAGAGATAGAGAGGGATATATAAAGAGAGAGTGGGAGAGATGGAGTAAATGAGAGAGAGAGAGAGAGAGAGAGAGAGAGAGAGAGAGAGAGAGAGAGAGAGAGAGAGAGAGAGAGAGAGATGAGAAGATAGAAATACAAGGGGCAAGAGTGAGAGATAAAGGAGGTGATATAGAAAATTAATAGAGAGAGAGAGAGAGAGAGAGGGGGAAGAGATAGAGATATATATATAAATAGATTGAGAGGGAGGGAGAGAGGACAAAGAAGTTGAGAGATATAGA
>VDFB02000003.1:488676412-488757111 GCA_007258455.2 Sequoia sempervirens
TTTTTTATATGATTGCATAAGTGTGTTGCTGGGTGAATTTAAGACAAAAAGATATTCTTTGAATATTTAGTTTGTTTGTATTTCAAATTTAGGAAAATCTTATTTTGAAAAATGTGAATTTTTTACCCAACCTCTTATAAGTTTCGCATAAATGCATTATTGGGTAAGTTTTGTAAGGAAAATAGAGTAGCAGAAACAATTTCCTACGCCAATCTTGAGGAGAAACACTATGCAAAAATTTAAAACTGATCTAATAGTTACAAAAAATCAAGAAACACACTCATAACATGAAATAAATAGTGCAAACACAAAACACTAGATATGCGTGGGGAAAACCCTTTCAGGTGAAAAACCCCACACTCCAAAGCCTGCTCAATGTATATGAAATAAATAGTGCAAACACAAAACACTAGATATACGTGGGGAAAACCCTTTCAGGTGAAAAACCCCACACTCCAAAGCCTGCTCAATGTATTCCAAATCCAAAACCAATATTGCATACACTTGCAAAGCAAGTCTTTTGGAAGAATTCTGGCAGCATTCCAACAGCATAGTAGTACTTGCAAACTCTCACACAAACTACTCTTCAAGCCTCCAATTTGTAGACTTCTGGCAATACAAGAAACTACCAGCTGTTTACAAAACCATGTGCTTGGCTTCTTTTACCAAGATTCCAGTCTAAAATAAGCTATCACGTCCAAAATGAAATCCCCTATTTTTGACCCTTATAGATGTCATAAAAACTGTCATAGAATCTCTAAAAATAGTGCTTCCATAATATACTATCACATGGGCATCTTAAGACAACCAATAAACCAATTTTTAATACACCAACAATGTGGAACAGCTGTAGGAAAATATTAAATAAAAGTAACTATTACGGGAAATATGCAGCAAGGTTGAGACAACTCATTTCCCAACAAGTTTGGGACAAAGCATGCTTTTACAATTTTGAGTTGATTTGTATTTCATTTTTTTTTAAATGAAGTTTCTTCAATGGTGAAACCAAAGATATTAATGGTGAAACCTAGATATTGGAAAATTTTATATTATTTATTATTGGAGTTTGAATGGACTAGATAAGAATAAGATGGCAATTATTAGTTAATTGCCATGATTTATTAAATTTATTTATTTTATCCGATAGTTAATTAGTTTAATTTTTATTTGATAGTTTATTAAATTTATTTATTTTATCCGATAGTTAATTAGTTTAATTTTTTATTTGATAGTTTATTAAATTAATTTCTAGTTTTTTTTTTATAAGATAAGTCCTACTCGAATTAAATGGGTAGAAAATGATACAATGTAATGCTACTTGTACTGTGGGTAAGACTCCATCTGTCCTGTATCAAATTACGAGCCACCGAGAAGGAAGCAACTAAGGGACCCACCTAGAGGGATGAGAATTTTCTATCGTGTAAGATTGAGCTAATAAGGATGCCCCCACCTTATATTATTAGCCGATAGGATATTATAGGTGGAGATTTGACCGAAAAAATCTTACTCTCTGATGTCGCAAAATTTTTCAGGCTTCTTGCTGCCGGATTTGGTAAGTACTTAGAGAATTTTTTATAGTTTACCACTGTCGGATTGTGGTAGGTACTCCCTATCCTCATATTCTGCTTCTCATAAATATTGGTGTTGCCAGGGCCACTCGTCACACCTGCATGCAGAGAAAAGGGATGCTCATGCCATTAATATGGCATGGTGACCCATTTGCTATGGGGGCCATCCGTCACACCTGCCTCTAGATTAAAGGGACGCTCGTGCCATTAATATGGCATGGTGACCCATCGGATGGAAATGACAGTTCGCAAAGGAAGTTTGACACACAACCTCTATAAACGCACATTCTTAGGCAGTCTGATATAGCCTAATCTTTCTGAGCATCGCCAGAGCCAAAGTGTGTCCTTCGGCATCTTCAAACCCGAGGAGGGCTATGACATTGCCCATGCAGTCGTGTACATGGCCACTATGGCCTCTTTGCTCGAAAAGACCCACTATCTCAACGTTGCCATTCTCAGGTGCCTCAAATTTTCATGGGTATGTACCTTTTTTTCTTTCTGAATATCTCCTTGGGAATTCGTTAACTTAGTTTATATCTTCTAATATTGCCTTGTTTATTGATGCAGGCTACTGGCTGGTTCCAGATGTCTTCACAACAAACAGTTAAAGGAATGCCCTTTGCAGAGCTCTTGTTGGGAGACATTGTGAGTATACGCAGAATATGCTGCAGTTGGAAGAGACAGGACATTCTCTCTTACTCCTGCCTCACCATTCTCGGATCTTACTTTAACTGCTTCAATGGAATGATCTCCACGTCTTTCTTGAACTAAAACTATCATCTTTTTTTAATTGATTTTTTACATTTTCTTCTGTCAAGTAGTTCTATACCTATGCACCCCAGCCTGAGTTGTGTGTCCTTCCCGCGTTGTGTCTCCACTTCCCTTTTAACAGGAGCTGGAATTTGATAAAAAAATTACTTTATGAAGTGCGATCTGATAATGTATGTTGTGTATTGTATTGGTATATTATGAGTTAATAAGTTTATGTTATGAATTTTGATAAAGTTTGTATTACGAGATCACGTTTCTTTTGGGCAGTCTGTCAAACATTCGTGTGTCATGTTTGGGTTATATATTTTGCATTCAAAATTTTGAGAGCTTCCTTGCAAAATCCTTTTTGTGCACCTTCTACAATTGCTACATTTCATTCCATGGGCAATCTATTGCAGCTGTAGAACTTAGACTTTGGAGGGTATATAAATCTAAATAATGTCCCTGATACCATTCTCCATCTATCACAGCTGAAGCTTTTAGGCCTTTAGAGAGTGTATAAGTTAACTGGCCTCCCTGATACCGTTGGCAACCTGTCTCCTCAGCAGCACTGGAAATAGAATGTTGTAGAGGTTTAAATAATCTCTCTGATTCCATTCATAACCTATCCCAGCCCAAGAATAGTAACACAAAATCCTGTGGCCTCTGGCTTTTCTTGACTGATGCCATGTAGTAGTAGCCCGCGGTGTCACAATCACTTATATAAGGTCATGCAAGAATATAATATGAATGAGATTTCTTGAGAAGGCGGTCAGTTGAAACTAGAACTATCTCAGTCAACTGTTCCATGAGTTGCCTTTCTTAAAATTTCCAAAAGCCTTCTTTGCCTGCCCTTGCTGGCATATATATGGCCTACAACTTTTAAGCTTTCACAGTTCTCAGGGTGGACCTCCTGAACCCTTTCAAATTTGATGGAGAACTCTTGAGATCTCCTAGCTTCATTTGAACCTGTCTCAGCCGCAGCACTGGAACATATTAGGAATTTTATTAGTCTAAATAGTCTTCATCATTCTTTTGGCGTCACTTGCCCGTTGTATTTACTTGAAAGTTTCAAAAGCCTTTTCAATAAATCCATCGTGTTCACGTCCTGCAATCACTTTCCTCCTTGAGATGCTTGCTTTTTCTCTATTTACCTCAGCTTTGAGTTATTGTTTGAGTTGTTGTTTCACTGCCTTGTCTTCATCATCATCGTTAAATGGGTATGCAACACCAGCGTATACTTTGGAGCTAACCCCAGTTGTATTTTCAGGCCCTTCATCCTTAGCAACCACAGTGTCAACAAGGAGCGATGAATAATTCTGTGTTTTGGAGTTACCAGTATGTTCACAAGGTTTGGATGACTCTCCACCCACGCAATAATTTTCACCATAGTCTGTTGTTTGTACCATTCATTAACACCACTCTTCAATGCCACAAACCTATCTTCATCGGTGAAAGTGAAATTAATTCCTTTGCACAGACAGTGCTATCATAATAGTGGTTTACAATTCCTGAGAGGAATGAATTTTAGCTGAAATCACATATTTTTAGAAAATATAATGATTTAAGCCTTAAAAAGTTCCATTTTAAGGATTCCAATTGAAGAGGGTTTGATCAAATCACCTTAGATCAAACCCCCTTGGATAGAACCTTGCTAGTTTTAAACCATACCTATAAATGGAGTCTCCTTTACACCTATCAAAATGCTGATAAAAAATCAATTTTGATTTAGCTTTTGTGGGATCAAATGAATTCATTTAAAATTTATTTCAAATGATTATGGTATTCCTCGGAACAATCTATCAATGAATATAATTTTAATGTATGTTTTGGTTTTGTTATGTATTTGTTTTTAAGTTTTACACACTATTGAACATAGGTTTCATCGTAGATTTATTTGTTCTAACTACATGTGGAAATAGAAGATTATAAAAAAAATTAAAATATGAGTGCACTAGATACTGAAGTCCTTGATCAACAAAAAAAAAAGAAATTGAATTTCGATACATACAAAAAATGTTATGCGTTATATGGTCACACTATGTCTGAATTGTAGCTGGTTTGACTTCAAAACTTGATTAAAGAAAAAATATTCAATAAAAAACTATCTAGCCAAGTGGAAGTTCTAAATATCAGAGTTAAAAATCTAAATTCAAAATAATTATAATTTTATCCTTCATGGAAAAGTTATGCATTATACGGTGTGCATCACTTTTAAAAAATGTTTTTTTTGAAAAAAACCAGTTTTCGTGGGAGATGGAAAAAAGAGTGCAATCTAATTCCAAAAATTTTGAAAAAAATATTTTTAGAATCTATAGACAAAATGTGATAGACTCTATTTTACTAGCATCTTCAAATTCCTTACAGTTTAGTATTTATAGATTGCTTGGTGAAGATTTAGTTAAAAATAATAATTTCGGTGTCAATTTGGCCAAAATTGTAAACCACTATTATGGGATCTTGAGACCATTGAACAGGTCACTCGCTTCCTCATCAGTTCCAATGGAGCTCTAAATTATTCCCTTCTTCTTGAGCAAAGCCACGTCCTCCACAGTCTCCATCAAACTATTCATCAAAAATACATACTCTGAAATAACGGTGAGTTCTTTTTCTTGGCAGACGTCCACAGCCATGAGGTTCCTGAAGATCAATTCTATAGCATCAGAAAGCCATATCACAGGGAGAAACAGAGTATTTTTTTGTTCGTCGAAATGGAGGTCCTTTGCTGAGGGAACTCCCTCGTACGACTTAAACTTCATTCCCCTCTTGTATAACTTTGTAGTAGAAGCCACGAGGTATTGATACTTAGACTCTTTCTTCAGTTTATGAGCTATTGTATGATGATGAAGACCACAAAGATAACGATGGTGTCTGCCCTCTAGTACTGTAATATGAATATCCCTTGCCTTTTCTCCTTCACCGGTAGTCTTCGACTCCTGTAGAATGAAATCATGGAAAAATCCCAAAATGTGGTTGTATTGCTTCAAATTTTTATACTTTAACTTGAGTTCTTCCTTCAAGTTTTTCTCACGTTCATCATGCTCTGTTGGTGATTCCCCTATTTTTGGCTGCAAGAAAGGGTGAGCCAAGGCAACTATACCATCACGAATCATTCTAAGCAGCTCTATCCTTTCCTTTTCTTCTATGCAATTGTCCTCCATTTGAAATAGCCCAAGGAGGAGGACTATGGGAACCTAATTTTCAAGCAATAGTAGATCAGTTAGGATATCGAATTGACAAGAATAGACCCTGTTTCTTTTAAAAACAGGATCTAGGTTCCTTTGTGATTCATCACTGAGAAGCCTGACAGTCTCTAGAATGAAGCATCCATCCAGAGTGAAGAGCCACGCAAGGATTTCTTCCTTACAGTCTGATTTTACTTCGTAGCTTGCTATAATTTCTGGAAGCAAGCTTTGTACTTTTTCCACTAGAAAGCGTGCATGCTTCTGATTTTGTAGGAACCTTTCTGCTGATTGATTTACGACCTCTACTTTGTGTAACTCTATTTCAGAGAGTGTCTGAGACATCCTGTGATGAAAGAGGCCCAAAGAGACCACTCGAGGCACATACACATCTCTGTTTAAGCCCTTGAGATACATGGGTACTCTGTTTATGGACACACAAGAAAGCTTTCCTGAGTTATAATCTGGCTTAACGTCTTCGGCCATGTGATATTCGAATTTTCCCTTCACATTATCAAACCATGAGTAACGTTCTTCTGAATCTACTACCTCTATTGCCAATTCATTGACAGCCTGGTTTATGCTTGTATCTGCCATTGTGTATAGTGAGAAGACCCTGGGGATTAAAACTAAATCTGAATAAGATATCTGGAAACAAAATTACCCAGTTGTTTATAATTTGTAGAAGAGTTCAATCTTTCCTGTAATGCTTGCTCGGGAATTAATGCGAGACATCCTATGATGAAAGAGGCCCAAAGAGACCACTCGAGGCACATACACATCTCTGTTTAAGCCCTTGAGATACATGGGTACTCTGTTTATGGACACACGAGAAAGCTTTCCTGAGTTATAATATGGCTTAATGTCTTCGGCCTTGTGATATTTGAATTTTCCCTTCACATTATCAAACCATGAGTAACGTTCTTCTGAATCTACTACCTCTATTGCCAATTCATTGACAGCCTAGTTTATGCTTGTATCCGCCATTGTGAACAGTGAGAAGACCCTGGGGATTAAAACTAAATCTGAATAAGATATCTGGAAACAAAATTACCTAGTTGTTTATAATTTGTAGAAGAGCTCAATCTTTCCTATAATGCTTATCTGAGATGTGTGAAATTCTGCTTTAAGCACTTCACCTAAAACAATTAAGTGCCAAACATGTCAATCATCAATTACCATCACACAAAACATTTCAGTAGTATCTTTTAAAATCCCAAAAGTATCCCTCAAGAATGAATGCTTGTTTTAAGCGAGTAAAACTCTACTTAAAGGTTAAGCAGTTCCAAGATTTGAACAGGAAACTATAGGAAAACATATCGATTCGTTAACCACCTCATTAATAATATGTTACTTTTTATATATAGTTAGAGACTAGGAAAAAAGGACATCATAGATTAAAATTTAAACTAGAAACTAATGGGTACAGTGAAGAAGTGTGGATAGTCAATTGGGTAGTTATTTGGTTTATTGTTTACATACATTTATGTAGTATACATGAAGTCAATTGGTAGGCTATTTTTAAAATGGTTTTGTTTGTGAAACAAAGGTCTTAATGGAGAAGTGTCGCTTAAAATCAAATATGCATCTACATACAGGGATCCAAACACAACTAAAACAAAACCTTTGAATCAGGAAGATAATAAGACTCCATTATCAATAGGATCATGATATGTTTGAAATAGGGAGAGAGAAAGAGAGAGGGAGATATGTGGATAAAAAGGAGGAGAAACACACACATGGAAGAGATAAATATATATATAGAGGGGGAGAGAGGGAGAGATAGAAATTTATAAAGATAGAGATAGAAAGTGATATATAGAGAGGAAAAGATATAGGGTTAAAGAGAGATGGATAGATAATGAGATTGAGATAGAGATAGAGGGATATATGTAAGAATTTAAATATGGAGAGAGAGGGAGAGGGAAAATAGGGATATAAAGGAGAGAAAGAGAGATAAATATAATAGGAAAGAGAGGGTGAGAGAGAGAGAGAGAAAAGGACAAAGACAAAGATAGAAAAAGATAAATATAAAGGGAGAGATGAAAGGAAAGAGGAAGAGGAAGAGGGAGAGGGAGAGGGAGAGGGAGAGGGAGAGGGAGAGAGATATATAGAAAGAGGGGGAGATGGAGAGATATATAAAGATATAGGAAGTGATATATAGAGAGAGGTAGAGAGGGATATATAAATAGAGTGGGAGAGATGGAGTAAATGAGAGAGAGAGAGAGAGAGAGAGAGAGAGAGAGATGGGAAGATAGAAATAGAGGGGGAAAGAGAGAGATAAAGGAGGTGATATAGAAAATTATAAGATAGAGAGAGATAGAGAGGGGGGAGATAGAGAGATATATATTTAAATAGATAGAGAGGGAGGGAGAGAGGATAGAGAAGTTGAGAGATATAGAAAAAGAGAGTGATAAGGAGAGAAGGAGAGATATGGATAGAAAGAGGGAGAGATAGAGAGATATATAGTGGGAAAGATAGAGGGTGAAGAGATGTAAGGAGAGGTAAGGAGATAGAGATAGGGAGAGAGAGATAGAGAGGAAGATGGAGATGGAGATGGAGATGAAGATGGAAACATAGAGAGTGATTGAAAGAGAAATAGAGATAGAAAGAGGGGGATACTAAGAGATGCAGATGAGGGAGAGAATGAGGGATAGATAGAGGGATAGAAATATAGAGATAAGAAGTTATATAGAGAGAGGTAGAGAGGTATATATAGAGAGAGAGGTAGAGAGAGGTATATAGAGAGAGAGAGGTAGGGAAAAGTACATATGGGGAGATATTATAGAGATATGAGAAGAGAGAGAGAGATCTCTTTATATCTTTGTCTCCCTCTCTATATTTTTATTTTTATTATCTTTCAATCTCTCTATTCCTCTCTCTCTCTCCCCTATTTCTCTCCATATTTGTCTTCCCTTCTCTCTTCGTCCATCTATCTTTCTCACATTTCTTCTTTTTTTCTATTTCTCTCTCCCTATCTTTCTCCCCTTACTATTTTTTCTATCCCTATTTATCTCCCTCCTCTCTCTTCCTTTCCCTCTTTATCTCTCTTTATGTGACTATATCTATCTGCATCTCTCCTCTTCTCTCTTTTCCTCTCTTTCTTTATTCTCTTCCTCTCTCCATATTTATTCCTTTATATTTATATCTCTATTTTTGTATCTCTATCTCTCTATATCTCTTTGTCCCCCTCTCTATTTCTCTCTTTATTTTCTCTCTTTCACTCTCTATCTATTTTCCTCATAAGTGTGTAATGGGTACTCTAAAGGGGTTTTAAAGGTGAATTATCATACCCTTAACCAAATGGCATGAAACCTTGAGCATAAATCCCTAGGGTGTGCTATCCTTGGATTGTTGGCATGAAACAACTAATCAAAAGTTATCTTCTCTCTCACTTTATAAATTTTAATTTATATTTTTAGTATATAAATTATAAAAAAAGTCCAAATAGTATTATTCTACAATAATTAAAGTCTTAATAAGATAAATAATTATAAATTAAATTAATTATAATATTTTTTAATCATTATTTATAATTTCATAAAAACACATAAATCATAAAAATAAATTGCAAAATTAAATCTAAATTAAAAATTAAAATAATATAAAATAAATGAAAAGTCAAAATATATCAAAATCTAAATATTAATAGACATAATAATTTTAAAACATTAGTAATAAATAACAAACTTATTAAGTTAATAAATGATTAAATTAAAAGTAATTTAACTATTTTTTTAATTTATTAGAATTGAAATGTATAATAGAATGTGTACCTTTAGATCTAAGGTTAAGAAGGAATGTTATGTCCCTTGATTAAGTGGAATAAATTCACAAATTGTTAATTCTACCCTAGCAATTTAATTTAATTTATGAGAGTTAAATAAATGATGACGAAGTTTAACTCCCACCCACCAAGTGGGCTCACCGGGAATCTCCCAAGTTTAAGAACCTTTTTTTTCATGTTTAGAAGTAGGGTCCCCAGGAGTAAAAGATCTCTTACATCTAAAATGAAGTATTTAATAATCTACTAATTGATTCCATGATTTGTCTCCAACCCTCAAAGTAATATCCTTCAAAATAATATGTAAAGTTCATCTCCATACATAGCTGAGAAAAGGCTGCACATGTTTTATTGGCAATCTTAATAGCCATACACACAAATATACCAATATAATGTTAAATTATTGTCAAATCTAGAGCTTCCTATAATTATAATGAATGGTAAGATAGTCTAATCCAAATGAAGCTAGGAGTGTATGAAATTTTGTGAAGAATCTTAAAAGAGGGAAACCCTTATCTGACACTCACATAGCTATCCTTCATGAACCATGGACCAAAATGTAGAATGTCCTCCTTATCTTTCTACAATTTGAATTCAAGTATTAAAAACCATTTTAAGCCATTTTTCTTCCTTTCCAAATAAGGCCTCTATGTACTAGAAGTCAAATGTATTAGGTATTAGGGTTGCTTTTTTCTCTCGTGTGACCTTTTTGTCTTCATTAATAATTTAGTCCTAATTCTATGTAAAGGCAATCCCCTCTCTCGTCTTTTGAAGGTGTCAAGTTTTTACTTAAAAAATTTAATTCATTATTTTGGTATTAAACAAATATATCTTTATGGCTTTATCAAATACGTCACGAGTTACCTATAGTATATGTGATTAAAATCTTGGTTGTTTTATTCTGAGCATTATTCATTCTGATAGTATTATAGTTTTCATAAGTTGTCTTTGACTGGTTGTAGTTATATCCTATAGATTTTATTTTATTTTAGTTTCTTTTGCACGGATTATAGAGTTGTCTGATATGATTTCAAATTATAGTATATTTTGGTCAAATAGTTTAAAATGTTCTGGAATATGGCCTCTTCACTATTAGAGGAAAACAATATATAAGAAATTTAATTGATACTTAAGGTAAATCATATTTCCTAGAGCGTATATCTACTTTTTCACAGTTTAGAGATTTGGTGACGAGTCATCATCTTATTACTATGTCCTTTACAATTACACCATAGTCCATTGGATCATACAAATTTATGGTGATTGATGTTTTGGTCTATAAACATAGTTCTTTAGTGGTGTCTATTGTGTTTTTGCAGTTATTGTTTGTAAAGAGCAATAAAGTAAAGGTAAATGATAGAAACATTTTAGATTGATTGATGTTCTCATGCAAAATAAAGAAACACCTTTTTGAAAACTACTAGATTCTCACAATCTCTCAATTTAATATTCTGAGCATTTAATTTCATTCCCTTTTAAGTTGATTTAGCTTAGAAAATATAGATGGAGAAAGCATGTGAATGATATGTTGTTTTATCATACAATTCACGCCTTTAAGCCTTTATGGATGTCCCTTTCTAATTTTAAAAGAGTCAATTGATCTGATAAAATTTTATTGTGGCTCTTAAATACTTGTAGTCCTCCAAATCAATGGCAGTATGTGGAGTTCTCACCTTTACGTATTTACCTTCATACTTGTTGCATTGGCCATGTTCGTAATTGTGCAATCAGGGCAGATTTGTTGTCAAAGAATGTATGGAAGCCGAATAGTTTCTTTTTTTTAGCACCATCCTATGCCTGTATGTTGTGTTTGTCTATTGACCCATTAGCATTTTTCCTGAGTGATTCTTTCCCATTCTATTGGGTATATGAATTTTGATATCTAGAAATTGGTAAGCCAGTTTTATTGCACCTGCATCTTTATTTTGATTTTTTGCATTGCATATAATTAATTGGGGCAATTGAGTACTTATGTTACCTTGGATGCTTAGAACATATAGATTAAAGCTTATCTGATGTCTTGTCCATATCTTCTTCATTTTACTAAGCTGAAGTATATCCTGCCATCGGCGTAACCATTGCACCTCATTGAGGTGCAAGCGCTAGTGATATAACAATTAGGGAGACGTGCCAGACACAAAGAAGGGTATTAATTGTTTTGCAGTTGTTGCTTTTAATGAGGCCTTCCAATTTGGTAACAATTTATACGGTCATTAATAAACCCCTACACCAGTCATGCACGAAAACCCGGCGCTCATGAGAGTTGTTAATTTCCGTTCTATCATAACACAGAATTTTCAGTATGCGGTAAATTTTCCGCTTCTGTTATAGCACACATACTCTTACCAGAGAAAGATACCTTTGTTTTTGTCTTGCTCTTGCGTTTCAAGGGCCAATCGCCGATAAACGTTCGAGGAGTATGCTCAAGGAGAGCGACCACTTGACCATGAAGGCAGTTAAGTTGATTCTGGGCAAACAATTCCTGCAACCCAGTGAGAGATATCTTTTCTGATGTCTCGACAAGGTTTGTAGTATGTTCATTGTATCTTCATATATCCAAAGAAGTGGTATCAAGTCTAGACAGAGATGTCTTGTATGCTGCAATATCCTCCTATTAATTGTGTCGTAATCTCTTTTTACTGTTGTGGCACGATCCCAATAAGTGTAAGATGTTGATGATGTTGATTGTCACCGGGTAAAAAGTGTAGAGTGGAATACCAGCCTTGTATATGTTTTGGTAACACCTATATGAATTAAAACCTTTCTCGATATGTGATAAATTCATGAGAGTTTTTGGTTTTGGAAGTGGTAAGTCATCTGTAATATACGAAATCTCTCACTTATTCAATAGGATTCCGAATGCTGAGTCTAAGAATTGCATCAGTGAGACTTTGCCCCCATCTGCTAGGATTTTTCATTAAACCAAACTGTGGATGCATCTGAAAGTGCAACAGTTATTCATGTGAATCTTGAAAGATTCATCTTTGCTATTGAAATTTTCCGTTTGGATATATATTAATCCATACTGTCGTACAGTAAAGCTTTAATTGTGAATCTTGGAGATATTGCTCTTGTGCGTTGTGATAAGCCAAACTTTCGGTTCAATTGTATTTACAGTATACCGTCTATTGTGAACCTAGTAGGTTTAACTCTTACTGATATTCTCAAGATTGTAGTGAAGAGATCTCTCTTTATAGTTCATATGTTTGTTTGGGAAATGCGTGCAAAAACATCATTATCTCGCCTATTTGAATTAACGCTTAACTCTTCATTCTGTTGGAATAATGCAGTACACCCTAATCGTTGTCATGTATCCTACATTGTCACAATTATATAAGCATAGAATATAAGAGCATCTATATTCTATTCCATACATCCATAATTATACGTGCATAGAAAATAAACCAATGCAAAAATAAAAATAGATATTTCCAAACATTGAAAAAGAATCAAAACCACAACCATATTGGGAGAGCCCATGTGCATTCGAGTAGGGTAAACCCTTTTTCTCCGTACATAGGTCTATACAATTATTGGGCCATTACTGTTTCACAGGGCTGGGGTGATTCCTCCTGCAATGCAACTAATAATCGGAATCCCTTGTGAACAAACAGTGCTTTAGAGACTGAACCGGTTTCATAGCTCAGTTTGTGTCTGTTTGAGCCCAGACCGTCACCAGCTCAAAATAAAAAAATTGCGAGATCAGAGAGGGGTAGGGCTTTGTCGTGAATTTCAGATCATTATCTCATTCCGAGAATGAGAGTGTTCATAAATTGTGGACTCCTTTCAGAATCCATAGCCATAGGATACAATAACGGTTACATATTTTTTCAAGCACTTCTTGATTTGACCAGATCAATATTTTCCTGATTCATATTTATATTTCCTTTCTCAAGTGCATCGGTATTTTGACTTTGGGCACACAGAACATATTAACATTCGAGAGCAGAGAGCCATCTAGAATCATTTGCGTGTTGAGCCAGAATTTAGGTTCATTTGCATTTACAGGGGTCTTGTAGGTTTAGCTCTTGTGTGCTATGATATTCTCCGAATTGCAGCGAGGAGATCTTCTCTTTATTGTTCATATGTTTGTTTGGAGATTGCGTGGAGATACATCATTTATCTCTCATTTTGAATTCGAGAACAGAGAGCCACCTAGAGCATGGGGTCATTTGCGTGCATTTGTGAGCTGGCCTCACTGTTAATCATTTCCTACCACTTGTCATGTGGCCTAGAGGTTTTATATAGGAAATTTAAGGGTAGGATAACTTCTCAGCTGAGATAATATGTAAAGGATGGTTTAAGGGGTGCTGACTCCTACACAAATATTCTCATATTCATGGTTAAAGCAAAGCAACAGTCTAAGATCCCAGAATTATTATCTATGAAGCGTTCTGTCTTTCCCTAGTAAAAGAGGACAGTTTAGGTCCCCAAAAGTTTAATTTCAGAGTGGGGCGACGTAGTAAGACATCCAATGCCTCAACTTGCAACTTTTTGGTAGACAGGATAATTATGGGCCAATGTTTGCGAGCCGATTCCTAAAGTCACGGATCCAAGTAGGAAATCCTAATCAGAGGCAGGAAACTATAGGAAGATCACAAGTATCTGCCTGAAGTGAGTGATGGCTTGTGTGCCGGCCTCTCTAAGCCTTTCTTCATAGAATCTTCACATATATTTTATGTTTTTTATTCTGGACTTTTAGTTACAATATCTTCGTTCTTTCTGTATTAATTCCTCAAGGCCTTCCCATTTTCTTGTGTCTTTATCCACTATGAGATCCTTGTTTTTCCTAACCCCTATGTTGGCCAATAGATCTGCCATAGCATTCGCTTCTCTATAGACATGAATAATCTTGAAGTCCTCCATTTTGTCTAGGACTTCCCATATTTTCCAGCTTTTCAATTTCCAATTTGGTGTATCCTTCTTCGTAACTGCTAGTATGCATAAAAGAGAGTCTCCTTCTATGTCTATATTCTTGATGCCTTTCTCTAGGCATAAACATAGTCCCAAATTCAACGCTTCCATCTCAGCTTCGTTATTGGTTGTTGTTCCAACTTTCCTTGAGATTACCCATATACACTGACCTTGGTTGTTTCTTATGATGCATCCTACCCCTGCTGCCCTGGGTTTTCTTTTGGAAGCACCATCAAAGTTGACCTTATGCCTTCCTTGTTCAGGTCCTTTCCATTTAGCCTCTTTTCTAGATTTTGATTTATCTTTGAAATGTCCCTTGGGCTTTATCAATTTGACCCGTTTTTTCTGCAATGCTTCATCCCAATTAGTATAAATGGTGCCTGTTTTGATCATGCTCCTTGCATTCAGTAGTTCACTTATTCCTTCCTCGATTTTTAATTCTAATTTGCTTTCTTCCATACACTTCTCTTGAAATATTATGTGGTTTCTTTCTTTCCATATATGCCAAACAATCATGGAGGGTGTTACCATCCACACTTCTGTCCATAGAGTATCTTTCTTCCCCTTAGGCTAGCTGGTCATCCATTCATTAAAATTTTCAAGTCTTGCACCACTCCATCCTAAAATACCCTAAATCCAATCCCAACTTTTGGAGGCATACTTGCACCTTAATAGTAGATGATTGATTGTTTCGCTATTTTTGTAACACATTATACATATGTTAGGGCCCTAAATACCCATTCTTTTAAGTCTATCCATTGTGAGAATACCTTTCTGTAAGGTTGTCCAAAGGAATGCCCTTGCCTTAGGTAAAACTGCTAGGTGCCAGCATAATTTGGTAGGCCATTTGGGGCTATCCTTTAAGACATTTTGTATCTGATAAAACAATCTAACTGAATACTCTCATGAGTGTGTACCACACCAAATTATTTCATCCTCTTCTTCAGTCAATATGATCCTTCTTTCTTGCAACACTCGATTTAATCTTGTTTGAAGCTCATCTAGAATAGGCAATATTCTTGTGTTAATCTAGTCATATTCCTTACCATGCTTTGGATTATTCACATCTAAGTAATCCCTTAATGTCATATTGCTTACCAAGCTTTGGATTATTCACATCTAAGTAATCCCCTACTCTGCTCCCCATTTGGTTTGTA
Source organism: Sequoia sempervirens (assembly GCA_007258455.2). NCBI lineage: Eukaryota > Viridiplantae > Streptophyta > Pinopsida > Cupressales > Cupressaceae > Sequoia > Sequoia sempervirens. Next base: position 488,691,768 of record VDFB02000003.1, read on the forward strand.
ATCTAGTCGATGTACTCTTTTATTCCTTCCACTTCTTCCAATGGAATGTTACCATTCCATGAATCTATCCAGAAATTGGCTTGTTTTTTGTTATTTACTTTCCGTGTTAAATGTTCAGTGATGATTCTCCTATTGCTCCAAAGGAAATTCCATACAGATGATCCCCCATTAGTTTTTCCTATTGTTAATATCCTTTTGGGATCATTACAATCCAAATATTTTTTCTTGAAGATTTTACACCACAAACACCTTGGTTCCCTACACATTTTCCATGCAAGATTTGCTCCTAAAGCCATATTTTTCTCCATCTTCTTGAGCCCTATGCCACCCATCTCTTTGGGAAAACATGCTTTGTCCCAGTGTACTAGAGATATCTTTTTTTCTTATTTAGCTCCTCCAGATAGGAATTTTTAAAGGAAGCTTTCCATATTGGCTTCTGCCTTTCATGTTAGCTAGAAGCAAGACATTACATAAGTAGGTACTATTGCTAGAAAAACTTTTATCATTAAAATCCTACCAGCCAAAGTCGGCCACTTATCTTTCCACACAATTGAATAATTTCTACATTTTTCCAATGTTTCCATCCAATGTTATGATCGACACACACCTACAATTAGAGGTGCCCCAAGATATTTTGTCAAGATAGATGCAATTGAGAACCTAGGATATTTTTCTATTCTACTCTGAGTTTCTTTTCTTGTATTGAACAAGTAGATAGAAGATTTTCCTTTATTCACCATCTACCTTGAACATTTGGAAAATTCCTCCAGAGCCTCTTTAATTGTTGCAGCCTCCCTCATATTGGATTCCCTAAAATGTAAGGTATCATCCCCAAATTGAGTGTGAGTCAGAGGGTTGAGTTATTGTGCTACTTGGATACCTTTCCACCTATTATTATCTCTTATTATCTTGATGTATATGTCCATTGCTTCCACCATAATCATGAAGAGAAAGGGTGACAAGGGGTCACCCTATCTTAATCCATTTGTGGCCAAAAAGAAACCACATATAGATCCATTAACACATAATGGGTATCTTACTGTTATGCATTGTTGTATCATTGCTATCCAAGTATTGTCAAAACCAAACCTTTAAATAGAATTAATTATAAATCCCCATTTTACTTTGTCATAGGCCTTACTTATGCAAAGTTTTATCATCATCCCTTGTATTTTTTCAGTGGTCATTGTATGCGCTACCTCATTGGCCAAAATTATGCTATCTATAATTTCTCTGCCAAGGTAGAAGCCACTTTTCTCTTCTGAAATGAGTTGGTTAAGGAACCTTTTTAATTGATTTTCCAACACCTTAGTGGAAATCTTATAGATTGTGTTGCATAGAGATATAGGCCTATAATCATTGAGAGATTCACACACTTGCTTCTTTGGAATCAAGGTAATTATTGTATTGTTTATGTCTGTAACAAATTTCTTCTTTTTTCAAAATTCTTCTGTTATCTCCCATACCTCTTTTCCAACTAGGTGCCCACATTTTTGCTAGAAGCTAATAGGGAATCCATCTGACCCTGGTGCTTTGTTTGGTTGCAATTGGAAAGTGGTTATTTTGACTTCTTCCATAGTTATTGGTTCAATCTGAAACATTTTATTATCTGCCTCTGTAATGCATTGTGGGATGCATTGTAATATGGTGTTGCTACTGTCTAACTCTACTTCAACTTCTTTACCCAGAATTTTCTCAAAGAAACTGACAACTTCCATCTCTATAGCCTTTATGTCCTTAATTGTATCCCCTTTTTCTATTTTAATTTCACTAATCCTATTGGTGGTCCTCTGTGATTTGGAGGTTGCATGGAAATATTTATTTTTCTTGTCTCCTTTTTTCAGTTTCAGCTCCAACAAGTAATCTTCTTGGTACATTTCAAACTTAATTATTTTATCGTTTGCTCTTGCAGTTCTTTTTCTACTTTTTCTTTTTCTTGAAATATATTCTCACTACAACAAATCCCTGTGATTAGCTCCCTTTTCGGCTTCCACCCACTGTTTTAATGTATTTTTCTCTAATTTTTTGAAAAAGTCGGTGCTATTTATTGGGATGATACTATTTTTGGCATTTTTTGTGCTAATCAGAACAAGCAGGCACTAAATTAGGTTCAAATTAGTGCTTAAATTAGTATCATGATTAGCACCAAAATTAACACCTAGAGTAGCACCTAGATTAATGCCTAAATTAGTGCCCAGGTTAGCATCTACATTAGCACCCATATTAGTGCCTAATGCAACACCTAATTTAGCACCTAATTTAGAGCCTATTTTAGTGCATAATTTAGTACCTTGCCTAATTATTCTTATCTAGTAGGGATTAAGGTTGTTAGAACAAAAATTCCTTCCTTAATATTCATTGGCCTTCAATTGCTTGCCTACATTTCACTTGCATCAAAACATCTATTGCCTTTTATTTTTCATTGTATTTAACATGAAATGCAATAATATGTTTGACAAGATCCATACTCTCACTAGCATTCCCTTTGTATATACCCATTTATTCCTCCAAATAATCATAAACAAACAAATTTTTCCTTTACCATAGTACTTTGTGTAGATTAAGGGTTGAGGGTTGAGAATTGAGAGTTAAGGGTGGTTTAGTGTATAGGGTAGAGGATAAATGGTAGAGGGTTTAAGGGTTTATTAAAATTTAAGGGTTGAGGGTTTAAGGTTGAGGGTAGAGGGTTGACGGTATATGGTTCAAGGATTAGGGTTGAGGGTCTAATACATAGGGTAGAGGGTATAGGGGTTGAGGGATTAGGGACGTTTAAGGATACTTGAGAGTTGAGAGTTGAGGGTAGAGGGTAGAGGTTGATTCAAGGTTTAACAGTTGAGGGATTGAGGGTTGAGGGATTAGAGTAGAGAATTTACTTGGGGTTAAGGGTTTAAGGGTTGAGGGATTAGGGTTGGGGGTAGAGGGTATTGGGTTGAGGGTATAGAGTTGAGGGATTAGGATTGAGGGTAGAGGGTAGAAGGTTTAAGGCTAATTTAAGGTTTAATGGTTTAGGGTTGACCATTAATGGTTGAGGGTAGAGGGTTTAGGGTATAGCTAGGTATGAGAGTATATGGTTGAAGGTTGATTAAGGTTGAGGTTCTAATGTAGAGGGTAGAGGGTATAGGGGTTGAGAGTTTAGGGTTTAAGGGTTGAGGGTTGAGGGATTAAGAGTTGAGGATTGAGAATTGAGGGTTGAGGGTTTAATGTATAGGTTAGATCAAAGAGTAGAGGGTTTAAGGGTTGAGACTTGAGGGATTAGGATTGAGGGTTTAGGGTTGAGGATATATGGTTGACAAATTAGGGTTGAGGGTCTAATGTATAGGGTAGAGGGTATAGGGGTTGAGGGATTAGGGTTTAATTAGGGTTGAGTGTTGAGGGTTGATGGTTGAGGGTAGAGGGTAGAGAGTTGAGGGTTAATTAAGGGTTGAGGTCGATTGAGGGATTAGGGTAGAGAGTTTACTAATTGGGTTTAAGGTTTTAAGGGTTGAGGGATTAGGGTCAAGGGTAGAGGGTATTGGGTTGAGGGTAGAGCGATGTAGAGGGTTTAATGGTTTAGGGTTGAGGGTTGAGTGTTGAGATAATAGGGTTGAGGGTAGAGGGTAGAAGGTTTAAGGTTGGTTTAGGGTTTAAGGGTTAAGGGTTGAGGGTAGAGGGTTTAGGGTATAATTAGGTTTGAAGGTCAATTAGGGTTGAGGTTCCAATGTAGAGAGGAGAGGGTATAGGGGTTGAGGGTTTAGTGTTTAAGGGTTAAGGGTTGAGAATTGAGGATTGAGGGTTTAATGTATAGGGTAGATCAGAGGGTAGAGGGTATAAGGTTAAAGGGTTGAGGCTTGAGGGTTTAAGGTTGAGGGTAGAGGGTTGAGGGTATATGGTTGAGGGATTAGGGTTGAGGGTCGAATATTGTATAGAGTAGATGGTATAAGGGTTGAGGGTACATATATGGTTGATGGATTAGGGTTGAGGGTCCAATGTATAGGGTGGAGGGTGTAGGGGTTGAGGGATTAGGGTTTAAATAGGATTGAGGGTTGGGAGTAGAGGGTAGAGGGTTGAGAGTTAATTAAGGGTTGAGGGTTGAGGGATTATGGTAGAGTTTACTAATTTGGTTTAAGGGTTTAAGGGTTGAGGAATTAGGTTCGATGGTATAAGAGGGTATTGAGTTGAGGGTAGAGGGACATAGATGGTTTAACAATTTAAGGTTTAGGGTATTGGGTTGAGGGTATATGGTTGAGGGTAGAGGGTAGAAGGTTTAAGGCTGATTTAGGGTTTAAGGGTTTAGGGTTGAGGGTTAAGGGTTGAGAGTAGAGGGTTTAGGGCATAGCTAGGATTTGAGGGTATATGGTTGAAGGTTGATTAGGGTTGAGTTTCCAATTAGGATTGAGTGTCTAATGTATAGGGTTGAGGGTATAGGGGTTGAGGGTATGCATATGGTTGAGGGATTAGGGTTGAGGATCCAATGTATAGGGTAGAGGGTATAGGGGTTTGTTTGTTATTTTTTTAGAACCAAACTTAATCTCAATCATAACCTATGAGCTTGCCACAATTCAATTATCAACTAAGTTGAGGATTGGCCAACACCTAAGGGAAGTAACTAGTACTTCACTTCTTCTCTTTAGGCTCTGTGAGACCCAGGGAGGGTAATCCCATGTATACTCATAATATCTCACTTTAGGTTAAGAGTATTTGTTCACACAGATGCACTATCCAAGAAAATTACCTTAGCAAAAGCCAACAAACCTCAAATAAAGTATTACTTGTTTCTAGGAGTGCAAGCACATACTTAAAATTGAAACAATGTGGTTTAAAGTATTTTGTGTATCATTCTTCATCTTAAATCCTAGGTCCAATTCAATATTTACTCAACTAACTACAATACATACTGATGAAACAATCAACGACTTATCTAAGAGAGGAAAAGAATTATGACATGTAAGAAATCGGTAATACAATATTAATTGAATTTCAGAAACTAACAGACTGTTAGAATGTCACTTTGTAACACCCAACTCATTGTGTCTACAAAATATCACTTCCTTATTTGATCCTATATCATTTTCTTACAAACTCAAGTGCTCCTTTTAGTATTTAATTAGTTCATTAAACTGAAGCATAAAACGAATTCATACTTTTTGTGTAAATGAAAAAAGGATGAAAAAAACTATCATTAACACTTTCATTCATAAGTTTGACATAAAATGTACATGAGAGCAACATTTTGAAAACTAATATTCTTTTATTTTTCTAATATTGCATTGCATGGCCATATTTAAAATTCGTACACAACATAACTTTCATCTTAAACTTTTTTCTAATATATTACCAAAATATCTATTCACATTCTACTTTGCTTCTGGAGCATAGAACCTACTCCAACCTTACTTGGACCAAAAATCTCTGAACTCTCTCATTTCAGCCATGAAATCCCCTTGAAATAAGTATGGGAGCGACAATCAACCAAATAAATTATAATTTCATTTATTTTTAAGTTCATTTCAAAACCTAATTTCAACTGACTCCTTGAAGAACTCCCTAGATGGTTTCATAAATAATCATTTGAGAACAGGGAGGACAAGAAGGAAAAAAAAATTGTAAAACACGAGGAGTCATTGTCATAGCATCCTTTGACAAAAAAAGATTTCAACATCATCGCCATGGAGACCTCCACATCAGCAAAGGAAAGAAAAAGACAAACCATTGACACATGAAAACAAATACCTCCTATACAATGACCATGGTGTCATCAAAAACTAAAACTAAGTAAAGACCCTATTCAGAGTCGTCAGCATCTAAAAATTTTGAACCACTCTTGGTCCTTGTTGCAATTGTAGGTATTACTAATACATCATCATCAAAGCTATGATATGGGACCAGGGAACGAACGTACTAACCATAGTCTGAGTTTGTCTCAATCTCAACATCTAAAGGAGTATCTGAAAGAAAAATAAGAGAACTTTGTTTTCTTGGGCTAGTCTAGTAGCTTTTCTCCTTCTTTATGGCCTTCTTCACTGGAAACGCTAGTTGCTTGCCTTTGAACTCAACCGCTTCTCCTGGAAGGGTGCTATTTCTCAAACAATAAGTACTCTGCACAATTGTCTTCTTGTTATGGCCTCTAGCCCTCCTTTTTCCCTTTGCAATTTTAGGGGAAACCATGGTTTCTTGCTCAGTTACCTCATGGAATTTTGACATATTTAGCCGACTAGACCTCCTAACAGGTGGAGTTACCTCACCAGTTTTTCCCATTTTGTAAAAGCTAACAAAATGATAATTAAAAGGCCTTTTGGTTCAAAAACCACAAGAAAAACATGCCAATCCTAGTGATAACGACCAATTCAAGTAATAAAAGTACTAAGTAGACCAAAGAAATTAATTTCATACCAACTCAATGAGGACAAGAAAATTCTACTACAAATAGACCAACAACCCTTCACACTTTGCCTAACATAAATTGTAGACTGAAAAGATAGTGAGAATAACCATTGATTATCCTACATTAAATAGAAATTTCGAGCATGCATAATTAATGATGTAGAACTCCTTGTGTGAGTGAACTGGTGGCCTATTAGTTTGGCTCTGAATCTAGACCGTTCATTTGAGAGCAATTAAAATTTCATCTAAGGTGGCCATGAGCATTGTTTTTTGACTATTATCAACTTGCTCCTTGAAAACAATGATGCTATCTCAAACATTGACACATTATTCTCTAATGCTGGATTAATCATATGTGTCCTAACAATTAGCATGTATCACCAACCTAATTCGTGCTCTTCATTAATATCAATGAAGTACATAAGGTCAATTTAGAGAGAAACTTTCTTTATACACTTCATTGCTTCATTGCTGATTTTTCTTCATGCCTAGGATGCTCATTAGCAATGAGGTTACTTATGCGATGATTTTCTATACATTGGATCATCTTGCTTTAAAACTTTATCAATGGTCCTCCAGTTCTTTCTTTGATCCCCTTTTGCTTTACGCGAGATGCCTAGGATGTTGCCACGTTGCCCCTTTCATTAATGCTCATTGCCTATCACTGATTCACTTTATCATTAGTTGGCTCTATCAATGATGAAACATTCCTGTGATGACCTTTAGGCCCTAATTCTATGGCTTAATTTTCGGTCACATTTGTCCCTTCATCGTGCATCACCAATGCAAACTTCATGCCTATGATCCCATCGGCGATAAGAGATATTGTGGAGGTACCAGATCTTAGACATGTGCACCTACATAAAAAAAATGGTGCCAAAGACATCACCCATAAGATCACATCAAATTAGAAAAATAAAAACCCTTTAAAAGGCACCCATCACTTATCGCTATTTTAGAACTTAAGTACGGAGATAAATCTGAGATGAGCGATCATGCATTCGTTCATTGCTAATTCTCCTCATACATTTTGCAAGTAATTAGCAATGAACGGTTTACAACAGTTATAGGTTTCATCGTGCATCACTAATGTGAGAATTACTTTTCACAACACATCTATGATCACATGGCATGTTAACATATAGCTCATCGCTATGAAAAATTTTCTTCTCAATGGCTATCTGCGATGAGCGATAAGAGCATAAGGCTAAAAAAATCTCTCATCGCTATTACAATTTTGAAGGATCAATAATCATTAGCGATGAGTGATATCAAAGGAAAGTACCACTCATTTCTCATCACTAACTCAAGGTGTAAACCCATGAATAAATTAGCGATGAGCGATAAGAACATAAGGGCCATCGGGACTTAAGTGGAAGCTTTTAGGCACGTGCTCATAAGTTGTTCTAAAGGAGGGTATTTCTCTAGGGTGACACAAGAATAGTAGGCTCGCAACATTGGAATCATGTGAAACAATGGACGTAATGATCAAAAAGTTCATTTCCCTAACCTTATAGAAATGAACGATTTAGACCTACGGAAGAAAAAACTAGTCACATGTTGATAGTCACATGATAATGTAAATATGAGAATTCATTCCCCTTATGTGACCATCAATAGACACTATACAACCAACAACAAAAGGAATGCCAAGTGACTAAAATAAACAAAACCTTAACCCTCACATAAAAACCCTACATTAGATTTGACAAAATTTTAGATAAAAAATTTCTAGGGTTTTAATATGAGCACTCAAAATTTTGCAAAATTTTGAAAGTGCCATCAGTGGCTCTTTCTGGGGACATTTGTTCCTCCGTGAACAAAGTGAGAATTTAGATCCTCTAGAGAAGTAGACCAAGTGCCTACTCCATTGGGCAACATAGTCATAAGATCATCTCTACTCCCGCTATTTTGGTTTGACAAGTCAAACCACATATGATGGCCCAAGGCCACCAAAACTATAGGACTTTTCTTACCTCTGTCATAGAAAAAAACTTCATAACACCTTACTAAATCCATCCTGAAAACATCATTGCAATATGCCTAATTGAACATGCTAGGTTTTCTAACAAATTTGTAACTCCCATGCATCTGAGAATCAGGAATACATTGGAAATACTGAATTGCATGTGGAATTAACTCATAATTTTTATCATTCAAAACATTTTCAAGTTCAAAACAACCTTCCCTAATGTTTTTCCCATTACCACAATGCAAGGAATTTGCATCCAGCTGAAAAATCTGGCACTGATATTCTGCCAAGTAGTTGGTACTATCAGGCTCAATCTTCATAGTAGTTTGTTTGTTGAAAGTAAAAAAAATATATGTAGTAATCAAAAGATTATGCGGGTATGTGTAGGATCATCATGGAAAAACATGCTCTTAAGTGGTAAAAAAATCAAAAAAATTAGAGTTAGGCAACTTGACATAAAAACTTGAATAAGTCATCTATATTATTTCAAAAATATGCAAGAATAGAATCTATAGAAAATTGAATGTAGTTTTTAAACTACTAGGTTTATTTAAAAAAAAAAAAAATTGGTGAAAATTTGAAATTTCAATGTAGTACTTAAATTTGGGAAAAAATCAGAAGTAGGTGTTTGTCTGACCACCCTAATCACAATAAAATGATAATATTTTTTTATAATATTTTAGATGTAAGTAGAAGACTCATGTCCCAATGTGATGCATATTGTTTTGTATTTTTTTTCCAAGTAAAGAATTAATTATGAATTTTTTATTACAACTTTTAAAAAATATAAAAAAATCGTATGTTTGACCACATTAACTTGGTCAAAACTTCATGAAATTCAATTTTTATTTTTTTTAATCTTATAGTATGTGAATCATAGAATGTGAAACATGTTTTGGATTTAAAAAATGTGATACCATTTGAAAGCTATAGATGTTTCTCAATGAGTCTATCAATCAAGACTTTAGTCATAATTTTAATATAAAATGAATAATAGTTACTTATTGAATTCAAAGTAAAGCATAATTTATATTGGTGGAAACCTAAAAATTATATCCTTTAAAAATGCTTTTTGTTTCATCAATTTTGGGTGAAAAAAATTCGACAGCCACATACCCATCATATTGCCACTTTTTGGCCCATCATGATCCTGCACATACCCATGCACACCATGCAAACTATCTCCCAATGTGTGTAGAGAAACAAACTCATACATTGGCACATATTGTAACTATGCCTCAACATGCTAGCATTGATAATAACGAATAATCTCTACCCTATCCTTATTCTTACTCACTTTGATACCTTCTAAACACAGTATATCAACATATTTAACATTCACAACTTGTTCAAAAGTGAGCAATTCTGGTTCAAAAATATAATCTAATTTTTCTTTTGAATCAACCCCCATATCCATACAAAAAAAATCATAACTAGGCCCATCCAAAACATAAAATAGAGACTTACCTAAATCTACTTTATAATTTTCACAACCTGACTTATCAAATGTTCAAACTTCATGGCGGTCTACTATTCTTAACTCATTGACACATGCCTCTGAACTTTCATCAATCTACATACTCTTATGTTCATCATTCAAAGCATTATTAAAATCAATCAATTGATCATTATTACCCACATTACCACAATGTTGATCAACTAATTCATAACTAGAAGGAATATCAGACACCCATGTTTCATATTTCGCATAACAAAAACTATCATTGTTAAAATCAATATGAACATTACATAGTAACTAAGGGCTATCTATATGTGCATATTTCTGATATTCAATAGTTAACAAGTTTGAAATTTGTTCACTATTTAGTAAGTCATAGTACCGATCCATTCCTTCAACCACTTCTTTCTCTTGACCTCCAGTAGAAGTGTATGCTTTGCCAAGTTGTAATTCAGGACATACTAAGATATTTTCATCAAAATCTAGAAACCTCATGGACTGGGTTTCATCATTGATTTGATCCTTTATATCCTTTTGAAGGTGAAGGGAAACTTTTTTATCATTATGAGTATCAATGGTGAACATTGCAGTGCTTTTAACTTCCTCCTTCTCAAGCACGCACTTATATATATCCTAGCAAGGAAAGGATTTCTTCAGAAAACTTAAGTACCATTCCCTAGCTCTAGCTTCAAGAGATCTGACAAAAAATCTCATCCACATATCCTGATCTCTAAATAATTTTTTTACCATAAAGCTATATAAAATTTAGATATTTGCATCTCCTTCACACACATTATATCCATTAAATATAGGCATTTCCTTATAGACTAGAGATGGCACTCTTTTAACCTTGTAATCAATCCATGACAAATATAATTGATCATATAATGGGTGAAAAGAATTCAAAAGGTGAAGCAATCTGGCTAATAGATCTAGTATGATTATCTCTTAACTGGGCTTGCATAGCCATTGGGTGCATTTATTCATCTCTTTAACTCCTCTTTTAAACACAACTATCGATTCTAGTCTTATCCTAGACTTATTCACACTTGAATGCATGCACTTTTGGGTATCAACTACTTGAGGATTCTTTTCTTTATGAAGCTTCTTGACAATATGCATCCAAGTTTCTAGTGGCATGGTTATTTATCTTTGATAATCCATGGATGTATGCAAACTAGAGTTTAACTAATTATACATAATTGCAACCATGACTATATGAAAAATCAATAGGATATTTGATAATATGATATTAACTTAGGGTTGAAACATGTGATAACAAAAATGGATAGAAAACCTTAAGATATTCAACTTTATCTTTAATCATTCATACTAGCAAGTTTGTGAATATTCTAACAAAATTTTAAGTGGAACTACAGTTACTTTTCAATATGATAGGTTCAACAAAATAAAAATATGTAAAGAACCATGTACCTTCACACCTCCAATTTTTGCAACTTTAAATAAAACATTTTTAAGTTACGATACAAAACAACAACCCTTCATATGATAAAATTTAGAGTAAAGACGCCACCTCTTAAACAAGAGGAAAAGCTTTGAAGCAAGGATATATTTCTCTAAGTTCTCCTAGCAGAGTCACTTCACATCATTTCTAAATTTGAGGTTGCTACACATCAATTTTCATATTTAAAACCTCTTCAACATCAGAACTAAAAGTTTATTTTGCTTTGACTCCTTCCAAATGGTCTTCAACAACTTTGCATAAGAGATGCAAAATTGTTCCCCAACAAAGTCACCATTTCTGTTGGTTATTTTTTTAGAACCAAACTTAATCTTAATCCTAACATATGAGCTTGCCACAACTCAATTATCAGCTAAGTTGAGGATTGGCCAACACCTAAGGGAAGTAAATAGTATTTCACTTCTTCTCTTCAGGCTTTGTGAGACCTAGGGAGGGTAATCTCATGTATACTCATAATATCTCACTTTAGGTTAAGAGTATTTCTTCACATAGATCCACCATCTAGGAAAATTACCTTAGCAAAGGCTCAATAGACCTCAAATAAAGTATTACTTGTTTCCAGGAGTGTTGTGAAGATGAAAAATCTGCATAGATCCATGATTGACAAATATGGAGAAATCTGTCAATATTGAATAGATGAGATTATCACCTTCCCTATGAAATTGTTGAGCAAATGCAAAAGGAATAACATCACCAAACTAGCATGAAATTATAAATGAAATAAGCATGAAATGTATTCCTAAATTACTTCAAACATCATCTCATAGGGGGATTGGTGCTACTTTGATATGAAAAGTAGCCCTTTCCCAACCCCTTTAGATAAGCTAAATGTTGCAAATGATGAAGATGGTGTGGACAAGATCAATTCTCAAATGAAGAGATTAACCTTGTATCCGATTTTTGTGGAGGAATTGTGAAGGATTTGATAAGAGATGAAGCCTCTATTTTATAGATTTTCAAATGCTAAGAGTGTTGAAAATGGACCAATGTGGGACAAAGATCAAGCCAATAAGATAAGGCCACTTGTCAAGTGATGATAGGCCAATGGATGTGCAATATTTGGGAAGTGTGCCCATGAGAGGGAGAATTTGAATTCAAATTTGGCAATAAATTTAGAGAGGGGGACAAGAAAAAGTGCAATAAATGCAATGTTGGAGGGACAAATCAACTTGCCATGTTGAGGGAAAATGAGGGTTTAAATAAATCAATAAAGGGATTTATTTGGGCAAGTGGCATAATCTAGAGAATGCAAGTGAGTGAGATTAGCATTTAATCATGGTTAGATTAAATAGATGATGATTATGATGACATTGACTTTTAGGACTTAAGTATTTGATTTATTTAAATCAAGAAGGATGGAATATGCATTATGATGGATGTTTGGTTTATTTGATTAAAAGGTTGATGATAAGATCAAGTTTGATTTATTTGATTTAAGCTGATGACTTTAGGAGATTGATAAATAAACTTGATTTATTTGCTGAATGGATGAATATGATCTAGTTGAATGCATTATGTCAATTTGACATGTCTACATTTTGCCCCTCTTTGAAGCCATGTACTTGTTGGGTTGGTTTAAAGAATAAACTTTCTGTGATCAAAATTAAAAAATTTCTGATTTTTCGGATGCCCCAGTGGAAAGAAGTACACTGGTACATTGCCCCCTCAAGAGATCGAGCGAAAAGATTTGATTTGAGGGTCGATCTGACGATAAAGAGGTTCAAAATGGATGGTTATGGATGATGATGCAAATGAGATGATTTTTTAAGATGCTTAGACTAACAAATCTATATTATCCTAAATAACTTAAATGATGATATGATGTGATGATGGATGAGATGGATTATGCAATGGATGATTTATGAGATGCTTAGACTAACAGATCTATATGATGATGATTATGCATGTGAGATGATATGCATAATACTAATGATTTATGGATGCAAGATGAATTCATAATGGATGCATGATGGATGCATTAGTGATGATGATGTTAGCACAGAAATGAGATGATGACAAGAGGATCCAACAAGTCCATGATCTGACAAGACTTTATTAGAGATGATGGTGATGATAGATGATGATGATGATAAATGATGATGATTTGCTTATCAAGGATTGGGATTTTAAAAGGGCCACTTACCTTATGTTTGATTACACACGTAGATATGATGCATCAAGGTATAAAGAACTAGGATGGCATTGTACCTAGTGCGATGGACTTTGAATCGACAAACATATAGGAGTATTCTTGTTCACACTTGACATACGGAAACCTTGCTAGGATGTACCTAACAAAGCAAGTATTCACCAAGTTATTTTACAAGAACATCCAACAAGCACAACAGACAAAAGATAATGATCATTGCCCCATTCCTATCTCTCTAAATCCTTCTTTCGGATATCATCGAGAGGTCCTTGGAATGAGCGCAATAAGATAAATCAAAAGAAAAGATAAAGTACGCAAACAAGCCAATGTTCTTCATATATCTAGCCAAAGGGATTTATTTTGATAGGATAAGAATCCAGGGGATATCCAAAATGATGCCCATTGTCGGAACGATATATCCTAGGACATGCATTGTATAGGATGACGATGGTTTGATAAGTTGATTGATAGGCTATTGATATAAGGTTGACTAACATGTTGGAAAATGATTGAGACTTTGATTTTGTTTTAAAGATTTGTTGCTTTGATTTTGATTTTATGATTGAAGTTTGCTTTTACTGACTATTGTGATTGTTTCTGTTTGTGTTGCCAAAGGATGAAGGTGATGATCAATTTATTATGGATGATTGATTATTGCGGGTGAAAGCGAAATGAGAAAGATGGATTTTTTCAAATATTTGGATGTTTTTGACATTTTTTGGAATGTTTTGAGGTTGTTTTTGGTGTTTTCAAGATTTTACAAATGTTTTGATTTTTGATTTTTTGAATGTTTTTGGATTTTGATGTTTTTCAAATGTTTTTGGATTTTGATGTCTTGGGGGTTGATCAAAGATTAGCCTTGCCTACGTTTAAGCTCAGAGATGGTGTAGTTCGGATTCCAATGTTTTTTGATGTTTTCTGATTTTATGAATGTTTTTGGATTTTTTGATGTTGTTTTGGATGTTTTTGGATTTTCATATGATTTTGACGATTTCGATATGGATGTGTGTGATGATATCAGTGCTTCTTTTATGGATTTAGCAGCAAACCAAGCTAAAGTTGATTGATCAGATTAATGGATTGATGATGATGATGATAACATTGTTGAGGATACACAATAATGCAAGGATTTAAATGATGAGGATTGATGATGATAACATTGTTGAGGATGCACAACAATGCAAGGAGAGTGTTAAGCAACATAATGATATCCTGAGATGATGATGGGTGGATTGGATTTGATTGATCATGATTGATGAAGCTTGATTTAGAACAAAAGTTGTTTTGAATGATTAGATGTGATGTTTGAAGGGTGTGTTAGATGTGACTGATATTGATCATTTGAATGGATGTTCGATTGAAGATAAACTTGATAAGGAATGTCTTCTCGTCAAAATATGCCATGGGCTAGTGATTATGTGGATTTTTTCTCACAAGTGGTTTGACCAATTTGATTTCACATTTGCCAAATGTTCAGATCACCACATAAGTTGGAGGACATAGACCAAGATTTATTCTCGAAGCAAGATGTATATATCTGCTCCCAATGTCTAGCAATGTATGGAGTGTCATGGGTGGATGCTCAAATAAGTGTATGGATGGAGGGACATGGATTATCTTGCAATAAGATAAGGTGTTTAGATAACGAAAGCTCATTGGATAATGCTTCATGGCTCCGATAATGCTGCATAGGATAGGATCAATGAAAATGACCCATGTCAAGATGTTTTACCATAAGCAAGCGTAAAGTGTGCACCAAAATTTTCATCAAGATCAAGATAACTTGGATGATGGATGCAAACAGATGAAAATGGATTGGATCAATGGTTTATGGATGAATGGATTTATTATGGATAAGATGGATGGAATGCTTGATTTATTATGGATGGGATGAGAAGCTTTCAACTGAATTGGCACACGTAGATGCTTGATTCCACACATGACACCTATTTTCCAGGTTTTCATCATGATCTTGCCCAAAGCGCCGCCCATGCGGTTTTCACTAGAGGACGATTTTTCTCTTTATTGTTTTCAATCCCTTTTTTCTGATTTTTTTGGATTTTCATATTTTTTGATATTTTTTGTATTTTCTGAAAGATTTTAAGCTCATGCTTAATCACAAGGTGTTGCTGATGTAGATGCCCCTGTCATGACGTGCCATCAATATCCTGCTTGAAGAAGCTGCTTTGCCAAGATACGTGCACTTGAATACAACTTTTGGGATTCTTGATATGCTTTATTGATATCAGGGTTAACTTTGTCTCCATACGCACATCGCAATAGAGTGCCTTCAGAATCCTTATGATGAAGGGTCGTTGCCAATACACGGTCAATGTAAGAATTGGATATTATGTGTGGAGGCGTGGATGGAGTGTGTTTAGGGATAAGAGATGGATTGGTTGACAGTTTGGAATCTTTGACTATCCAAACTTGGGAAGATGAGCAATGATGGGTGGATATGAAAGTGTGCATAGATTAGGACCAACTGCTTGTTACACTTTGTACATTGCTCGAAAAGCCTGCTTTTGATTTTGCGGACATCTTTGATGGATACCTTTCCCTGTTTTAGTTTGCCCCATAGTTTCTTTGACTAATGGAGTTTGATAGGGATGATCTTTCTTTGTATTCTTTGGTATCCATTTGTATTTGATTTTTCCATTATGCTTCTCTCCTTTTGCTTTGATAGCATTCTTCGTTCTTTGATTCAATTCTTTCTTTTGACATTGGTCCCAATTCATGGATGGGGTGATGGGTGGATGAAGATTCATGGCGTGGCTGGTTGTAGTATTGGCAATGGTTTCACCATAAATATTCTTCATGCTCCCTATGTTGATGTTTGCTGGAGACAAAATTTCCCCCAGTATGGTGGTAGTAGCACCTTCGTTCCTTGATTTTTCTTGCTTTGAGATGTTTTGTTCAGTAAACGTGCTCTGACGAATGACCACTTTAGATGACATTGTTTCAATCTTCCACGTAGTTATCTCTAGATTATACTGTTTTGTCCAACTTTCTTCCTTGAGTGGATAATGTTTGATATCCTTATTCATGATTTCTTTATTTTTAGTTTTGGATATATCTGATCCTGATGTTGACAACTCAATAACTTGCTCTTTTTGTGTGATAGTGTCAGGAGTAAAGGGATCCTATTCTAAATGAAGATCATCGATGTGTCCATCCATAGAAAGCTTCTCATGGGTAGATGGAGGAGTTTTTTCTACATGGATATGATCATCTTGCATAGATAGGAGAGTATCCATTAGATTGTTGTAGTATCTTGAAGATACAAATTCTTGATCTTGAATGATTTTAGAGTTGCTTTTGACATGCTTTGGATCAGGTTCTTGACATGGGCTAGTTTCAAAGGATGGATTGCTTACAAATGGCTCTTGGATGTTGTCATTGGACATGGCAAGTGGTTCAATATCCTCAAGTGTCGAGTTCAAGGTTCCTTTAGTATTTGTAACCATGAGGTCAAAGGGGGTCAACAAGTCTTGGAAAGGACCATTGCTAGACCTTGGTGAAAGATTTTGATCATGCTTTGGGATAAATTCTTGAGATATGTCCTCTAACTCATAAGGCAGTGTAGAGACATTTTCAACATGATTGTAGGTCAACGGATCGTTGGATGAGATGAAAATATCTTTATTGATAGATAGATCTTGATCATTGTTTTCAACAATTGTGGTGGAGAGATTGACAATGCTATCATTGTCCCCAATAGAAATTATCTTTTGATCAATAAGGTCTTGGATGAGATTTTTTAGTCGAATACAACTTAATGTTGTGTGTCCCTTTGTTTTGTGATAATCACAATGGTGCTCCTCATTATATCCTGGTGGTTTAACTAGGGGTTATTGATAGTTCCCATAGATGGGGAGAATGGTGAGATTTTCTTGTACCAATTATTGTAAGACTGATTCGATTGGTCTCCCAAGTGGTGTGTATTGTCGCTTGTTTCTTTGTGAGATTTGCACTTTAAGTTGACCTTGTGGTGATTGATTTTGGAGATGTGGTGATTGATCTTCAAAATGGGGTGATTGATCTTCAAGATGGGGTGATTGATTTTTGAGACATGGTGATTGATCTTTAAGATGGGGTGATTGATTTTTAAGACATGGTGATTGATCTTTGAGATGTGGGGTTTGGATTTGTTGATGTGGTCAATCTTGATATCTAGCTTCTTGACATTGGAGATATTGTTCTTGATGTTGCTGTGGACATGACTCAATGCTTTGATGACATGGTTCAACCAATGGAAGAGTGTATTGACTTTGGAGTGAAGATATCTCTTGGCTCGATAGTTCAATTATTTTGGCATGTGAATCAAGTTGCTCTTGTGAAATTTGATCTTGATTTTGAATTTGAATCCCTTGATTTGGCTTTTGTTGAAGAAAATTTGGAATGTTCCTTTGTGCTTGATTTTGGGGAATGTTCTGATTTGGGATGATAGGTTGAAATTGACTATTGTTCATGTTTGGAATATTCATATGATTTGCAAATTTATCCATCCCAAAGTTTGCCAGATTCATGTTTCAAAAACTTGTACTTGGTACCTTCTCCTTTGGAACATAGGGATTTGGTGGGATGATGTTCGTTTCAAGGTTCATGCATTGATTGTTCGATTGATAGACTTGTAGGTTTGGGCTTGGATTTACCATCGGTAAATGAGTTCCAATCTTTGATTTAGGCATACTCACACTTGTTGTTCTATTGACTTTTGTCGAAGGTAATGGTCCCATGTTTGGATTGTATAAGTGTGAGCTTTGATAATCAATCAAAATTGTAAGGCTTTGAAGATTCAATTGATTTGGATTACTCAAGATGTATGGATCAAGTTTGTATTCCATGTTCTCCTTGTGTTTTGACCTTGTTGAAAAAGTAACCTCTAAGGTTCTTAGGACCAATGATGAGATGGAGGATGAAAGATGTAAATGATGTGAGTGTTGAACATTTAGGAACTTTGGATCAATGCTAGACTTATGGTTTGATTTTGATTGGTTTGATTTGGATGATGAACTTGTAAACCCTAAGATGTTGAATGTGATCTTAGGATGAACTTGTTCAAAGGATATTGCTGATTTAATTAAATGTATGAGAAAGGATGCATTCCCACACCTAACTAAATGAGGTGATTTTGATTTTGATGATGTGCCTAAGTCTAGAATGATGTTTTCAAAAGCTCTAAAGTTGTTTGGATGGATGAATTTTGATAAATGTTTGGATGGATAAAGTGTTTGATTTTGATCCTAAGAGACTTAGAGAGACTTTGTTTATTAGGCCAAGGTATTGAAGAACACACTTTTCTCTAAGAGCAATCAAAAGACCAATATGACAAAAAGATATCAAGCACATGTGTGGGGTCCAATTTGTTATCTTTGCTTAATGAGTTCTTTTTACCAAAAATAGACACTTGATTATGTTTCAAACTGAATGTCCAATGTCACAACTTCTTTTCGTCCCACAAAGTGCTATGTGGAAGTTACAAGAATTTAGGACAAGGGTTGCCTAATGTTGACCTTCGTAAGAGAAAATCAAGATGTAAACCCAATTACTTAGAAACCTCTAAGGACATAATCCCAAGGGTAAGCAATAGTTCTTGGGTTTTGTCAAAGGTATTTGCTCTAACTAAGGAGTTTGAAATTTTGATGATGATGTTGAATGAGGGTTTTCCAATGTTTTCAATAAAAACACTGTGTTTTCAAACAAGCAATGTAACATCCTAGCTCAATTGGTACGTTTTTCTTGGTGGGCTTGCCTCATGCCCTTCGTAGTAGAAGAGATGACTTTACATGCAACCAAGGATAAAATATAAAGGTATGTTAAGAATGAAGTCTTAACCTCTATATTTCAACCAAGATCAGACATGGCGAGTAACTTCTTGGAATCTAAGTTCCAATGCACCACTTTGATAAACTCGTTGGATGGACTAGATGGCTGCTATAAACAAGGTTCTTAATGACACATCGGGGGCATGGCACCTTGCGAGCGTCTAGCAAGCCACTAAAGGCTTTGATCAATCCTACTAGGGGCTCTTATATGTTTTACGGTAGTACTCCATTTTGAAAGACACTATACGGCTAAGGCCTACATACCATGAGGACTTGACAGTTTAGTCTTATCCATTTATATACCGGCCCAAATGAAAAACCGGTTGGAGTCACCTTCGAGTTCTCCTTTCGGATGTGTCTCTTAGGTAGGCCCCTCTAAAGGTAAACAATAGCGAGCAAGCACATTCGTGGTTCGATCGACCTTCATTTAGAAACAAAGGGAGAAAACACGCAATATACCTAACTCACACTCGCATAAGATTTTGTTTAGTTTTAAGCCCAAATCAAAGTGTGGAGGCAATCTTTTATGCAACCTAATGTCATAAAAAAGACTTTTGATTCTCAAGATTGCCGTGAAGCGCGAGAGAAGCGCATACACCTTTTTAAGTGAAATTACTTTGCAAAAAAAATTACAAAAACACGAAAGAACTTGCTCATTTTAACCCTTAAAGAAATGATGAATTCGTTTTAAAGCACCAAACTTGAGTGTAAAATTGCTTTGTTCACATTTAGTCCAAAAGTAAAAGACTAGTCAGTTTCTAAGGTTCGATTTTAGCACAACCTTGAAAGATCAAATCAATGATTTAGTGGGCCCCAAATAGAAAATAAAAGCAATAATTGGATGATCTAAGCATTTAAAAATGCTTTGTCAAATTTCAAGTTTAAATGCTCAATTTCTTCCACTCAAATCTGCTTGTTTATTTGATCATTATGTGAAAAAAAGAAGAAAAGACCGCCATAGTAATCCCGATGCCAACTTGCAAACAATACAAAGCTATCCCAAGTAAGATTTAGAATATTTCGAGAAACCAATGATAACATAGTGAAATGTTTGTTTTCAAAAAGAACACCAAAAAGTCAATTTCAGCCTACAAATATAGTTATTCAAAACATATTCAAGGCTGCTTAATAATTATTGTTTTCTTGAAAACAAAATTTGCATCTGTCCAAACCCAAATCTGCATCTGTCCATACAAAATATGTAAAGTCAAATAAAACATCAAATCTCATAATTTGGACAGCTCAGTACACACATATTGGAAAAAATAATCTAAAATTTCAAGCAACTACATTTATCCGGTGTAAAACTAACAACAATAAATGCTAAGGAAGAAACTTTAAAGCAAACAAATTTATGACAAGAAAGCTTCCACACTTATGCAATTAACAGCTTTGAATTTGTGCCCAACAACTTAAAAGGAAATTTCAAATTGATGCAATTGGATACTCTAAATCCTGCGCCCAACCATTTTTTGAAAAAAAAAAAACTCTCAAAGCGATGTAATTGGTAGGTGTAAAGCCTGCGCGCAATCCTTCACATGGAATTCTCTTTTAGTTTCAATGCTTATCCCGTTGAGAAGATTTCTTCTGCTCGGTGTAAGAATGTTGACATACTTAGCAAATGAATTCACTGAAAAGGTTTTAGAAACTTATCTGTATCCTCTCTGGACTGCGAAACTGGGAGTTTTTGGAATAGATAGTGGCCAGTGAAGCTTACTGCAAAAGAAATTGCAAACAGTGCTTCTATGGAGTCGAGTTGATTTAAATGCATTATATGCAGCAAGGAACATAAACTAATGCAATACGGCAATAAGCCTTAAAAGACATTAAGAGATGTTGCTTTTAATAACTCTCAGAAGGTGTTCTGACACTTCGCTTTTAATAAGGCGCATTGCTTTTAATAGGATGCATCAGATTCGGCAGTCTCTTGAATGGTATTAGGACGCAGCTTGAAGACCTGACAATGCAATGGTTACAGACACTTAACCTACGTACATTTGATGGGGTGTGCATTAAAAATAAGGCGTGGTCATCCATAAAATTCTAGCATCCCATGTGCTAGATCATTACTCTGTCAAGGCTGACTCGGGTAGCATGGACCAAGCGCGCGAAGCATAGATAAAATGTGTGAACTGTTCTGATGGATTTCTCTTAGTAGGTTCATTTGGAATGCAACATCACAGTAAAGGCACGCGAATTGTTTTAACAGGTTTCTATTTAGCAGGCGTAGGGCCAAGTCTTCAAACCTTTTCCAGTGGTCTCTACCTGCGGAAAAAAGGGAAGCATAAAGCACTCAGATTCTTAGACAGAATGCATGACATGGAATTACTCGGTATTTTGAAATGAAAGCAACACCAGCAATTAATGGAATGAATGTTGTCAGAATAGTTGATGTGATGTCTTACCAATATCTAATTAACGCTAAGTAACGTAGCATTGAGTGACATACCTACAGGGTCATCAAATCACACTTACTGCCCTTTCCCTCTCTAAAACCCTCGCTGAAACCTTACTTTCAGGCTGTCAAAAGACGTGGAAGCACTGTAAAGGAAAGGACTTTCAGATTGAATTTCAAAGAGGCATAAATGTCTATAGATTTCCATTTGTGGCCCGCCTGAGATGTCTACATGCCTCCGCCCACTACATGCGTAATCAAAGAAGCGCTAGAGTATATTGACTAGTTTTTTTTTTTTTGGCAGATGGGAAAGTTGCAGATCCTCTGGTAGAGATGCACAAAAAATGCAGAGAATAGACAAGCACATGAACTGTTTGACAGGATTCTTTAAAGAAAAACTATAATATTTGTTTTGCGTGTGCTTCCAAAACTCCTATGT
This sequence comes from Sequoia sempervirens, assembly GCA_007258455.2. Classification (NCBI taxonomy): domain Eukaryota; kingdom Viridiplantae; phylum Streptophyta; class Pinopsida; order Cupressales; family Cupressaceae; genus Sequoia; species Sequoia sempervirens. The sequence goes on from VDFB02000003.1 coordinate 488,713,853, forward strand.
CTATGTGAGCCTGTGATATATTTGATAAGATCTCTTCATGACCTGTAACTTTTGCACAACACAATTCAATAGCAACTTTTCAAAAGAAAAGCATATTGTCATGTTGGTCAACAGACATTAGCATTATTATTGTACGTTTGGAATTGACATGATATAAAGAAATGTCTGTGAAATTGATAGTTGCTGGCTACACAAAATAACAGACTTGATAGTCCTGCATCAATCTATATTTAAATAAGGAAAGACTTTACCAGCATTTTGTTCAACATTCCAATGTTGCATAGTAGAAATTGTGCCCCCACAGATGAATGATGCAAAGTAGCTTGTCTCTTCTAAATCAAAACATAGAATTGTAGCTATTTGAAATAAAAGTTGCAGACAACTCTCAAATCTCAATCAATTGTATGCCAATAATGGTCACAAGATCACCCAGATTTCAATATTCTTTGGAGACTCAAGAATAATAGATTATGATTTCTATTTATACGATGAATAAAACGAAGTGCCACAAAGATAGAATAGAATGATTAATCAAACCGTGTGAGATAGGCATACCTGGGTTGATCAAGCTGAATCGTAGTAAACCGTCTTCAAATCAAACTTTTCATAGCTTAAAATAATTGTCTCTATCTACTACGTAATATCAGAGTTTAGACAAATTAACATTTAGGTGGATAGAATGTATATTGACAAACCAGATTCGAACACAAGTAATCAACAAAGAAGAAATAGAGCAATGGGAAACATAGATATTATAAAACATTCTAAAGCCCTCCTTCTAGCGCCAATATGTGAAGATGGAAAATCTGCATAGATCCATGATTGAAAAATATGGAGAAATCTGTCAACATTGACTAGATGAGATTATCACCTTCCCTATGAAATTGTTGAGCAAATGCAAAAGGAATAACATCACCAAACTAGCATGAAATTATAAATGAAATAAGCATGAAATGTATTCCTAAATTACTTCAAACATCATCTCATAGGGGGATTGGTGCTACTTTGATATGAAAAGTAGCCCTTTCCCAACCCCTTTAGATAAGCTAAATGTTGTAAATGATGAAGATGGTGTGGACAAGACCAATTCTCAAATGAAGATATTAATCTTGTATCTGATTTTTGTGGAGGGATTGTGATGGATTTGATAAGAGATGAAGCCTCTATTTTATAGATTTTCAAATGCTAAGAGTGTTGAAAATGGACCAATGTGGGACAAAGATCAAGCCAATAAGATAAGGCCACTTTTCAAGTGATGACAGGCCAATGGATGTGCAAGATTTGGGAAGTGTGCCCATGAGAGGGAGAATTTGAATTCAAATTTGGCAATAAATTTAGAGAGGGGGACAAGAAAAAGTGCAACAGATGCAATGTTGGAGGCACAAATCAACTTGCCATGTTGAGGGAAAATGAGGGTTTAAATAAATCAATAAAGGGATTTATTTGTGCAAGTGGTATAATCTAGAGAATGCAAGTGGGTGAGATTAGCATTTAATCATGGTTAGATTAAATAGATGATGATTATGTTAGTTTAATGATAATTATGATGACATTGACTTTTAGGACTTAAGTATTTGATTTATTTAAATCAAGAAGGATGGAATATGCATTATGATGGATGTTTGATTTATTTGATTAAAAGGTTGATGATAAGATCAAGTTTGATTTATTTGATTTAAGATGATGACTATAGGAGATTGATAAATAAACTTGATTTATTTTCCGAATTGATGAATATGATCTAGTTGAATGCATTATGTCAATTTGATGTGTCTACAAGTGCAAACACATAGTTAAAATTGAAACAATGTGGTTTAAAGTATTTTGTGTATCATTCTTCATCTTGAATCCTATGTCCAATTCAATATTAGCTCAGCTGACTAGAATACATACTGATGAAACAGTCAATGACTTATTTAAGAGAGGAAACAAATTATGACATGTAAGAAATCAGTAATACAATATTAATTGAATTTCATAAAATGATAGACTGTTAGAATGTCACTTTGTAACACCCAACTCACTGTGTCTACAAACTATCACTTCCTTATTTAATCCTATATCATTTTCATACAAACTCATGAGTTGCTTTTAGCATTTAATCAGTTCAATAAACTAAAGCATAAAATGAATTCATACATTTTGCGTAAATGACAAAAATATGAATGAAACTACCATTAACACTTTCATTCATAACTTTGACATAAAATGTACAAGAGAGCAACATTTTGAAAACTAAGCTTCTTTTATATTTCTGATATTGCATTGCATAGCCATATTTAGAATTCATACACAACATAGCTTTCATCTAAAACTTCTATATGATATATTACCAAAATATCTATTCACATTTTACTTTGCTTCTAGAGCATACTACCTACTATGACCTTACTTGGACTCAAAAAACTATGAACTCTCTCATTTCAGCCATGAAATCCCCTTACTATAAGTAGGGGAGCGACAAGCAAATAGCTGAATTACAATTTCATTTACTTTTATGTTCATTTCAAAACCTAATTTTAATTGACTCCTTGAAGAACTCCCCAAGAAGTTTCATAAATAATCATTCAAGAACAGGAAGGACAAAAAGGAAAAAAACATGTGTAAAACACAAGGAGTCATTGTCACATCATCCTTTTGTTTGAAAAAAAAATATTTCAACATCATCACCATGGAGACCTCCACATCAACAAAGGAAAGAAAAAGATAAACCATGGACACATGAAAAAAAATACCCCCTAGGCAACGACCATGGTGTCATCAAAAACTAAAACTAAGTAAAGATCATATTTGAAGTTGTTGGCATTTGAAAATGCCTAACCACTGTTGGTTCTTGTTGCAATTGGAGGTATTACTAGCACATCATCATCAAAGCTATCATATGGCTCAAGGGAATTGATGTACTGTCATAGTGTGAGCCTGTATTGGGTTCAACATCTGAAGGAGTATCCGAAAGCACAATAAGATAACTCTACTTTCCCAGGCTAGTCCGATAGCTTTTCTCCTTCTTTCTAGCCTTCTTCACTGGCAATGCTAGTTCCTTGCTTTTGAGCTCAGCCACTTCTCTTGGAAGGGTCCTATTTCTCAAGCGATAAGTACTCTGCATAATTGTCTTCTTTTTATTGTCTCTAGCCCTCTTTTTCCCTTTGCAATTTTAGGGGAAACCATGGTTTCCTGTTAGTTACCTCCTCATGGAATTTTGACATACTTATCCGACTAGACCTCCTAATAGGTGGAGTTATCTCACCAGTTTTCCCCATTTTTTTGAAGCTAACAAAATGATAATTAAAAGGCCTTTTGGTTCAACACCCACAAGAAGAAAACCCCAATCCTAGTGATAACAACTAGTTCAAGAAATAAAATTCCTAAGTAGACCAGAGAACTCAATTTCATACCAACTCAACCAAGACAAGAAAATTCTACTGCAAATAGACCAACAACCCTTCACAATTTGCCTAACATAAATTGTAGTATGTAAAGATAGTGAGAATAATCATCGATCATCTTGCATTAAATAGAGATTTCGCACATGTAGAATTAATGATGCAAAACTCCTTGCACGAGTGAACTGGTGGCCTATCAATTTGGCTCTAAATCTGGACTATTCATCTAAGAGCAATTAAAATTTCATCTAAGGTGGCCATGAGCATCATTTTTTGACTAATATCAACTTGCTCCTTGAAAACAGCGATGCTATCTCAAACATTGACACGTTATTCTGTAATCCTTAATTAATCATATGTGTCTTGACAATTAACATGTATCACCAACCTAATCCATGCTCTTCATTGATATCAGCGAAGTACATAAGGCCAATTTAGAGGAAATTTTATACGCTTCATTGCATCGTCGCTAATTTTTCTTCATGCCTAGGATGCTCATTAACAATGAAGTTACTTATGTGATGATTTCCTATACATTGGATCATCCTACTTTAAAACTTTATCAATGGTCCTCTATTTCTTTCTCTGATCCCCTTTTTCTTTGTGTGAGATCCCCAAGATGCTGCCATGTTGCCCCTTTCATTAATGGTCATTGCCTATCGCTAATTCACTTTATCATCACTCGGCTCTATCAATGATGAAAACATCTCTATGATGACCTTTAGCCCCTGATTCTATGGCCTGAGTTTTGGTCACATATGTCCCTTCATCGTGCATCACCAATGCAAACTTCTTTCCTATGATCCCATCAATGATAAGAGATATTGTGGAGGTACGACATCTTGGACACGTGCACCTACATAAAAAAATGGCACCAAAGACATTTCCTATAATATCACATCAAATTAGTGAAATAAAAAACCTTTAAAAGGCACCCATCACTTATCGCTATTTTAGAACTTCATTTCTGAGATAAATACACAATGAGTGATAAGGCCTTTGTTCATCGTTAATTCTCATCATACATTGTGAAAGCAATTAGCGATGAACAATTTACAATAGTTATAGGTTTCATCATGCATTGCTATTGTGAGAATTACTTTTCACAACATATCTGTGATCACATGGCACATTAACATATCACTCATCACTATTACAAAATTTCTTTGTAATGGCTATCCACGATGAGTGATAAGAGCATAAGGCTAAAAACATCACTCATCTCTATTACAATTTTGAAGGATCAACAATCATTAGCAATGAGCGATATCAAAGGAAAGTGGCACTCATCACTCATCGCTAATTGAAGGTGTAAACCCATGAGTAAATCAACAATGAGTGATAAGAACATAAGGACCATCAGGACTTAAGTGGAAGCTTTTAAGCACATGCTCATAAGTTGTTCTAAAGGAGGGGAATTCTCTAGGGTGACACGAGAATAGTAGACTCACAACATTGGAATCATGTGGAAAAAAGGACATAATGATCAAAAAGGTCATTTCCCTAACCCTATAGAAATAGATGATTCAGACCTGGGTATGTGTAGGATCATGATGGGCTAGAAAGTGGCAATATGTAAGTGATTTGATGGCCCATGTGGCTGATGACTTTTTTTTTTACCCAAAATTGATGAAATGAAAAGGGTTTTTAAAGGATATTCTCAGTTTTCCACCAATATAAATTATGCTTTACTTTGAATTTAATAAATAATTATTATTCATTTTCTATTTGAATTACGACTAAAGTCCTGATTGATAAGCTGATTGAAAAACATCTATAACTTTGAAACGTTATCAAATTTTTTGAATACAAAATATGTGTCACATTGTATGATTTGTATACTATAGGATTAAAAAAAAAAAAATCATGAAGTTTTGACCATGTTAAGGTGGTTAGACATATGAGTTTTTATATTTTTTAAAAGTTGTAATAAAAAAATCATAATTAATTATTTACTTGGAAAAAAATTACAAAAAACTATGCATCACATTGGGACATGAGTCCTCTACTTATATATAAAATATTATAAAAAAATATTATCATTTTATTATGGTTAGGTTGGTCACACAGACACCTACTTATTTTTTCCCTGAAATTTAAGTACTACTGCATTGAAATTTCAAATTTTTACCAAATAGAGGTTTTTTTTTTAAATAAACCTAGTAGTTAAGAAACTACATTCAATTTTCTACAGAATCTATTCTTACATATTTTTGAAATAGTATAGATAACTTATTCAAATTTTTATGTCAAGTTTCCTAACTCTAATTTTTCTGAATTTTTTGCCACTTAAGTGCCTATTTTTTCCATGATGATCTTGCACATACCCACCTATGGAAGAGAAAGACTGGATGCATGGCGATAGTCACATGATAATGTAAATATGAAAATTCATTCCCCTTATGTGACTGTCAACAGACACTATACAACCAACAACAAAAAGAACGCCAAGTGACTAAAATAAACAAAACCCTAACCCTCACATAAAAAAACTGCTTTAAATGTGACAAAATTTTAGATAAAAAATTTCTATGGTTTTAATATGAGCACTCAAAAATTTTCAAAATTTTGAAAGTGCCATTAGGGTTGAGGGATTAGGGCTTAACTAGCTAGTGTTGAGGGTTGAGTGTTAATTAAGGGTTGAGGGATTAACGGTTGAGGTCGGTTGAGGGATTAGCTAGGGTAGAGAATTTACTAATTGGGTTTAAGGGTTTAAGGGTTGAGGGATTAGGGTATTAGGTTGAGGGTAGAGGGTTGTAGAGGGTTTAACAATTTAGGGTTTAGGGTATTGGGTTGAGGGTATAGAGTTATGAGATTAGGGTTGAGGGTAGAGGGTAGAAGGTTTAAGGCTGGTTTAGGGTTTAAGGGTTTAGGGTTGAGGGTTGAGGTTAGAGGGTTTAGGGTATAGCTAGGTTTGAGGGTACATATGGTTGAAGGTCAATTAGGTTTGAGGTTCCACTATAGAGGTATATGGTATAAGGGTTGCGGTTTGAGGGTTGAGGGTTGAGAATTGAGGGTTGAAGGTTTAATGTATAGGGTAGATCAGAGAGTAGAGGGTAGAGTGCTTAAGGGTTGAGTCTTGAGGGATTAGGGTTGAGGGTAGAGGGTTGAGGGTATATGGTCAAGGGATTAGGGTTGAGGTTCCAATGTATAGGGTAGGGGGTATAGAGGTTGAGGGATTAGGATTTAACTAGGGTTGATGGTAGAGAGTAGAGGGTCAATTGATAGATTAAGGGTTGAGGGTTGAGAGATTAGGGTAGAGAGTTTACTAATTGGGTTTAAGGGTTAAATGGTTTAAGGATTAGGGGTTGAGAGTTGAGGGTTGAGGGTATAAGGGTTCAAGGATTAAGGGTTGAGGGTTAAGGGATTAGGTTCCAGGGTCACTACAACAAATCCCTGTGATTAGCTATTTTTTTTGCTACATTTTTTGTTTCCACCCACTGTTTTAATGTATTTTTCTCCAATTTTTTGAAAAAGTTGATGCTATTGATTGGGATGGCCTTATATATTTTTTTATCACTATCAACAATAAAAATAATACTATGTTTTTTGTTAGTGTTGAAACCATTTTAAATTTTTATTGTCACTCCTAACAAGTAATGTGTATGTGCAGGATCATGATGGGCCAAAAAGTGGAGATATGATGGGTATGTGTAGCGTATATGGCTGACGACTTTTTTTTACCCAAAATTGATGAAACGAAAAGGGTTTTTAAAGGATATTCTCAATTTTCCACCTATATAAATTATTATTTACTTTGAATTTAATATTTAATAATTATAATTCATTTTCTATTTGAATTACCACTAAGGTCTTGATTGAGAGGTTGATTAAACAACATCTATAGCTTTCAAATGGTATCAAATTTTTTGAATCTGAAACATGCATCACATTCTATGCTTTGCATACTATAACGAAGGATTTTGGCACTAAAATCCTTTGTGCTCTTCCTAGGGTTTTTAACATAGGAAGAGAGAGTTGGAGGCTAAAATGGACACTTCGTGAACACTCAAGACTAAATGGAAGAAAGAAATGTCAATGTGGAGTGTGTGAATGTGATTTAATGCTAGAAATATAATGAAAATGTAGATTAAAGAATGTAAACAAATCAAATACAAAAGTGTTGGAAAACACATTGTCTAATGCAAGCATGAACTAGAAATTTAAGATGGAAATAGAAACAGATGAAACTGAAAAGAACTTATCTGGAGGGTTGAAGAAGACTAAAACTGATTTCTAAGATGTTGATGATGTTGATTTGCAAGCCAAACAGGACTCATTCACCACATGTGGCAAGTCAGTCCCTGTTCAAGTGAAATCTTCTTAAAACTGGTTTTTGACTGTTGGGAGCTATATTCTGATGAAATCAAATTTTTAGGCCCTCAGATGGGACTCATTCACCATTCATGGTGAATTATTGCTCCTTCAAGGATCTAAAATGTTAGGACTAGATTCTACAGACTTAGACCTGCACTTCCACCTTCTATAGGTGTTCGCTTCATATTCTGTCGAGATTAAGTCTAAAACTAACATTTTATTTATGATATGAATTGCATCAAGAGGATAAGACTTGAATGATTTGGAAATGCAATATTCAATGATTCTTAAGCTTGCAATGATCCTAAATCTACACACAAACAATAGAAGAAGACAAAATATTGATTGTTAAGGCATGGGGGTTTGCCTTGGGCATACCCCTTTTAAGTAATTAAACTAAAATAATGAAAAAAATGAATGAAACATGCAACAATGGAGTAATTTAACTTAGAATGGTGATTGATCTTGTTTGTCTATATCAATACATGTGAAATCAGCCCTTGGATGCTTTAGAATGCAAGCTTGAAGACTTCTAATGAATAAACCCTAAGTTACTTGACTTGAATGAGAAAATAGATGATGAATGGATAATAAGAGATGTAATAATGAGTGAATGGATGTAAAATGAAGGTAAAAATTCTTATTTATAGATAGGTGTGCCTTAGTACCCAATAATACTACATCATAGCCCAACATAAAGTGGAAATAAACTTTAAATTTCACTATTTCCCGCTCAAAGGTCAAAGTGGGGACCAAATAGGACTCATTCACTACACATGGAAAGTGGGCCCCACTTGGATGGGACTAATTCAACATGCATGGAAAATGGGTCCCACATGGGTCTGTTTGACAGCTCATAAGCCAAGAAATAATGAAATATAGTTCAAATTATAGCTTTGTTAGGTGTTTGATCAATTTAAGCCTTGAGATGCACAATGAGTTAAATTAAGTCTATTAATGATGATGTAAATGTCAAATAGGGATAGGGACACACAAATCAATGTGAAAGTGTAATTAAATAAACTTTACAACACCAAAATGAGGTCCACACAACCTAAGAAGGCACAAGAACCAATGTGAATGTATATAACATATTACAACACTAGTTTATCACTAAATTTACTTTACAAGCCTTATAAAATGATGTGATGATGAATGAAAATATGTTTTATATTGTTGAATAGGTTTATTAGGTCTTAGAAAAGCATGAAAGCATCTTACAAGACTTTATAACACCTTTACAAGACATCAATAAACACATTTTATTTAGTGTAGAAGTGTCCAAGACCTATTGTGGATGCATGAAATGCCTCAAAACACCTAAATCAAGGCCACATTAAGTCCATTTATCATGAATTATCGCATGCCAAGTAAAGGGTCTTTTTTTATGGCACATGAATCCCCCACCTTAGTGAGAGGATGAACATGCTTCAAACTCACACTAAAGTATACATTCAAGAGAGATCCACATGTATCCCAAGCCCACAAGATACAAAATCATACAAAGGAAAGGAAGAAAGGAAGATATGAATGTAAAAGATGTAGTCAAATTGGGTCCACAGACTTCAGCTCATCCATAGGATGAGAAGGGCCAAAAACATGAAAAGAAAAAAGAGTAACACATCGGCACTAGTTCGTATGCACTCACAAACACAAATTTGCTATAGGGAAAGTCATTCCACTAGTTGGGATTCCCACCATGCCAAAGTTACACCTCCTAATAACTTTAACAAGGCACCATAAAGAAAAAGGACATGTAAATGTTAGTTTAAAAATAGGATGGCACCATAGGCATGCAAGTTGTGTTATGCAAGGTGGCCAAACAAATAAGACAACTCCATAGGAATGGAAGTTGTGTTATGCAAGGTGGTTGAATGAAAATGTAAAACAAAAAAGTAAAAATATAATGTGAAATATTGTTCAAAGGAGTCTTGTTAAGTTTATGTAATTTCAATCACTTAGGGAACATTGTGTCTAATGTCTCCAAGAGAGGACCAATCAAAGGAGAGTAAATTCACAACTTAGGAGATGTAGTTCACTGCATCAAACCACCAAGAAGAATGTAGTATCCAAAGAAAGATCACATTTATGAATGACATCACACCCAATGTCATCCACAAAGTAATGAACACGTCATATAAACAACAAGGCTACACCAGGAACAAAGAATGCAAATGAATTATGGTATTGTATGCCCCACACTTTAAAGTAATTGCTACACCTTGTTTGTGAGTAATTGCTTTAAAGCAAAAGAAGAAAAAGAATGTAGATGAAAAATAAGACATGAGAGCCAACTAATAAATCCCTATGCCAAGTCATATGTTTCAAAGTTAGGTTGCATCATGTCAAGGGAAATGAAAAGAAAAGGAGTATGTCACATGTGAGTAAATCTTAAGATATGTCATCCACATCTCAAGCTTTCTCTTAAATGTTCATGAAAGGTTAACAACTAGTCAAAAGAGACAACAAGTGACATACAGGGATAAGGCTACACAACCCTTTTCCCCCCACTAAGTGTAGGAAAAAGTTGAGCCTGAAATGGATGATGGTATTCTACTCCATGTACTAGACTCAAAACATGCAATAGTAATAATGTTATGGTTCTACAACTTATTACAAGGCAAGCAACAACAATCAATGTTATTTATGTGGAGAGGTAAATAGAGTTATGGCTTGGTTATCTTTGATTTGATAAAATTTAGTACATATGTGAGCAAAGTCATTGTAGGTTGGTTGGTATGAAATATTATGCTTAGGTGTGTCAAGGATGAGTTGAGGTTGGTGTTGAATTTGTAATCCATAGGAAGACATATCATGTTCTTGTACCATAATAGTTTCCCTAGGAGGAGAGTATATAGGAGAACAATAATCCAAATGTTCTTGACATTCTAGGAATTGTTCATCCAATATATCATCATTGTAAGGAAGGGATCTATCTATGGTTGAATTGTTTTGTTCTATGAATTTGTCATGATGTTTATTGGTTGGATCATATAACACCATAATATCATCTTCACAAATAGGAGAGATATTAGGAGAAGGGAAAAGTTGATTGTTGTCCATAATGTCAATATCTTGTGTCACAACATCTTTCCTAATAGGAGAGCATAGAGGAGAATGATGATCAAGAGGTTCATTACATATCAAAGCTTCATCACAAATAGGGGAGTCATGAAGAGGAGAATAACTAGGATTTTCATATGTGTCAATAATTGTATCATCTTCTTCAAAGAGAGCCTTCCAATTCTTAGGAACATTAGGAAGGAGAGAAATAATATTAGTGTTGGCACAAATAGGGAAAGTGTTGGGAGATGAATAGAAACTAGGTGAGGTGGATGTAATGCATTCTTTGTGTGTTGTTATACTATCTTCCCAAGGGGAATAAGGAGAAGGGAAAATAAAACCATCATGATACTCAACTATTGTACCTTCTTTTGACAAGATACCTTTGTCACTAAAAGGAGAGATATGAATAGAAAGGAAATTATGATCATTATGTTTATCTTTGTTTGTTTTCTCTTCTAACACATCATCTGCACAAATAGGAGAGATAGGGAGGGGTATAATTGTAAGACACACATTAACATTTTCATTTTCTTGTGCTAGGAGACTATCATAACTAGGAAATGCATTGAATGAAGAAGTTGAATGTTTATTAACTAGCCTTTTTTTTGCAAATTTAGAGAAAATTGAAACTAAAATTTTGAAATAACAATCTATGCTAACTCTTTACTTCATGTTGCTCAATCACTTCCGGCATAAGGTGCGTGTTTCCATCCCTTTCTTTTTACTCTGTTTCCTGAGAAATAGCTTTACAGACCACAGAAGGAGCCCTAAAAGATACCCGATTCTTCACACGAGTCTTTTAAGGCTCATTTATGAGCACTTTCAGAATACGCCTGCCCTCTCTAACCCTTTAGCCCCTTCGAATTCTGTCGAGGATGATACTGAGCCTAGTATTTCTAGGACTAAAGTTACTTCTGGCTATGTTAAGCTCTCCTCACCTCCCCTACCCCCCCTCTTGCCTCTGGCTGCTCCCCCCAGCCTTCTGGTGCCTACTCTGTTCCTGCTCCCAACCACACTAACCCTAATGCTATATTGGTGGGCTCTAGTTCTCTGGCTAAAAAGTTAGTCTCCTATCCTGAAGACTCTCCTGCTGTCTCTGCTAAAGTGGTCGAGGTTAGTCTTGAGGGTCCCCACTCCCCTCAGAATGTTCAAAAGGAGATTTGTAGCCCTCCTAGAGGTGCAGAGTCGGTGAATTTCGGTGTCAATTCTGATAGTGACCCCCTTTATGACTTTGTTGGTACTGCCAAGAGATGCTTTGAGGAGAAATTTAATTATGCCAAATGGTTATTTAATGAAATTAGTGAGTTGAAGACCAATAATTTGTCTCTTCACAGTAAGTTGGGGGAAATTGAAGCCAAAGTTGCTTGGCTAAGTCAGCTCAAAGTGGAGAAGAATACCTTTGTGAAGGAAAGTATGCAAAAGAATAGTACTGTTGAAAACGATCTTGATAAAATTAAAGGAACCATGAAAAAAAATTAATTTAATTTATATAATATTTATATTTTTATTATATTTAATTTATATAATATTTATAGTTTTATTATATTTAATTTATAGTGTTTATTATAATTAATAATTTATATCTATTTAATAATTATTTATATAATGTTTAATTTATAATGTTTATATTTGCTTAACATTATTTAAATATTTAATTTATAATGTTTAATTTATATTATACAATTTATAGTGTATAGTGTTTATTTATTATTTTGTAATAGCTTAGCGTTTTCTTTCCCTTGCTTGTTTTGTTATTTTTTCGGTTCTTCCTTAGGTTTGTTTTTATGTTTCTTTCTTTTTGTTTAATTCCTTCTTCGAATGCCTTCCTTTTCTTCTATTATTTGACTTATTTTATTATTGTTTGATTCATTTGTTAGAATTCTTGACTTTATTTTTCTTTTTGGGTATTGTTTATCGGCTCTTGTCTTCTTGTTTTGGATGTTCCATTTGTTCCCTTCGTGTTCTTTATCTTATTGTGTCCTTTTAATCACTTTTTTCTAATTGTTGCCTCCTATTAAATTTCTCTCAATTGTGTTTTTTTCACTTATTGTTTTTCCTTATTCTTTTCTTTAACTTTAGGGTTCTTATGTCCTTTGTTAAATTAATTAATTTTCTGATTTGCAATTTCTCCAATTTTATTTCTTTCTCCTCCCTTTGACTTTCTTATCTTTTTGGATTGAGTGCCTCTCATCCTCCCCTCACCACCACTTCCCCTATTTATATCCAAGTCTGCTATATATTCTTCACTTATCTCTATCTGCTAATCATCCTGATGATGGATCATGGAGTATGATCCGAAACGTTGATGAAAAAAACAACACACATTTTTATCCAGAAATCTTGACTACTTATCATAATGGACTGTGGAAACATAATGTTATTGATGAAAAAAATTGTTAATCAAAATTGTAGAATAGCCAAACATAATTCTTTAATCATCAAAACCATGACCAAAAGTGTGGAGAAAACCCAGAATAGAGCGCTGATTGTTGACTTAGATAAGGAGAAAGACTAGGATGAGGACGCGGGGATCTCTAGGCGCATGAGATCAAGTATGAAAAGAAAAGCCCTGTCTACCTCAAATATGACTCAAATTTTCATAGAGGGGGGCCAGGACATGGTGGACTTGGAAGCAGTTGCTGACGAGCTCCTGAAGACTATGGATTAGCTGTGGGTGGGTCCTATTTTCTCTATTTGCTGGCTTTCTGATGGTTTTTTGCGGTTCTTTGTGGCTACCAGTTTTAGTTGGTTTTTATATCTTTGGTAGCTTTTTTTGTTGTTCAGACCTCTCTTTTTGGTCTCTGTTTGTAATGTTACTTTGTGGTTTCGGGTCACTGTAAAACCCGTTTATCCCTTTTATCAAAAAAAATCTATGCTAACCCAAAATGAAATGTAAAGTGCTGAAATGAAATACAATGCTATGAGAATGCAAATGTGCCATTTAAACTATGCATGAAATGAGCTAATTTAGACTAGTTTGCAAGAAATCCATGCTACAAAAATGTAACTAACTGATATATACAGGTTACTTAAGGCACCAATAAAAAGCCTAAAAACTAGTTTCTAAGATCTAGAAAATGTTGTTTCAGGTGCCAGAAGGGACTGATCCGCCCAAGGTGACAAATGAGTCCCAGTATGAACCTTTTGCAAAATCTTCAAAAATTTCATATTGATTTTGTGAATTATGAGAATCAAAACACAGACCTAGAGGAAAAATGTAGAATTCCAAAAAATTTAAATGAATCTAGATGCAAGACATGCAACCTAAATGCACTTATTATGAATGCAAGAGTAAAACCCTAGAATGTAAAATGCAATGGAAACTACTTCTAGGATGATTAAGAGATTCCAAAATCCAAAAAGGAGGGATACAAGCATTGGGTTCATCAAAATGTAACGAAGGATTTTGGCACTCAAATCCTTCATGCTCTTCCTAGGGTTTTTCACCTAGGAAGAGAGAGAATTGGAGGATAAAATGGACACTTCATTATCACTCAAGACTAAATGGAAGGAAGAAAGTTCAATGTGGAGTGTGTGAATGTGATTCAATGCTAGAAATATAATGAAAGTGTAGATTAAAGAAAGTAAACTAATCAAATACAAAAGTTTTGGAAAACACAGTGTGTAATACAATCATGAACTAGAAATTTAAGATGGAAACAAAAATAGATGAAACTGAAAAGAACTTATTTGGAGGGTTGAAGATGACTGAAAATGATTTCTAAGATGCTGATGATGTTGAGCTGCAATCCAGATAGGACTTATTCACCACCTGTGGCGAATCAGTCCTTGTTTAAGTGAAATCTTCTTAAAACAAGTTTTAGACTACCGAGAGTTGTATTATGATGAAATCAAGTTCTAGGTCCTCAAATGGGACTCATTCACCATGCATGGTGAATTATTCCTCCTTTAGGGATTTGAAAAGTTAGGACTAGATTCTACAAACTTATATCTGCACTTCCACCTTCTATAGGTGTCTGCTTCAGATTTTGCCAAGATTGGGTCTGAAACTAATTTTTTCTTGATGATATGACTTGAATCAAGAGGAGAAGACTTGAACGATTTGTAAATTCAATCTAAAATGATTTTTAAGATTTCAATGATCCTAAATTTTCACGTAAAGAACACAAGAAGACAAAATATTAATTGTTAAGGCATGGGGGTTTGCCTTGGTCAAACCCCTTTTAGGTAATTAAACCTAAATGATGAAACAAATAAATGAAACATGCAACAATGGAGTAATTTACCTTACAATGGTGATTGATCTTGTTGTTCTATAGCAATACATGTGAAATTATTCCTTGGATGCTTTAGAATGCAAGCTTGAAGACTTCTAATGAATAAACCCTAAGTTACTTGACTTGAATGAGAAAATAGATGATGAATGGATAATAAGAGATGTAATAATGAGTGAATGTAAGTAAAATGAAGGTAAAAATTCTTATTTATAGACAAGTGTGCCTTAGTACCCGATAATATTACATCATAGGCTAACATAAAAGTGAAAATAAACTTTAAATTTCACTTTTTTCCCACTCAAAGGTTAAAGTGGGGGCCAGATAGGACCCATTCGCCACACATGGTGAATGGGTCACACCTAGATGGGACTAATTCGCCATGCATGGCGAATAGGTCCCACCTGGATGGGATCAATTCTCCATTCGTGGTGAATGGGTCCCACATGGGTCCATTTGACAGCTCATAAGCCAAGAAATGAGGAAATATAGTTTAAATTGCAACTTTGTCAAGTGTTTGATCAATTTAAGCCTCAGGATGCACCATATGAGTTAAAATAAGTCTATTAATGATGATGTAAATGTCAAATAGGTCTAGGGACACACAAATCAATGTGAAAGTGTAATTAAATACACCTTACAACATCAAAATTAGGTCGACATAGCCTAAGAAGGCACATGAACCAATGTGAATGTATAAAACTTATTACAACACTAGTTTATCATTAAATTTACTTTACAAGCCTTCTAAAATGATGTGATAACGTATTGAAATATGTTTTATATTTTTGAATAGGTTTATTAGATCTTAGAAAAGTATGAAAGTATCTTACAAGACTTTACAACACCTTTACAAGACGTCAATAAACACATTTAATTTAGTGTAGAAGGGTCCATGACCTAGTGTGGACATGTGAAATTCCTCACAACACCTAAATCAAGGCCACATTAAGTCCATTTATTATGAATTATCCTATGTCAAGCAAAGGGTCCTTGTTGCTATGACACACATACTATAGGATTAAAAAAAAATGAATTTGATGAAGTTTTGACCAAGTTAAGGTCGTTAGACATACATGTTTTTATATTTTTTTAAATTTGTAATAAAAAATTCATAATTAATTATTTACTTTGAAAAAGATTATAAAAAAATATGCATCACATTGAGACATAATTTGTCTACTTATATCTAAAATCTTATAAAAAAATATTATCATTTTATTGTGGTTAGGGTGGTCAGATAGACAACTACTTGTTTTTTCCCTGAAATTTAATTACTACTACATTGAAATTTCAAATTTTCAGCAAATAGCTTTTAAAAAAAAAATAAACCTAGTAATTTATAAACTACATTCAATTTGTTATAGAATCTATTCTTACATATTATTGAAATAATATAGATAACTTATTCAAATTTTTGGGTATGTGCAGGATGATCATGGAAAAAACAAGCTCTTAAGTGGCAAAAAATTCAGAAAAATCAGAGTTACACAACTTGATGTAAAAAATTGAATAAGTTATCTATACAATTTCAAAAATATGTAAGAATAGAATTTGTAGCAAATTGAGTAGTCTCTAAAATAATAGGTTTATTTTTTATTTTTTAAATCTATTTGGTGAAAATTTGAAATTTCAATGCAGTGGTACTTAAATTTCAGGGAAAAAATAAGAAGTAGGTGTCTATCTTACCACCCTAACCACAATAAAATGAGAATTTTTTTATAAGATTTTAGATATAAGTAGAGGACTCATGTCCTGATGTGATGCATATTTTTTTGTAACTTTTTTTCAAGTGAGTAATTAATTATGATTTTTTTATTAAAACTTTTAAAAATATAAAAACTCGTATGTCTGACCACCTTAACTTGGTCAAAACTTCATGAAATTCAAATTTTGTTTTTTTAATCCTATATTATGTGAAACATAGAATGTGACACATGTTTCAAATTTAATAAATGTGATACTGTTTGAAAGCTATATATATTTTTCAATCAGCTTATCAATTAGAACTTTAGTCATAATTCAAATAGAAAATGAATAATAATTATTTATTAAATTCAAAGTAAAACATAATTTATATTGGTGGAAAACTGAAAATATTCTTTAAAAACCCTTTTTGTATTATAAATTTTGGGTAAAAAAAAAGTCATTAGCCATATACCTCACACATACCCATAATATGGCCACTTTTTGGCCCATCATGATCCTGCACATACCCTTTTACGTCAAGTTGCTTAAATTTTATTTTTCTAAATTTTTTGCCAAATAAGGGCTTTTTTTTTCTATGATGATCCTGTAGATACCCTAATATTAATTCTTATTCTTCAAACCACTCAAATAATTTAAACCATTTGAGCCTTGAATACATGCAATATATATATATATATATATCTCAATAAGGCCATGAAGGTATACATAATTTCTTGAAAATGTCATAGTGTTATAAGGTCTACAATGTCATATATCCATTTGATGAATGTATAAATAAATTCATATAGGAATACAATTGTACAAATTGGTACAAGATATAAATGTTGGAAAATTGAAGGAAAAATAATGTAGCTTAAAACTTGTAAAACTATGAGACTGTAGATTTGATAAGTGTTCTTTGTCACAATTCTTTGTAAATGATTAATCTATTTAGAATCATTTTACCAATTGTAAAAAGAGAAAAAGATTGTAGAAGAATGAGACAAGAAGATAGAAGTTACATAACATTTATGTGGAGAAACCCTTTCGGGAAAAAACTCCATCACCAAAATCAATAGTGCTTGTATTATACAGTGTTCTAAACTCCATCACAACCTGCAATAAACTTTGATACACTTTCTACAACACAATCTATCCATGCATTTCATGTGACGAAGCATCAATCCACACATCCCATGCCATGCTTAAAACCCTCGCACATGCACAAGCTCAACTTGCAAAAACCTATAACAATCTCTAATTCTTGAAACTCTCTTTAGCTTGCTGCAATTAAATAGATAATTATGAACATTGTAAACTCCAAAGAGTTGAAATTTACAAAAGGATAAATATCCTCACAAATATCTATACCATTCTTGTGCAAGTAGAGTTCTTCTATGAAAAATAATTTCAAACCAAGTCTATCATCAATTTGGGCATCCCAAACTAAAGACTTAACTGATCATTGGTTTAGAAAATATCTTCCAAGCTTCTCAAAGTTGGTGCCCAAGAATGTGCCCACTTAACTCAGCCTTGTAAATATCTTCTCATACAAAAGGTGTTAACTCCAAGATGCCAACTTGGGCGCCCAAGGTGGGTCCAATTCAATCTTTGTTAACTGAAACATATCTATCCACCATTCATGCAAACATCATGCATGATTGATCATCCCTTGTTAACTGAAAGTATCAACTTGTTATTTGTCATACAATTGAAGTCATTAGTCATGCAACTCAATTTATTTGAATTCAACTACATGCATCTCAAACTAACTACATGCAACTGAAGATAACTGATCCATAATTGAACTAAACTAAACTGAATTGAACTGAACTTAATTAAAATTGAGCTGAAGGTACCACTCCACACATATTGTAAATATCAATTCCTTTTTTGTAGGAACAAGGCATGTGCTACATAAGAGTTATCAATTCTCCAAATAGTTAACTAATACAAGGTGGGTCCCACCTTCCATGTCGGTGCCCCATGTGCCCCTATTTTTTAGGAGCTCTTCTTGGGCATCCCCACATGTTCCTATAATTTAGGAATAATTAAAAATGTCAATTTACATGTTCATTTCATTCAAATTTAATCTCTTTTTAATCCTAGTGTTGCAAAACACTTTCCAAGAACTTAAGAGATACATGAAATATGTTTAGGATTGCACTTAAATGACATCTTATTCCTAAAATTCTACCACTTGGGTATGTGTAGAATCATCATGGAAAAAATAGGCCCTTAAGTGGCAAAAAATTCAGAAAAATTAAAGTTAGGCAACTTGACGTAAAAATTTGAATAAGTCATCTATATTATTTCATAAATATGTAAGAATAGAATTTGTAGCAAATTAAATGTAGTTTCTAAACTATTAGGTTTATTTAACAATAAAAAATTTATTTGGTGAAAATTTGAAATTTCAATGCAGTAGTACTTAAATTTGAGGGAAACAATAAGAAGTAGGTGTATGTTTGACCACCCTAACCACAATAAAATGATTGTAATTTTTTATAATTTTTAGATATGAGTAGAAGAATCATATCCTAATGTGATGCATATTCTTTTGTAATTTTTTTCCATGTAAATAATTAATTATGATTTTTTTATTACATTTTTTTTAAAATATAAAAATTTGTATGTCTGACCACCTTAAGTTGGTCAAAACTTCATGAAATTCATTTTTCTTTTAATCGTATAGTATGCAAAGCATAGAATGTGATGCATGTTTTGGATTCAAAAAATGTGATATTGTTTGAAAGCTATAGATGTTTTTCAATCAACCTATCAATTAGGACTTTAGTCGTAATTCAAATAGAAAATAAATAATAATTATTTATTAAATTCAAAGTAAAGCATAATTTATATTGGTAGAAAGCTGAGAATCTCCTTCAAATACCTTTTTCGTTTCATCAATTTTGGGTAAAAAAAATCGTCATCCACATACCCTACACATACCCATCATATCACCACTTTTTGGCCCATCATGATCCTACTATATTCTATGAAGACTTTGTAAAAATTCTACCAATATTGAGCCACATCAATAAACTAATAAAGCTATATTTGGGATAGTCGATGTAAGAATTCAATCTCTTCTATATTCTATGAAGACTTTGTGCATAAAATCCTTCAAATTCTTGGTTATTCAATGCCAATATTACCAAACAAAATGCAACAATTGTTAAGACCTTTGGACTTGAGACATGAATAGGATCACACACATAATTTTGGTGATTGGTTCTTTCACATAGAAGTTACAATAATATGAATTTATGGCTGCCCTACTGCTTCATACATACTACCAAATTTTGTGCCCCTTAGACTAGCATTTGTTGAATTTATGTGGCAAATGATGTGGATGGAAAAGGATGTAATGCACAAATAAAAGAAGGGAAAATTTCTGCCAAACTTAACCAAATGTGGAGTTGGACAGTAGGCTCAGATACACTATAGGAGTTGCGATATTACTTTAAGACAAGATATGCATTGGGTTCTAGAAAGGAAAGAGCCTTTGACCCTAAAAATAATATGAATTATAACATAAGGCATAATATTCTTACCAAAATGACAATGGCACACCAAGTAGATTATGAGGAAGATGTGAGAAGAAACTTCCTTACTTTTCTAGAGGTGTCCCTCATACAAAAGAAATGGTAGGTTATAATGAAGCTTGAAGAAAGGAAGAAGCAAAATGACAGAGGTTTCCTTGGCTATTTCGTTGAAGGAAAAGACCCCATCAAGAAAATCAATCAGATAATTGATAAATTTGTGGATTTATATAGAAAAAAATAAGTGTATGTTCAAGAACATGGTAGTAAAATAACTACACAGCACACCCCAAACACATCATCAAAGTCTCCCATGGAGAATTTTCCTCCCAAGAGACAAAAGACATAGAGCATCGAGCCATTAGTACCTTAAGAGGAGAGTGAAGGGGTGGATGATACTAAACATGTGTCCACTATATTGCAATCATTAAAGGGTGATATTGAGGTTGATCAACCCATCCATGAGACTAGTGCCCATAGGCATGAGGAAAGGATGGATGATTCAAAAAAAAAAGTGCAAAGATACATGATGAGAGATAAATTTTTGCGAGGAGGTTTATAGAGGATGATGAGTTCATCAATACTCCAGAGTTAAGGGATTTCTGGAAAAAGATGAAGATAAAATAAATTGAAGAGAAAATGGAGTTAGATGAAGTGGGAATTGAAGAACCAGAAAAAAATCAAATGGTGGCACAGACCTTCAATGAATTGAGGGTTGACCACATTGACATTAGCCCTCAGAAGGCTAGAGAGATGATTTTCAAGAGCATCATGCTCATTTTTCCTAGGTTGTAATTAAAGAAAATATTTTTTCTTGATCAAGTACAGGCTCAAGAAGATCCAATGTTAGTTGCAGATTTTGAATCTAATGAAGGAGTAAGTGGAACTGGGTATAACCCCAAAATTGAAACCTTGGCCATTTGAATCAAGCGGAAAAAGACACAAAACCTTAAACTATTGGATGTAATATAGGGAATGAAATGGGGCAGAAATGGTAAGAATAATACATGACACCACCCCTTTGGAGGTAGCCACAGTGACCATGCACTTAGCCATGTTCACTCATGCAACTGTTAAGGGATTGGAGGATAGATTAAAGGAGTATGAAAGGGAAAAAAGTTTCTTAAATGATGAAGTTAATAAACTGTTTATGGAGAATGTCAAATTTAAAGAATACTTAAAATGAGTAGGAACTTCACAAAGCAAGGAGATAGTATTATATAAGCCTCCTAGTTCCCATCAAATATTGTATAGAGCATTCCAACTGAGCAAGCAAAGGCTCCTAGGAAGGAAGTGGATGAAATGAAGGAGGCTCAAGATGAAGTAAGAAGGAAAGTTTGTGAAGTTATGGAAAAGATTATTGAGTACAAAATAAAGTTGGTTATTGATAAACTAGATAGTGTGCATGATAGTTATAAATCACTTCAGCAAGCGATTGATCAAATAAAAGCACATATGCTTGTATTGGATCCCCCATTTCAAAGGTGGTAGCTTATTCACCACACTCTATCTAAGTTATGCAGAGTTCTAGAAAGGAGTCATGATGCTCCTACAACATTAAAACTTACTAAGCAAACAATAAAAATGATTGTTGGTGAATTTCAATATATACAAGGAGAGGATAAGATGACCGTGGAACGAATTGATTCATTCCATACTTTAAAACAATAGTATAAACCAAAAATTGTGAAAGATGATGGTCAAGTAAAAGACTTGGATGAATGGAAGAATGAATTTGGTCAGGTTATTTATAAGTGTTTAACCCATGTTCAGGGGGATAGTGATAGCAGTCTTCACAAGCTCAATTTGATCATGGATGGATTGATTGCTCTTGATGTTGGATATCTGAAATTTGTCAATGATACAAAGGCACTACTAGATTGTCGATGGCAAACTGATCTTGCAAACATACCAAAGATCTAGGAATATCAGTGGCCATTAGATTTTCCTGTGTATCAATGGGAAGAGAAGTATTTGGCTTCAAATTATTAGGTCACGAAGGTGAGGCCATCTACATGTCTATCATGGAGAGGAAATATTTTCCAGATCAATGATCACAAGCTTTCTACATTGATTAAAGGAAACATACATCTAAAGTGTCTTAAGCCTTGTTATTTCTTCAATTATGCAAATTAATTAGTTTTTAGTAAAAGAAGTAGTCTTGAAGGGTCATCTCTTTTTGTAAAAGGCTTGAAGCTTGTTGCTTCCTATATAAATAGGAAACCAAGGCTAATTTTGAGAGGATCATCATATCATATTCCATTTTCATTTTTTATATAGTAGGAATTAATAAGAGGATAGATTTCATATTCCACCCATCCATATCATATCAAGGACTTCTGCTATAAGTTTATATATTTTGAAACAACATAATAGAGAAGATTTCTCATAATTGGTAATCTATTTTGGTGTTCAATTGTTGTGTTAAATTTCATGCTTATCTATTACTATGTTATATCCAAAGTGGTTTCTTCAAGTTATTTAAATTCATAAGGTTTATCAGGGCACATTTGTTGTTACTGTGTGATTATTTTGAGCTTATGAATGAAATAAAACATCTTATTATCAGAGGTTCTCCATGACTTTGTTATCATTCTATATTTTTCGTATGTTTTCCATACTTATTTCTTCTTATATTTGAATGAATATAAGTTATTGAGCCTCAATATTGTGCTTATGTGAATGAATATGCTGATACAATAAAGCATTTACTGTGGATGTTTTTTAGTTACAAGTTCAAAATTATGTTCAAAATAAAAATGGAAACTATTTAAAAATAATAAAGTTAACAAAGTTTCTTATTTAAATAATTTTTATTTACATGTATTAATATTTTATTAACTTTTGTGTCTTCACGAACATATGTTGATACAAAATGAATGGAAGAAGTATCCATGTAATCCTAATTTTTTTTGCCAATAATTCATACCAAAGATTGAACAATTTAAGGATATTGCAATAGGTAATTTGTATCGACACAAATAATATGTACTGAAGCATTTCAAATTTTATGCCATAAGAATCATCATTTTTAAAACATGGATTACAAATAATTTTGAAAATTTAGAAGTCTTGGTCATTAACATTATTGTCTGCTACAATGTCATTTAGTGTATCATCATCCTCATCTTGACCTGAATCATCTTCATCATCATTGAAATTTGATTGTAGACCATCTATATTGTTACTATATGTATTTGGATCGTCATTTTCTATACCATCCATATTGTTGTCTTCTATATAACATCATCTAACTTTGGATCATTATCTTCCTGTGCCTAAACATAACCATCTTCAACATCATTATGGATGTCAATTTCTTTGATGTTCTCTAATCCCTCTCTCTCATTTTGTTTGCCATAATTGTTTTGCTCAGTATCCACTAATGTTTCATCAAATACATGCCTTAATCTTGGATCATAATGTATGAAAAATATCCATTTTGGGTCCAAAATATCTTCATAGAGAAATACCTATACATGAACAACATAAATATATTAGACATATGTTATAACAATTTTATTGATTAATAAACATATGTATATATTCGCAATAAACTATGAACTAATAGATTGATGATCACAAATGCTTCTTGTTTGAGTTAAAGAAATACATGCTCACAATGAATTGGTAGAATATAAGGCTCCTTATCCTTTGGTAGGAAGCATGAGGAATCTATAGAAAACAATCCACTATGGGTATTATTTCTTCTTGTCCTCTCAAATGCTTCATACCATCTACACTTAAAATACAACGTTTAAAAGAGTGGTAATCCAACTCAATAATTTCTTGTATTTTCCCAACATATTGTAGATTCCCTTCAATTATATTATTATCTTTTAAGCTTGATCAACTAGATTGCTTGAAGTGAACCATGATGCCACAATCGAAGGATCGTCTCCTTGCTATAGACACGTAAAATGTACTAATTAACATTGCACATATGATCCCAACCACTAACACTGTTTCATCCTAAATCATCCCTCGGTCTAACCATTTAATTGAATACCTTTATTTCATTAAATTCATCAATGTTCCTCTCTTAATTAAATAAAACATTTAATTAATTAAGTCATTCTTTCTTGTTAATTAAATCAATCAGTCTGATCTAATTGTCCATATTTAATTAAATAATTCATTTTATTTGATTAAATCTTTAAAGTCTATCCATTAAATTAAATAAATTAAAACCTTATTTAGTTTAATCTAACTTCATATCCTTGGTTAAATAAAACAAAAATATTTATTTAATTAATCTTGAAATCATATTCTTCTCATATTTGATTTAAATCAATCCATAAATCTAAATCAATATGTCACATATCATTAAATTAATTAACCTTGATTAATTTAATCTTGTCTCATGTCCCATCCTCTATCTTTTTCCACTTACAAATGAAAATAGATTTAATTCATTTATTAAATCTCTATTTTCTCTCAACATGGCATAATAAAGGAGTATTCCTCAAATTTGATTTCAAAATCCAAGTGGACTTTGTCCTTCCAACAAGGCATTTAATTTATCTTACAAGTACTTTTTTATTGAGACAAGTGGCCATTAATCCATTTGACTCTCCCTCCACCTTGTCATTTCACCACTTTTTTCAAATTTCAAATATATGCATTTATTGACATATTCTTCAAAACTTGCACATCCTTCATCCACTCACATGTTGACAAGTGGCACCTTGCCATTTTTTGATTCTTAGTTCCACATTGCTCCATTTTGGACATCTCTTGAACTTGATATTTTATAAATAAGAGGCTTTATTCCTCATTTGATCATACACAACTTGAGTAAACTTAATATACTCAAATTCATAGCAATTTTCATTCAATTTCATCCAATCTTAGCTAGGTTATGAATTTTTTTTTATCTTGGAGCACATTGGAGGTCTTCATCAAGTGGATCACTCTTCATCATCAATCATCTTCATCACATCATTGGAGTTGGGAAAGGTCCAATTTTCACATCAAATTGGCATCAACTCCCTCAAGAGATTAAGAGTTTGCTTTATTTTAGAATAGGATTTGATATCTTTGTTTTAAGTTTGTTGTGTTTTTCATTTCATTCCTTTTCTTTTGCATTCAAATGGATTTCTTGAGGAATCATGGTTCTAACCTTGCATTTGATCTTATCTATTGATTGTTTGTTGTGTCTGTGTAGGTTGGTAACCTTCACATTTTGGTGATAGGAGGGAAAACTAGAAGATCAAAACAGGTTTTTTGAGAGAATTTTGTTCCTTTTTGTGTTCTTGTGTCTTTACAAAAAACTCCACTGCTAGAATCTCAGCGTGGCTATTTAGCACAGCTAAGAACACAGTGTTTCCATATCACACCACTATAAATTTCAAATGATGACGCTCCATACTTCCTGCCCAGAATTCAAATTTTCAAACAACACCACTAAATCTTTTCGGATCGCTGAAATCTTTTCAAAATCCAAATTGCACCACTGAGTAGAATATCGATGCCTTCATGTTCACTGGTTTGGCTATAGAGTGACACTGACTAGTAAGTGGCACTATAAAACACTAAGTTAGTGATTTCAAACTACAATTCCTTCATGGATTGTACCGTTGGAGGGAAGTAGAAAGTGAACATTTATTTCTAACACATGTCTTTTATCAAATTATGGTTATTTGGTCTATTTTCTGCTTTCTTGACCTCTTTTTTTGTAGAATATAAATAATTTTCTTGTAGGTTGGATTGATCAAAGGTGAAGAAGAAAAGAAGCCCAATGACCTCATTTCATGATACCAAGTGTTTTTAAACACTCTAGTGCTTGATCAGCACTCTTAGAGGATTCACTATTTCTCTTAAGGAAAAATTTGTCATTTTTCATGCTTAGGACTTACTAGTTTCATTTTGGGCTCTAAAAATAACTTTTTAAATTCTTGTTACAAAAGCGGCTTAAAATGAACTTTAGGACAAAAAATCACTAGATTTGGTTTGGGGCTAATAATTGAACAAGGAAAATTATCACACTTATTTTGGTGTTATAAAAAGGAGTCATTATTTCTTTGTTGGATTAAAAAGAACATGTGCTAGCTACTTTGTTTTATGATTGCTTACTCAAACTAACACCATTGAAAAGACATGCGTTTCTCTCGCACCTCACGGTGATCTTGACAATCAAAAGGCCTTTTGATGGTCTTAGTTTGGGATAAAGTAGTTACCTCCACAATTCATTTTGGGAACTAAAATTGAACAAAACATCTTGCGAGTGTGATCCAAACCTATAGCTTGTATTCTCTCTTTGTTTCTCAACAAAGATCAATCGAGTTATGGATATGTTTGCTCACTATTGTTTATATTAGAGGGCCTGCCTTGGGGAAAAAGTACTCACCCAATGGAATGACTCAACTAGTAACACTTTAAAGCCAAGAGTATTTCCAGCCGGGATATAAAAGTGGGTAGTAGAATAGAGGCCAATATCATGTGGTTGGCTCTGATGAGAAGGGAAACAATGGCCTCTCGCCACGTTGGGTTAACTCCTACTAACAAAAAGTCCAAATTAAAACCCTTGTTGTAGAAAGGCCAAAATCCCTATCTATTTGTTAGTCCAAGAATGGTCGTTTTGAAGCTGCCCCACACTTTTATGGTTTTTAGTAGAAATGGAAAGTATGTCATGGGAGTTTCTTGGGTACTGATGCTTGGCTTCCTTGAGAAGTGAGTGTCGTGGAGGGGATCTAGTGGGGTCAAGCATCTAACCATTCGCTAAAAATAAGTGTAGCTGGACTTGTCCAAGTGGGGACTCAACAAATATAGTCTTTCATATCCATAGGATCATGCTTGTTCTTGGTTACAAAACACTTTGCTTGTTTGAAAACATTTGGAAAAAAACATTTAACATTATCATCAAAACTTCAAAACCTTTAGGAAGCAAATACAATTGACCAAATTCATGTGTTATTGCTTTCCCTTGGGATTTTATCCTTAGATGTTTCTAAACATTTGGATTATATCTCAGTTTTCTTACTAAAGTTAACAATAGGTAACCCTTGCCTCGATTTCATCAAATTTCCACATAACATACCTTGTGGAATGAGAGGAAGTTAAGACATTGGACATCTAGTTTGAAAACCAAAGAGTGTGCTTGTGATAAAAAAATCATTAAGCAAAGATAAAAAAGATTGTCTCTCACATGTGTTAGTTCCTCATGATTTCCAAGAAAGTCAAAATCCCAAAGCAAAAGTCCTTGAGAAAAAGTTCAAAATTTAGGACTCACACTTGAAAGGTCATCAAGAAATACATTAGGAAGTGCAATCAAAAACAACATATCAAAATAAGCAAAAAATTCACAAGGTTCTATAGAATCATTCCTTTGAATAATCTTGAAATGTATGCTCAGTTTGAACCACTTCTTGGTTAAAAAGGTCCTCAGAAGTATTACTTGTTCTTCAAAACTAAGGTCTAGTAAACAAGTGTCTTTTTAGGTACATTCTAGGATCAAAATCAAACCTTTTCATCCATCCTTGAACATCAAACCAAAATCACCTCACCATTATCTTTTGATTTTTTTTGAAATTATCCTCCATGCTAGGCTTTTAGGAAAAAATAAAAATCATCAAATCCTTGAAGCAAAATCCTTGAAATCTTTGAATAAAAACATCAAATCATCTTTTGCTAGGTATGTGTAGATGCATCCTTTTGAATATGCTTAGTGTTAACAAGGGAAGTGCATTTCTCAATGCCTTACAAACACACCCCCTTGTCAATAATCAAGACTTGGATGCAAACCATACACCAAAATCCATTACATACATATGTCCCTCTCACTTTCCATGATCCCAATGATCCATCATCATCATCCTTTCGTGCAACACCCCAAACCTCTCTCCCCATAACCTCACAAGGAGAGGGTGACATGTTTAGACCAGGGGAAATTTTCAACACTACACCATTTCCTCAAGAGATCACATCCCTGACATTTTCACCACTTCCACCATTTCCATCATCATCCACATCACTTCTTTTCTTAGGGCTTCCCCCTTTACCAATTATCAATCAAAATCAAACCAACATCCTAAACATCAATCAAAGCATCACGCCAAACTCTCAAAACTTATCATAAACATCACAACAATAGATGGAAACTACCTTGATAACACATCCACCACCATCACAACATCAACTACCCACCTAAAATTTCAAAAAATGGTCTCTCAAGGACCAACTACATCGATCACACCATCTGCCAATCAAACCTCAATCATCAACATGACAATGCCTCTCATCACCACAACAAGCACCATTCCAAATCGACCTCCACCACCACCACCACCAAACTCAAACACATCAAGTCAATACAATATTGGGTTGCAAGCTGTTCAACAAGCTACTTATCAAAAGGCACTCTTGCAAGTACAAAAACAAAAAGCCACCCAACTAGCTACTCAACAAACTGTGCAACTAGCTGCACCTCAGCAAGCTGCTCAAGCTGCCCAAGCTACATTACAAGCACAACATGATACCCAAGCCCAAATATTATTACAACAACAACTAAAACAAGCTGCACAAGCTTAGGCTCAAGCCTAGGCACAAGCTCAAGTTGTACAAGCACAAGCTCAAGCTCAAGATCAAGCTCAAGCTCATGCATGAGCTCAAGCACACGCTCAAGCTCAATCCCAATATCAAGCAGAACAAGTACACACACAAGCACAAGCACAATATCTTTCACAAAAACAAGTAACACAACATTCGGCACATTAGTAAGCACTAAAACAATATCAAGAATAGTATGAAGCAACCCAATTATTAGCTCAACAACAAGCATTGTTGGCACAACAACAACAATAGGCTCAACAACAGACAATCCTAGTGCAACAACAACAAGACCAACAAGAAGCGTTGTTGATACAATAACAAGTACAAGCATACATGGCTCAACAAAATGTGAAAATAATACCAATCAACACATCAACAAGCGAACTACCTCAGAACACTTTCATCCCACCCCTTGATCTGCAAAATGATGTTATAACACAAATCAAATTACTCTCACAACAAGTGCTCGATCTTCAATCAGGGCAAGCCACGAAAACATCTAGCAACTTGTGTCCTTATCCATTTGATAGGAGCCTTGTGTTGAGACCATTCCCAAAGGGATTTGAGATCCCTAAGTTTGACAAGCATTGTGGGATGGGAAACCCTAAAGGTCACATCAGGGAATTACAGGTTCATTGCATGGAAGTCGCATATGACGATACTTATCTAATGTGGCTATTTCCTAGGAGTTTGGGGCTGGCTATTCCATGGAATGGTTCTCTCACCTACCTACAAGCATCAAAACATTACAAAAAATTGTTTCCAAATTCATCAAAAACTATGCATGCAATATCACCATGGATGTCAGTCTTGACGAACTATCAGCTTTGAAATAAGGTAAGAATGAATCATTTGCTTCATTCTTACAATGATGGAAATCCAAGGCCAATCTAAGCGAATGGGTCATGCCTGATGAACAACAAGTGTGCACTATCATATCCAACCTTGATGTCCTCTTGAATTTCCACCTTAAAGTCCAAGGGATCACCATGTACGACCAGTTGATTTTAAAGGCACTCAACATTGAACGAGCCCTTATGACACAACCTAGAGGATCAACTTCATATCTCAAACAATAGAATAATCACCCATCCATTAGTTACAATGACAAACCTCACACATGGCCAAGAAACAAAAATATTACCAATGATGGTGTCATTAATGCCAAAGTTGTCATCAGTTCCCCTCAGCAAAAATCACTCACACCACAACAACAAATCCAAAACCATCATCAAAACAACCATCCAATGAACACAACACAATAACCAAACAATCAAGCGATCAATAATGCCAATGATAAAAGGGGACCACCCTAGTGAAACAAAAACTTCACCAAGCAGAAGTACACCGCCCTTAGGGAACCACTCAAAGTCATCATGAAAAAACTAATAAATGAAAACCTCATCAAGGCTCCCACCTATGAGAACTACCCTTAAATAGATGTTAAGCCTCCTTGGTACAACAAAAATCAGCTCTGTGACTTCCACATAATCAAAGGGCACACCACTAACAATTGCATGAGGTTAAAAAACCTAGTCCAAGACCTCATTGATCAAAGAATCATAAATGTGGAACAACCAATAGGAAATTAGAATCTCAAAATATACATGAATCTGATGCATAACCATAACAATAAAGGGAACAATAACACTAATAAGGGGAA
This sequence comes from Sequoia sempervirens, assembly GCA_007258455.2. Classification (NCBI taxonomy): domain Eukaryota; kingdom Viridiplantae; phylum Streptophyta; class Pinopsida; order Cupressales; family Cupressaceae; genus Sequoia; species Sequoia sempervirens. Next base: position 488,744,301 of record VDFB02000003.1, read on the forward strand.
AGGCACCTTCAAGAATGTGAATCATGTGTACAACCATGTCATCACATCCCTAGATGACTACTGCAATACCATCACCATCAAAGGAGCCCATGCCGATTGTGGAGTCACCACAAAAGGAAAAAAAGTTACCATCACAGGGTCATCTCATCCAAACAGAGCACTTGTACCCAACCCCAAATCTATTCCCAATGGTTACAATGTCCTTGATCAAATAGAAAGAACCCCAACACAAATCTCCATGGAGTTATTAAAAATCTCATCTGCCCATGAGAAAATCCTTGAGGAAGCATTGGCTTCATCCGTTGTCCCCACAAATCTTGATGCAGAACAATTCCAAGCTATGGTTGGAAACATTATTACCCCGAATCTCCTTACATTCTTTGACCAAGATTTTCCTGCTCAACCAGCTCATAACTATGGACTCCATTTAGAGGTCCTAGTGCAGAAAAATAAAGTCAAGTGAGTCTTAGTGAATGGAGGTGCAGGCTTGAATATTTGTTCCCTCAAGCTCATTAAGAACTTGAAAAATCTTAGAGGATTCCATCGACAAAGGAAAATGTATTACAATCAGATCATATGATGATTAGAAAAGAGTTTCACAAGGCACAATCCAAATCCCTATTCAAGTGGGGCCAACTATCATGGAAACTACCTGTCAGGTCCTGGATCTCAACTTTCCTTATAACATTCTCCTAGGACGTCCATGGATCCATGCAATGCAAGCAATAGCATCAAAGTTCCATCAATGTGTCAAATTCACATATGAATAATAAGAGGTCACCATCCATATAGATCCCGAACCATTCTCCTACTGCAAGAACCTAGATGCCAAATACTACAAAGCCCCTCAAGTTCCAAAAAATGATGAAGTCCTATCAACACCGTACATTGATCTAGCCACTCTCGCTTCCACTTCTATGATAGAAACACCTGCCACTCAAGCCATCACCACCATCTCTAATATCAAAATCATCATCTAGGACAATGGTTGGGGAAACTATATGATTCCCAAAAATGCCTTTGTGGTAGGAGAGTTACCACAATCTCCTAGATCACAAGGATGTCTGCAAGCAAGTCAAGCTAAGAAGTCATAGAGGAGGACCCATCTCATCTCCTATACCAAGATAATAGACCAGCAACTAATCTACCAATAGATGACAAAAGCAAAGGTTTGTAAATGATGCTCACAATGGGTTATGACAAAAACTAGAAACTGGGGAAAAACAACAATGGGCTTATAATACCCCTCATTCTGGAGACGCGAATGAGAGGATGTACCTCTCTGAGTATAACCATACATGGACGAGGTCCCTGTTGTGCAGTTTTTGCACACACACCTCGCTGAAAGTAGGGACCCTCTTTCGCTTTGGTTTTGGTGTCTTGGCCCTTTCATTTTGAGGTTTTGTCCTATCTTGGCATGTGCTAAAATGTTCATTTTGATTGCCTGAGTGATTTCCCTAAGTTATTTATTGAAGATATTTAATTTTGAGCCAAGTTCGGGTTTTCGATGAAGTTCGAGACTTTCCACCTAGGCCAGATTTTCTCAGATCCTATTTGGACTCTGGCTAAGCACTATCATTCAGAGATTTTTGGTCTTCGTAGATTTCTGCATGGTCCAGATTTTTCCGGATTTTATCTTGTCGTCTGGTTCTCGGATTTTCCTGGCTATCTTGTCAGTGGCATTAATGTCGTCTGTACCTTTGGAAAATGAAGTATTTAACTCATTTTCAAGGTCTTTTACACCATTATGCTTATTATTTTCCATCAATTGAGCTGAGGAGTTTGTTCTTGAAGGTGTTCGATTTGATTTGAAGCGTTGAGTTTGTAGATTGTGGGTTTAGGCGGTGGTTTCCAGTGCATTTTGTTGTTGTTCTTCACAGAGTGCCACTTAATTCACGTTTGTTATTTCTGAGATTAATTTCAACTTCATAATGGTATGTATTCAATTTCCCTGCTTTTAATTGGTGATTGTGGATAATGCTTTGATATTATAAGTGTTTATTGGTGTTGAAATTCTTGAGTATTTGATCATTCCATGACTAGGGTTGCGTAGCATTGTTTGATTTATGGTCTTCCAAGTAAGTCTCGAGCTCGTTTGTTTCTTTGCATTATGAGGGGTCATGTTTGAGAAGTCATGAGTATTCCCTAGTAAGGCCTTAGTGATTAAAATGTTTGAATCCTGAGCTTTCCTATGCGTTAATGGCAGATGTATGGGGTTTGAAACCTAGGGCAATGCCATTCTACCTTATTTCATCTTAAAATTAGTCTAGAATGCTAAGAGAATCCATACAAGGCCTACATAAAACTCGTCTCGAGTTTAAATCTTTGAGATTCGTAATCGATCTCATGTTCTGGGAAAAATCATGATTTTGTATCGTAGTTCGGGTTTTGCAGTCAGTTCAGGATTTTTCGCCCATGGCGGATTTTTTGAGTTTGGCGGATTTTCCTAATCTCCTTTGATTTCCTAGAATCCGCATGCTTTCAAAGTTTTGTCTTGTCCGCGGATTTCTTTTGACCCTGGATTTTCCTGAAGTCCTATAGCGCCAAGATTTTTTGAAGTTTACAAAGTCTCTACCTTCACGAAAATCCATATCTGGCAGATTTTCTTGAGATCTGATAAACTATGATAAAGTATGGAATAATTGGATTTATTATGATTTATGATGCATTTTATGATTATTTCATGCTATCTTATGATATCCTATGTGGTTTATTGATTGATAATGATTTGATTTAATTGTTAGTAGGTGTTTTCATGATTATCTCATTGGAATCCATCTGGTCTAGAATTTCCTGAAATTCCTCCCTGGCTTAGATTCCGCAGATGGTCCTGAAACTCAAAGTTTATCAAGATCATTCTATATGAGATTTAATAACACCTTGATTGTATGAAGTTCATTCTAATGGTGTTTTGATGGATTGACGTTTCTTTCCTATGGTTTTTACTATGATTTCCTTATTGAGTGCAGGATGAATCTAGCAAGACAGTGGAGGGATCCTCACTTTCTGATGCAGAAAGGATTAAAATGGACATCAAGAGCAAGATTTCTGAGAGTAAAATCACATCAGTCTGGTTAGAGGTCACAGATACAAATGTCAGGCTGTGGGATTACGAGGAGTTTAAAGAAAGAATGGCAGCCAAGGATCTTCCTTTGGTGGCTAGGAGAATGAAGGAATCAGGTTTGTCACATGTAGCCAGTTTTCCTTCCACAGTCCAGTGCTATGAGCTTGTCCTCGAGTGTGCAAGACACTATGACCAAGGTACATAGAGAATTATTGGTCCTCAAGGGAGGGTGGTAGCCAATCTCAACCCTGTTTCCATTGCTCAAACTTTTGATATGTTAGATAGGTCTCATGTGGTGGCATTTAACATGGAGGCAGCTAAGGGGTTCTATGAAGAACATACTATGAAATCACAACATCTCATCAATTCTTGGCTGGAGAAGCCTAAGTCTCATTATTCCAAGTTTCCTAAACAACTATTTAGGGCAAAGTTCAAGAAGGAATGCTATGATGCCATCACATTGCTCAGCAGGGTGGTTGGATTAAGGAATGCAGGTGTGTTTGAGAATTGGATGTGCCATGTGATTGTGAGGATGGAGCAGGAGAAGACTGACTACCATTGGGCAAGAGTCATTAGCAGAGTAATTCATGAGCAATTTTCTAATGTGTTGCTGACCAAGACCTTCACGATGACTTCATATTTGGTCCATGCACTCATGAGATTTCACCCCTACAAAGAACTGAGTACAAAGGGAAACTGAGGGGCATAATCCTGAGGTTGATGATCCTGTGCCCAAAAGGAGAAGATTCGTAAGACTGTCATAGAAGGTGAGCTCCATGGTAGGAGAAGAAGAAGTTACCCCACCGATGGTAAATGTAGAAATCTCAGAGGAGAAGGCACGAGTATATACAAGGAGATCTAGGACTCCTTCTCCCAAGGATAGTGTGCCTAAAATAGACCTTCCTCCAATTTTTTCTCATGAGGGGCAGCATGATGATGTTCTTTCAGCCCATGGAGCTCAAAGCAAACCGGGTGAATCCAAAGAGGTTGAAGATCATCCAGATACTAAAGGGGAGGAATTTCATGAGGGTGACCTTTATAGTGCAGAAGCTGAAGTAGAAAAGGTAATGCAATCTCCCTTGGTTGCATATGCAGAGTCACCTATTGGAACTCAAGAGGTTAAATCTCCTCCAAGAGAAGAAGAAGCTGAAAAGATTCCATCCCCTGAGCATAAGGAGGAATATGCTAAAGAGAAGGAGAGAAAGGCGTATGAGACTCCTGAGAAATAGAATTTGAGTGAGGAGGCACCTAAAGAGAAACAGGGAGAGGAGAAACAAAGTGAAGTGCAGTTGGAATCCTTTGTCCCTGGTTGGTTGGACAAGGAGATTAGGAGAAAGAAGGTTGTTATGGAAGATAGTCCACCGAATTGGGATGAGCTACTAGCCAAGATTGGAAAGGATAAGGGAAAAAAGAAGGCTAGTGTGATCTTAAAGATTGAGAAAGATGAGACCAGCAACATAGTTGTCCACATTGCCACCCCTACTCTGGATAAGAATAGAGATGAGATATCTACAAAGGACTATAATGTACAGAATTTCAATTTGGAGCCTTCATCCATTGAACATGATATTGAAGATTACCAGGGTTCTAGTGTAGTTATCTTGGGCCGATTAATGAAGGAAATAAAGACTAAGCAGGAGCTAAAGAAGGAAAATGAAAAACTCACGAAATGCTTGGAGGATTTGATGAAACCCCTGCAATCTATTAACCCTTCTACCTCTGCTGCAAAACCCTTGCCCCAAGGGACTATTATCGAGCTAGATAACATGAAGGCTTCCACTCTTGCTACTACAAATTGGCTACAAGGGGTGCGAACCAAAGGTAATGAGGCCATTAAGGATATTTTGTCAACTGGGAAAGATGCTACTAGGGTAGCGGATTGGTTGAAGGACGTATTAGCATAGGATAAGGAAGATAGAGATCTCCTACTGCATAAAATGAAAACTATCATGGAGTACACCAGGGATAGGCTGGTAAATGATAAAATTCTCTCTTCATCTAGAACTGCTGAACCTTGAGAGTGGTTTGAAGCATTGCAAATTAGGTAGAAGGTTCTAAAAAAATCTACAAACAGAGGAGGTAGATTGATGATACCCTAGCTGGTGTTTACAATGGATCCATTGCTTTCTTTGAGATTATGACAGGAAGAAGGAAGATTGCCCCTAAGTATTTGAGTTTGGAATAGTTGAGGAAATGGTGGTAGGATGTTTATGCTCTAGTCAGTGATGATTCCATTTCTAAACATCAGTTAGATGACGCGACCACCTACATTGTTGTCATTTATAAATACCTAACATATAAGGTGGATTGGGATAAGTCAGTTAAATAGTCAAGGGAAGAGATTACATCAATTGAGAGGTGACTTAGGGTTTTTCCTTTACCTCCTATGGCTGACTTGGATAGGGTGCTTTTGAAGGTGCATGAGATGTTGGATCAAAATAAGGACAAAGGGGAAGGTAGTTAATGATTGGATACATCAAGATTTGTGCTTCCCTATTATTTTTCCATGCATTGGTCAGAGCTTCATTGGAGATCCTAGGCCGACCTGGATGAGGTTCATGCATTTAATGCATATTTTTTATTTATTTTGAATTTCTCTTGGATGACTTGTTGTGCCTAATTATTATTGTAAAATCCTATCTAGACTAGCATATTTTGGGGGTTCTGTAAATATGGCATTTCACCTCATTTGTAAGGGTTAAGAAGTTAAGATATATACATAAGCAAGTAGAAAGATAGTTAGAGTGAATTTAGTAGAGCAAGAGTTAGCAAGTAGTTGATCTCAAGCAAATATTGTAACAAAAAGTTGGAATTGTTGCTATAGTGGATAATTTGATGCAAGTAATGACATTGTGATTTGGTGTCATACTTGTGTTTTCTTGTCTTGCATGGTTCTTGTTATTCTATCTTTAGAATTGCTTTGAGGAAAATCGATATTTAGTGTTAGATCTGATTTAGTAATGTTTATGGTTTGATATTTGGAGTGTTGCAGCAATCCCTAATCCATACTTTGCGCAACCAACTGATTGTTAGTTTCTTTGCAAAGTTAGACTAGACTTTATATTCATTGTGCTTAGTTCAATTGTGGGGGTTTATTCATTTCAATTGCAATAGGGTTGTTTGAATGAATGTTCATGATCTGAAAATCCTAACACATTAGAAGATTGCACTATTTCTATAAAATTGTAGATTTATCTGGGTCAAGTAGAAATCAGTTTTGAGGGATTGGTCCATTTCAAGTGTTTTGTCATTTGCATTGTTAATCTTAGGTTTAATATTAAGTTTAGAAATCTCTTTGAAACCCTCATATTTTGTTATTTCTTTGATCATTGGGTTAAATTTAGGATTGAAGTATCATCATATTGCTAGATCTGATAAATTGATTCAGTATTTTGCTTGTAGTAAGGTCCCATTGTGATTACCAACACTTTCACATTTATCACTGAGTTGTTTATGCATTGTCAAGACCTGACATTAGAGACCTTGGGGTTATCTCTTGAGGCTTGCTGATAGAGATTTACTTTTCAAGTGAGATAGGATATTATATTCTATCTAAGTTGTTGTTGTGCAAAAAAATCATCAACATTCCCCTAGTTAAAGTAGTCAAGACTCCCCATGAACCAACACCAGCTGAACTTTGCTTACCTATATCTACTGGCTGTCTTATTTAATTTCACTTTTGACATAACTAACATCTATAGTAGTAGTGATGATGAGGATCCCATAACCAACATACCCATGCTCTTTGAGAATACCACCCTTCTCATGATTATCACCCTATCTTATGAATCTAAAAACCAAAACCATGAAATCTGTCTAGTCTATCCACAACTCATCGATTATGACCAACGAGGACCACTAGTTCTTGACACATTCAAAAATGATGAGGCACTCTTAGAATTCATGGGGCTATGGGATAATATTCCATGTGGGGATCACAAAGCATGATTCATCATTAAGCTAGATACATAGGCCTATTATGGGGAAACGATTGAATCCCTCAGTCGCAAAAGTGAGAAATTAAGTATAATATCTAGGTCCTTGAGTGAAAACCACACTGTGGCACTCTCTGACCCAAAAAAAGTAAAAACAAATGATGCATCCAATAGTGAAAACCTCTCTAAGGTTCCTGAGGATATGGGATTCAATCTATCTTTCAGAGCTCTTCATTAGGAAAAATCAGCAGTCCTAGAAAAAAAATGCAATCTAGTTAATCTAGGAATAGAGCAGACACCACACATCACATTCTATTTGGGGTCATTACTATAAGAGGAACAAGGGCTCCTAGTAACCTTCTTGAGAGAAAGACAAGTTAATTATGCATGGAGCTATGCAGGCATGCTTGTGCTTGATCCAAAAATTATGGTACATCACTTAGCAGTATATCCTGAAGCAAAGCCTGTCCAAAAAAAACTCAAGAAAATGCACCCCCAGATCACCTTGCTAGTCAAAATGGAATTTAAGAAGTTACTAGACGCAAGATTCATTCGACCAATAGACTATCCAGAATGGGTGTCAAACTTGGTTCCTATCTCAAAACCCAATGGGGGCATCAAAATTTGTACAGATTTCAAGGACTTAAACAAAGCATGTCCAAAAGATGATTTCTCGTTACCCAACATTGATATGATTGAGGACACGACAACGAGACACCAAATTCTTTCCTTGATGGACATTTTCTTAGGATAAAACCAAATAATGATTGCTAAAGAAGACTAACACAAAACGGCCTTCACTTGTCCATGGGGGACTTACTGCTGGAATATGATGCCATTCAGCTTGAAGAATGCAGGAGCAACATACCAAAGAGCCATGAAATTAATATCCCATGACATGATCCATAAAACTATTGAATATTATGTTGATGACATACTAGCCAAACCTAGAAAGAGGAAGGATCACATAGCAACCTTGAGTACTATTTTCAATAGGCTGGAGGAATACAAGGTCTGATTAAATCCAAATAAGTGTATCTTCAACACACAATCAGTAAAGTTGCTAGGATACATAGTGCCAATGAGAGGTATTGAGGTAGACCCTACCAAGGTAAAAACAATCCTTGAGATGGAGGCACCCAAAAGATCGAAACAATTGAGAGGTCTCCAAGGAAAGCTTCAGTCCATTCAGAGGTTCATAACATAGCTGGAAGATAAAAAAAATCCATACTCTCACCTACTTCATAAGGGAGTAATGTACAAGTGGGATAACAAGTGTGAAGAATCCCTCAATAAGATCAAAGAATATCTTCTTACACCACAAGTCCTCATGCCACTGATCCCAAGAAAGACAATAATTCTCTATGTGTTAGCAACAATAGTAGCCCTTGGTGCTCTTCTAGCTCAACATGATGAAAATGGGATAGAAAGGGCCATCTATTACATCAGCCACACAATGGTTTGGCATGAGTTAAACTAATCATTCATTGAGAAAGCATGTCTAGCAGTAGTGTTTGCATCATAGAAATTCAAACATTACATGTTGGAACACAAAATAAAACTCATTGCCAAGATTGATCCCCTCAAGTACTTACTATCAAAGGAAATGCTCACTTGAAGGATGGCTAAATGGGTCATGATATTATCAAAGTATGACATTAAATATGTGGAGCAAAAAGAAATCAAAGGTTAGGTAATCGTAGATCAACTTGTGGAAGCACTTGTGTATTCAAAGAATCCTCTTATCTCATAGTTTCTGGATGAATTGATTTTCAATCTCAACATAGCTGACCACTAGAAACTTTATTTTGATGGCTCATACACACAACATGGATCAGGCGCTAGCATCTTTTTCATTACCCCATAGGGGGATTACATACCTAGATCATATAAACTTGCATTCCCCTACACCAATAGCATTGCAGAATATGAGGCTTTAACCATAGGTATAAGAATATCAATGTAGTGGCACATCATGGCCCTCAGAGTATACAAAGACTCCCAGTTGATAATAAATCAAGTGAATGGTGAATACTAGAATAAGGATTGTAAGCTCACTCCATACAAGAAACTGGTGGAGACCCTCAAAGAATCCTTCATTGAGATCACATTCGAGAAAATTCCTAGAGAAAACAATAGAGCTACAAATGCCATGGCAACAATTGGATCCTTATTGGAAATTCCTCGCAATGTCCTAAAACATGAATTCTTGGTAGAGAAGCTTCTTGTGCCCGCATTCAAGGTACTAGAGTTAGAATTTGTGTGTGAAATCATTAGTCATGGAGATCCCTGGTACCATGAAATCTATACCTACCTACGAATAGCTATCTTACTTGCTAACTTACCCTCAAGCTTCAAAATAACCTTTTTTTAAATCATCTAGGTTTGTCATCCTAGGAAATACCTTATACTATAGAAGCATAGAGGGAACCTTACTACGCTATTTAAATGTTGATGAAGCCTTAAGTGCTTTAACTGAGGTGCATAACAGAATTTCTGGTTCGCACTTGAGTGGAATAACCTTGGCCAAGAAACTACTAAGGACGAGGTATTATTGTCCCAGTATGGAGAAAGAGGCACATGACTACATCAGAAGGTTTCTACAATGTCAATAGCATGGGGATCTCATCCATGCTCCAGCTCAAGAGCTCCATCCTATTGTTACACCATGGCCCTTCTCACAGTCCCCAAGCTATTATCCTATATGTCGATATGGTGTTCCCCAAGCTATTATCTCTAATAATGGGACACCATTCAAAAATTAGGATGTTCACAATATTTGTGAAAAATTCAAAATCCAACATCGCTTCTCCACCCCATATTATCCCCAAGGAAATGGCCAAGTAAAAGCCACCAATAAAACCATTTTAAAGATCCTCAAGAAAATAGTCAATGACGCAGGTTGTAACTAGCATTTGTAGCTCAATCCGCCCATCTAGGCCTATCAAACTAGCATCTACACACCCACTTGTGCCACCCCATTCTCCCCAGTCTACGGATCATAAGCCATACTACCCATTGAGATCAAGCTCCTATCACTAAGAATATCACTACAAAACCTCATCACAGATGAAGAATATTGAGTATCAAGATTCAATGAGTTGGAGCTATTGGATGAGTGGTGTATAGATGCTTTAAATCATTTGCAATTGTATCAGAACAAACTCAAGAGGAGTTATAACAAGAAAATCAAAAGCAGGACTTTCTAAGTTGGAGAACTAGTACTAAAGGAGAATCAGAAGAACATCTAAAATCCAAACAACAAAAGAAAATTTGAACCCAATTGGTTAGGACCATCTGTTAGGACAACAAGCTACAAGTCAGGGGCATATTAGTTATCAAAACCCAAAGGGGAACCTCTACAGGAGCCCATGAACAACTCTCATCTCAAAAAGTTTTATGCCTAATCTTTCAAGGTATAAAACCCAAAAAATCAAAAAAAAAAAATAATCTCCTAAAAAATGGCTACCTTGATGAAAACCTAGAAAATAGGCATCTTGGTGACAACAAAAAAATCAAAAAGAAAAAAATCCAAAAAAATCAGAAAAGGGATAAAAAACAGTAAAGAGAAAAATCGTCATCTAGTGAAAACCACTTCGGTGGCACTTTGGGCAAGTACCTTGGTGAAAACCTGGAAAATAGGCACCTTGTATAAATAAGCACTTTCCATCCACCAGGATATTTATGGCTTGTTCTGCATCATCCATCCATTATGCTGTCATCATCCATTGCATTCAAATCTCCATCCATCATCCACCCACATCCGCACCATAGCTTGGTCCTATTTTTGTGTCATGATCCCTCGTATTACTACTCGGCCCATTCTCAAGGTCAATTTGTCCTGCCTTTATCGAAGTAGTCTATTGCATCATGCTGGTGGCATGTTCTCATTAGATAAGATTTGTGTATATTCTTGAAGTCCTAAAATCAAAAAATCCAAAAACATTCAAAGAAATCAGAAAATCCATAAGCATCAGAAACTCAAAAAATCCAAAAACAGTCAAATCATATCAAAATAAAAAAATAGGTCAAAAATTTAGTCAAAAATTTTAAAATAGAGTCATCTTGTTGAACTATGGGTCTTTGAGCCTTGAACGTAGGCAAGGTTGATCTTTGATCATCCCTCAAGACATTTAGGTCAGTCCTTTAGGAGTCCCTCATAATAAATTGACATTTCATCATATATATCTTCATCTGTAAATTGGTCAAGTCATTAGTTGAACTATGTGGTCTCTGCGTATATAATGTAGGCAAGGCTAATCTATTGATCAGCCCTCGAGGCCCCTAGGCTAAGTCCTTAGGTTAGTCTCTTGGTCAAAATCTCAAAAAACCACAAAACATCTAAAAATTTGAAAATCAAAACATTTATAAAATCTCAAAAAATATCAAAAAATAGCCTCAAAACATGAAAAACATTTAAATATTTGAAAAAATCAATCCATCTCATCTCTCTTTCACCCACAATAATATAACTCATAATAAATGATCGTCATACCCAACCTTTGGTGAAACAGTCAAAAACAAGTCTAGTAGGTTAAATGTGAAAACTCAAAACATCAAAATGTCAAAGTCTATGTTAGTACGTAAGCAAGTTGGTCAACTCTTTGTGTCAATATCCTATCATCCAATTAGTCCCATATCAAATCATCTAAAATCATCATGTCCTAGGATGCATCCTTCCTACAATGGACATCAACATCAAATATCACCGTTTAGTCTTGGCTAGCGGTATTAAAGAACATCAACTTGTTTGTTTACTGTATCTTTTTCTTTTGATTTATCTTATTATGCTCATTCAAAAGACCCCTCAATGATGTCCCCAACAAAGGGATTTAGAGAGATAGGAATGTGGTAATGATCATTATCTTTTCATTTGTTGTGCTTGTTTGACTTTCCTGTAATATAACTTGGCACATTCTTACTTTATTTAGGTATGTACGGAGGAGTTTTTAGATATATTTTTGACCACATAGGAAGGATTTCCTTTCTATGTTTTAGTCCAAGATGTGTGAAATACCTAAAGTCCATCCTAGTAAGGTTTTTGTATGTCAGGTGGGTAAGTGCACCAAGATGGTTCCCAAAAAAGGGGCTTAAGTGGCCACTTTTTTTCTAAAATAAGGAAATACTGACCTTGGACATGAAATTGAGGATAGCTACACTCAAATTTTTTTGATGGAACACAAACAAGGACCGCAGTGCTCTGAGTCTACTTTCTAAACTACTAATTTATTTTGAAAATGGTTGAGATTAAGGGGTTCAAAAGAGGGACACACACAAATTGCTCTTGTTTCTGTCAGAAAAACATAACATAGCAACTCTCGTGTGACCCGAGCACGGTGGACTTTTTTATAGTATTTTTAAAATTGCTCCAATCAGAAGTTAGATAACAGTATGTAGTAAGGACTGGATATTTTCTGATAATTTTTTAATGGATATTTGATTTTTTATTAATTTTCTAAGTGGGCACTTCCTAAAAAGCAGAATTTTGGCCGTGCTCCCCCTCAAACTTTTTGAAACTAAAAGATTTTTCTAAAATTTTATTTTTAAATTGTAGAATGGAGTCTAGTTTCTAAAAATGTAATTTATTTCAAATTTTGATGAACGGTTAATTTATAGCTAAAAAAATACCAAACACTGCTTTTTGAAGAAAAACAGACATACAAACAAAAGAAATTATGGATGAAAAGCTTAACATTGTTAGAAAGTGAAAAAATTACATCATTGGAAAGCTAATAAAGAACCTAACATTACCCATGTCTTTGATTTTCTTGATATTGAACCAGATGCAATCTTGATGGTGAGCACGAACCCG
>VDFB02000003.1:488757211-488897085 GCA_007258455.2 Sequoia sempervirens
TCCCCTGTCGTGTAGGATCCGGCTATGCACCAGGCCTATCCTGTCCCCTGAAACTCCTTCATATCAAAATAATTCAGGATTTGGTTCAATACAAACTCACGGTATAATTTCCTAAGAAAATATTGGGGGACTTCACAGTTATTGCACGGTGGGTAATCAAAGACCATATACCATCTGTCATAAAAACTGTTCCTAATCTCTAGGTGGTGGCACCAATGGATAGGAAACCTCTTTGCATTGAGGGTGAGATTTTGATTTGTTCTAGGGTCAGTGAATAGAGAGCACAAATCGCCTTTAGTAATCTTTAAATCTTTAACTTGTTTATATGATAATTTATCTGCATAATATGCCCTCGATGTTTTCCTCCTATTTTGCCATCCAGATATTTGTTGGGTAATTGCATCCACATTTTTAACAAATCCTTCAATGAATCTGCTAGATGTATCCTTTCTGTGGTTGAAGAATTTTGATCACTCAACCTACTAATAAGATCCTCAACTTCTTTTCTATTGTTTTCAATTTCACTCCTCAAATTTTCTTGAGTGCCAGGAGGGTATTGAGAGAATGGTGGGGGATGTTGATTTTGTGGTTGAGGTTGATTTGGTTGAGGATTTTCCTCCTCTTGTTGATGATTTTCTACAAATTAAAAAAAAAACATTCATTTCTAAACTAAAACAAACAAAATCAATTTAAAACTAACAAATTCAAAACAAATACCAAACAATACTTACCTCTTGCATCTTTTCATCGTCGTGGCACCATATTTGTGAAGAAATCCAATTACTCTTGATGAATTTTGACCTCTCCAAAAACGCGAGCGCGTATGACAGGGTTTTTGGCCGCGGGCAGAGCTAAAACACAGCAAAAAGGAAATGAGAAATGATTTTGAGTTTGCTTTTTTTTAATTTGCTTTTAAAAGCTCAAAACACGTTTGCGTTATAACGCGAACACGTTTTGAGCTTTTTTTTTCTTTTTTTGCCACAAAAGTGCGACCATCTTGGTGCACTTACCTAGGTGTGAACAAGGATACTCCTAGCTGATTATCGAGTCAATGTCCATCACACTGGATACAACATCATCCTGGTTCTTAATTCCTTGATGCATCGTATTTATGTGTGTTCTCAAACATAAGATAATTGGCCCTTTGAAATCCCAACTCCACCAGAGATATTCATTATCATCATCATCTCATGTCTTGTTGGACCTTCTTCTTTCTTCCATTTTTTCTTTCTTTTCATGCTAATAAGGTACTATGATAGTTAATCATTTATCACTAAGAATGCATTCATCCTACATCCACAAATTGTCAGAACAATGCATATCACATAGAAAACATTGATCATCTCATATTCATATAATATAGATTTGTTACTCTAAGCATCTCATAATCATAACATTACATACACATTTGCATATAATGATTTCTTACATAATTACAGAAAACATAAATAATCCATCACATCATCCATGGCGTAATCATATAACCACCATCACATCACATAAATAGGTTAGGAATTTGCATCCATTTGCATAAAGCATACATCATCATAAATATGTATATCATCCATCATCCATCTAACCAACGTTGGTTCAAACCTAGCTCATCCCAATACCAAATTGATCTATATATTGATATAGATATCAATCAATGATATTGGTAAAAAAGGTAATTGTTTTTTGAATATCCTATACCTTATATAGAAAGAATTAGAATGAACAAAGACTTTCAGAAGATTTGAAAGAGAAAAGTTTTACAATATGTTTTATCGAACCAGCATAGTTGAATTACTATGACTAATTAGTCACTAAACTGTACCTAGTGGGATTGTAGTTCAATTGGTTAGAGTACCACCCTATCAAGTTGGAAGTTGCAGGTTCAAGCCTCGTCAGTCCCGATCTAATAAATTGAACAATTCTTTGAGTGATCCCTGCCCCAAAGAAAGGCAAAAAAAGGAAAAGAGAATAGACTAGAATAGATTTACTAGGGATTATGTAGATCTATCTGGATCTACATAATTAACCAAATCTATAATGGTTATTTTTGTCGACATGATAGATCTGCAATCCTCTTTTATCCTTGAGAGATAAAAAAAGGGTATCGTAGGAAGATAGATCTTTCTTAGCAAGAATAAGATAGGGGTGCCTGAAAATAAAATATTTCAAATGTGCTAGTTCCCCATTTTTTAAGAAATGAAAATAAGGGTTTTTAATGATTTCGAAAAAAAGAGAAAAGATTCCAATTTTCATAAATAAAGATTGGATTCTATTTGGCTTACTATCCAAATAATTCTACTCATTCCAGGGTCATGGGCAATTCTTACTAGGATAAGATAATTTTGACCTATTCATTTTACAAAAAGAATTAAGGTAAATAAGAGCTATTACCAATTATCAGTAATTGTTTACTAATGCTCCCAAATATGTATAGGTACAAATACAGATAGTGACAGGATTTGATTCAATCTAATCAATTTTTTGACTAGACCCTTTTCAGTCTTTTTTCATGAAAAGACTATTTGTGGGGTCATTGAAACCCTATCTATATAGATAGGTCTTGTTCGTCTCTTGTATGATGTAAGTAATATAATTCAAAAAAGTAGGACTATAGGGAAATTTACCTTCCTTCATATTTGCCTTTTTTTCCGTAAAACAGAGTAATTTAAGAAATTTGAATTATCCATTTTAGGTCCCCATCCACTTAGATTCATCAAACTTATGAATAAGAAAAAAATGTTGTCCTTATTTTTAATATATTGATAAGTCTAATATTCTGTTCCTTTCAATTTTGGAAATCAAAATGAAATACCTATGTCTTCCAGAATTAGCAAGCAAAAGGTTTTTTGTATGAAATTGTATATTCCAAAATATTGAATATATATATATATATATATGTAATTCTAAAATATAGACATATTTTGGGATGTCTCCTAATTAAAAAGGAAGGAACCTATGGTCAATATTTGAAAAGTATTCAAAAAAAATCTTCAGAACATACATAAATAAATATATGTATTTATTGAGTTAATCACTCAGATGACTCACATCAACAACATGACTAGAACTTTGTCACCCCCCCTTTTTTTAGCTCCAATTACCCTCAGTTATTTATTATGTAAAATCAGGTTAAAGCTTCAACACCTTTCTCAACCAAATAGGAGAATTCATTCTATTTTTCATTTTATCTATTCTAAAAAAGGTAAATTTTTAACTATTAGTTAGTCTGATTTAAATAAGAAATCAATCAGTATAATCCATCACAGAAATATTTATGGTACTTTTCTGCTCCTCGAATAGGGAAAGGAAACTCATATCATCATTAACATCTAAATATTTGATTGAGAAAATAGAAGATAATATATGAGCTACTATCTATATTATTATAAATTAGAGAATCTCATAAATCACCACATAAGCTACTTTTTATTATATAACATTGTCATAAGTGCATATCATACATGACATATCACATACATTCATCATTGAATAGCCACATATCATGATCATTGCATTGACATTTTCATCACCATCATAATAGTTAAAGATATTGAAAAAGAAATCATTTCATAACATAAATCATCACATTTTGCATACATAAATCATCATATAGATTACACCATCATAAAAGCATACATAAAAGGTACTAAAAGAGAAATGCACCATCGTAAACATCTATTTCGTATATCACAAATGCATATCATATATCATCATTGGAGGCATAATATAGATCTACTAGTCACATATCCATCACATAATACCATAACATTATTGCATCGCATATAGAAATAGAACCATCCATAAATGCATAATAAATAAATGGTACATGACACATCACATTAGCATCATCATCTCATATATATCATCAAATAACTGTCATAGTACAAAGTAATAATTAGATCACTATACATGTGTATGTCAATAAGTACAAATGCCCAACGAGCTATCAAAAATGAGCCTATATGGCACGAAAGAATAATATCTCGATCAAAACCTTGGAGGTTTAAACCTCCTATCTGCTTCCCACACCTCTATCACCGTGACCCTCTATTGGTCTATGGCTAGTTTGTTGTGAATAATCTGGGGCCCAGGTTGCCCTAGGTACGGCCTGTGATAGAGCAACCGTTAGTAATCTACCTCCTGAATGGCCTCCGTGTATGAGCGAAGAGGCATTGTGCTGTGAGAGGATGAAGCTGCCATACTCTCTAGCTATTGTTTGCAGCCCATCTCTATGGCCACCTATAACTTTTCAGCCTAACTCTATAAAATTTACTGATCTCTCTCTATGCAGGTCTATTCCCTCTTTGATGTCAAGGCTTGGAACTAGGCCTACAACTATAATATCAACCCATCTCTCAGATCCGACTAACTTGTTGGTAGTACTGGCAGAGGCTGACCCTCACCTCCATCTTGTGGTTGTGTGGTAACCCGATCCTAGAGCCCGTTATGTCCATTGTTTGACCCTTGATCCTAGTCCTGCATGTGTACATCGATAGGAGGCTAATCCATCTAAACTTGTGCTAGTTGAACCTATGCTAGTTGGACCTGTGCTGGCTGGTCCTGTGCTAGTTGTCCTACTAGAGGATCACCACCTCCTCATCCTCTGTCTACCCCTCCCCTTGGCTCTCCATCGAATGGAAGGTGAATCTAGAACTGTCAAACATAGAGGTATTCAAAACCAATCGATGTACGCCTGAGACACTCCTAGATCTATAGCCCCCTAATCATATGCCCATGGTCAGGCCACCATTTTCCTAAAGCTATCCACTACCTCAGAGGTAGGAATGTACCACCCCTAGGTACCCTGTGATACTATGCAAGAAAAAATGGCCATGTAGTCATCATCTGGCCTATCCTATACCTCACCAAATTGGTGCTAAACTCATCCTGACAGATACCTCTCGATCATAGTGTGCTCCCACCCCTACATGAACCAATCTTGGCAGGAAAAGAACAACTATTGTACATCATCGGCCCATTTGGGATGACCAAGGTGTGGGCACCATGTGAACACCATCATCTCATCAATGACCCTCCTTGAGTAAGGTATCCTATGCTTGCCTATGTGTGTTAAGGACACACTACCCCTATAATGCCAAACCACTAGATCATTGGGCCTGACTGACATTGGAACAATCTATGGTCAAAGAATGGAGATATGCTCCCATGCCCACACATGAAGGAGCATGACACCTACACCAAATTCCCTGCCGTCAAAATATGCATACTCATATAAATCCCTGTAAAGGGAGGAAAGAAGAACGAGACCCCATGCAAAATGGATTGGCCTGTCACAAACCATCTGATCCTAGTAGAGACTCCAGCTAGGATTTAAGTACTAGCCTTATCGATCTAGAGTGACAAGACCTGAAATGATGGCAACAATCACTAGTCAGAAGGACATTGTGAGCATCCTATGGTGCTCTAGCTCTATTTGGCCCTTGCAATATATAACATCCTTTGTAGCTAGGACTGCATGGCAAGCATCCTATCTGGAATCCATATCATGAATAACTCACCAACCATGTATCAACAATCTAAGGATGTGCCACACATCCTCCAAGGCAACGGTGGTCTCACCAATGGGAAGATGAAAGGAAGAAGTCTCACTGTGCCATCTCTTGGAAAGTGCATACATCATGCCAAGATGGGTGCGCACAGGTGTTGCATAAGCAATATACCATAGCCCCAGGGTATGTGCAGGATCATGATGGGCCAAAAAGTGGCAATATGATGGGTATGTGGCTGACGATTTTTTTTACCCAAAATTGATGAAATGAAATAGGGGTTTTAAAGGATATTCTTAGCTTTCCACCAATATAAATTATTCTTTACTTTGAATTTAATAAGTATTTATTATTCATTTTCTATTCAAATTATGACTAAAGTCCTGATTGATAGGTTGATTGAAAAACATCTATAACTTTCAAACAGTATCACATTTTTTGAATCCAAAACATGTGTCACATTCTATGCTTCACATAACATAGGATTAAAAAAATAAAAATTGAATTTCATGAAGTTTTGACCAAGTTAAGGTGGTCAAACATACGAGTTTTTATATTTTTTAAAAGTTGTAATAAAAAAATCATAATTAATTATTTACTTGGAAAAAAAATACAAAAAAATACGCATCACATCAGGACATGAGTCCTCTACTTGTATATAAAATCTTATAAAAAAGTATTATCATTTTATTGTGGGTAGGGTGGTCAGACAGATGCCTACTTATTTTTTCCCTGATATTTAAGTACTACTACATTGAAATTTCAAATTTTCACCAAATAGATTTTTTTTTAAAACCTAGTAGTTTAGAAACTACATTCAATTTTCTACAGATTCTATTGTTACATATTTTTGAAATAATATAGATAGCTTATTCAAATTTTTATGTCAAGTTTCCTAACTTTGATTTTTCTAAATTTTTTGCCACTTAAGGGCCTATTTTTTCCATGATGATCCTGCACATACCCCCCATCTCACGAAGTTGGTCTTGCTCTGTGTCAGTCAGATCTCACAAGTACCCAAACATCTCTCATGATTTGTGCTCATGAGAATAAAGTTGCCTTGTTGCCTCCTACATCAGGAAGGATCACCATGTTAAAATCATTAGGAAAATTTATCCCAAGCGTTCAAGAAACTAACCCAACATTGCAAACTATGAAGGCATCACAGTTTGAAATTTGCAAACAGCAATGTTGGCACCTTCAAATCCCAAACTACACTGCAGCGGTTTACTTTTCTTAAGCATCTCAAAACCTTAATTCTAAAGTTTTCCACAACATCAAAGTTTAGAATCCAGCAGTCCATTTCATGAATGTATCAGAGTTTGAAGTCTATTCCCAAACTCCAAACTCCATCGCATCAGTCCATCTTGTGATGGCGGTCTAATTTAAAAGACCGAGTGGTTCAATTTGAAATTTGAGCGGTGTGATATAACACCACTGCAATTGACCTAGTTCTAAATACAATAAATGAATGTGTAAAATGAAAAATGAAGCTGAGGTAAGGTTCACATACCGGTGCCCCAAGGCCGGGAGGTCACTAGTATGTCTGTACTTAGTTGGAGATATGCAACAGGAGCTATCATTGTGCCATCTCGTCTAGGTATCGGGGCTCTAATCTCAAAGAATTCTAAAAGCTATGTATGTAAATGAATTGAAAGTGACCTCCTAAGGCCTATTTAAGCTTGTTTTTTACCCTGTTTAGCCATCCAAAAGAAGTCTAGGTCCCTCGAATAAGTTTTCATCTATCCAAAGGTCATTTTACACTATTTTTTGTCACTTTACTTCATTTTTTGACCTCCTGGATCCTTTTGGGACCTTTTAACCACCTTGTCCTTTTTTCATGAGATCACCCAAAAAATTATAATTTTCGTCTAATCTCTTCAGGGGGAAATGTATTAGCATAATTTCCCTCGTCGGGGCAATAGTGGGGCAATTTTTAAAATAATTTTTTTTTTGGCTTTT
Source organism: Sequoia sempervirens (assembly GCA_007258455.2). NCBI lineage: Eukaryota > Viridiplantae > Streptophyta > Pinopsida > Cupressales > Cupressaceae > Sequoia > Sequoia sempervirens. Next base: position 488,764,675 of record VDFB02000003.1, read on the forward strand.
GATCAAGACCATTTATTCTTTGAAACAACTCAACAAGTGCACTACATCAAAGAGGGGAAAAATGTAGACAGGTAAAATGTACTAATTAACATTGCACATCTAATCTTGACCACTAACACCATTTCATCCTAATCATCCCTTGATCTAACCATTTAATTGAATACCTTTATTTTATTAAATTCATCAATGTTCCTCTCTTAATTAAATAAAACATTTATCTAACTATCATTCTTTCTTGTTAATTAAATCAATTAGTCTTATCGAATTGTCCATAATTAATTAAATAATTCATTTTATTTGATTAAATCTCTAAAGTCTATCCATTAAATTAAATAAATTAAAACCTTATTTAGTTTAATCTAACTTCATCTCCTTGGTTAAATTAAAAAAAAAACTTATTTGATTAATCTTGAAATCATATTCTTCTCATATTTGATTTAAATCGATCCATAAATCTAAATCAATATGTCACATCATTTTGATCTCTCATTAAATTAATTAACCTTGATTAATTTAATCTCTTCTCATGTCCCATCCTCTAACTTTTTCCACTTGCACATGAAAATAGATTTAATTCATTTATTAAATCTCTATTTTCTCTCAACATGGCAGAATAAAGGAATATTCCTCAAATTTGAACTCAAAATCCAAGTGGACTTTGTCCTTCCAACAAGGCATTTATTTCATCTTTCAAGTCCTTTTACATTGATCCAAGTGGCCATTACTCCATTTGACTCTCCCTCTACCTTGTCATTTCACCATTTTCAAATTTCAAATATATGCATTTATCAACACATTCTTCAAAACTTGCACATCCTTCATCCATTCACATGTTGACAAGTGGCACCTTGCCATTTGTTGATTCTTAGTCCCACATTGCTCCATTTTAGACATCTCTTCAACTTGATAGTTTATAAATAAGATTCTTTATTCCTCATTTGCTCATCCACAACTTGAGTAAACTTACTATACTCAAATTCATAGCAATTTGCATTCAATTTCATCCAATCTTAGATAGGTTATGTAGATTTTTATCTTGGAGCTCATTAGAGGTCTTCATCAAGTGGATCACTCTTCATCATCAACCATCTTCATCACATCATTGTGTTTTGGAAAGGGCCAATTTTCACATCAAATTGGCACCAACTCCCTAAAGAGATTAAGAGTTCCCTTTGTTTTAGAATAGGATTTGATATCTTTGTTTTAAGTTTGTTGTTTTTTTTCATTTCATTCCTTTATTTTGTATTCAAATAGATTTCTTGAGGAATCATTGTTCTAACTTTACATTTGATATAATCTATTGATTGTTTGTTGTGTTTGTGTATGTTGGGAGCCTTGGTTCACACTTACATCTACACTTTCTACACAATAATGTTGACCATATGCCCACATTGCTGGATATTTCCTCGCCTGTAAAAGACCATTTATTTTAGTGAGAAAAAATATAATGAAAAATATTAAAATAGTTAATAGTGTAAAAACTATAAGGAAATAACATTTTGTAAAATTCTAACTGTACCTTTCTTTCACATCCTCTAGACATGTTGATTTCATCTTCTATTATGTTTGAATCTATAGCTGCATCTTCTATTTTATTTTGAATTTGTTTAGTAACCTATTCTAGTGTGTAATATTTTCCCCATTTCCCAAGCATATGTGTGGGAAGTGGAGTATTCCTTAGGTTCAATCTCTTAAACTATCTCCTTGTTTCTAACACTTCTCTCTTTTTATCATACAAATCAATCCATTTGTTCATAAAGTCCATGTGGTACAGAATGAACTTGTTGAGCATAGCACTTTTTTCTACACCTATTACATGTCAACATGTTTATTTCAAACTCCAAATGCCATGCTGTTAATTTGGAAAACAAATTATAGAGTAAATTAATGATTGCAAGAAAAACAACCACACTGATCATGAATTTACTTACTAATTTCTACTTGAACACCATTAGATTATGGTTTTCTCTATCAATAATATTTGATGCTCATTCTTCATCCCAAAAACATGGCCCATCTTAAAAATCCTTACCAATGAATTGACATAGGAAGAAAAATTCTTCATTCAATACATACCCTTAGGCCATGCAAACCTTCGAAAGTGCATTTTATTGGACATCTTTTTCAAATTTTCATATACCTCTCAAAGAAAAGTACCCACGCCATTGATATGACACCCGCCAATTCAATGTCATTGACTAGGTGTATAAGTAAATGGACTTGTAGGTCCATGAAACTTGTAGGGATATCCTTCTCAAATACACATACAATTTATGCAATTTCCTTCTTCCATTTTGGAAATTCACATTCTTGGATCTCCTTGGAGGTCACCCACCTAATATAAGAATAGTAAATTAGTATGAACCTTTAGTCAAAAACTAAAATGCAATATAATATCTTTGTCTCTCACAAATGAACATTTCATATAACCACATACATTGTAAATGTTGATAATCGACTTATGGCATTCCTTAGGTCAACTGTAAGATAGGAATCCCCCCTAATTGCCAATGGCATGATATGATATCAAACACATTTATGAAAAGGTCATTAGTATTTTTTTCTCACACAAAAAAATATCAAAATATATTTATTACTTAATCAATGTTACTAGCAAATGTTAAATGATGATATATAATACCTTCATAAAATTATAAAAATCATCTATTTTAAATCTTGTGATATGTCCATCAACTTTAAAAGCTTAGCCAATGATGACCCATAGCCAGTAGGTGTCCTTATTGAATGGATTAATTTTTTTAGTTGGTCTAGCTCTTTTTTTTTTCAAAATCCATAGAGCTTCTGCATATGTTTCATTTTCCCTGTTTGGCCACAAATGTTTTCTATCAAATTTGGTAAATGGAAGAGAAATATCTCTCCTCAAAGACAAGGTGTCCTTATCTTTGCCTAATATATATCAAAATATAAAATCTGGGACATTTTTGAAGATGTGTGTAGGATCTAATAGGTGAGATATTAATAGATCCTTCTAGTAAGGGAGCTCATAAAATATGGATTTCCTTTTCATTCCTTTTGGCATATTAACTACAACTTGTTTTGGTTCTTCAATTGAATCTCCCTAATCCAAAAAATCCTCCCAAGCTTTCAATTCAGCATCTTCATACTTCTTAAGCCAATCACCTAGACCCATAATCATGGGAGGGCCTCTATTTTCAACTTTTCCATCAAATTCATTCTCTAGGAAATTTCTAAACTTATGATCTAGTGGTAGAATAGCCCTATTGTTTGCATAAATAAATTTATGTAGATCTTTAGAATACTTCCCTCGATATTTTTCTGCACATCTTAGACATGCAAATATCCCCTTTTTTGAAGCCTTTCAATTCAATAAGTAATGTTAATAACATAAAAAATGTAGTATAAAACTAAGTATGGATGTTAGGATGAAAATAAATTATGAGTGTAAATATGTATATAATTTATCTTACCATAACAAACACCAAGTCTAGGGAAATCATGAATAGTCCAACATAGCACACCATACAACATGAAGGACCTATTTGATGGAGGATGTGATATGTCATACATTCCTATGCTTTTCCATAGCAATTGCATCTCATTAATAAAAGGCACACACTAAACATTCATGCGTTTTAAGTTGATGTTTTCTTGGAACGATGAGAGTCACCATAAGGTGCTCCTTTCTAAAACTCATCTATGGGGGAATATTGTATACTATCAATCTAACTGGCCAAACACTATAACTTGAGCTCAAGAAAGAGAATGGGAACACTCCATCAATTGCAAGGCCAAACCTGATACTACGGGGTTCATCTTTGAATTTTCTTGGCCATTTTTCCTCTAAGTGTTTCATTTCTTTGGAGTCGGCTAGAATTCCCATGAATCCATCTTTACTCGTGTTATTTGCATGCCAATCCATCAATTATGCAAGTGACTTGCAACAACACATTCATTGAAGTCTAGGTATAATTGGCATGTGGTGTAAAACCCTCTTTGGAACTGTAGGACCTTGTACATCTATATGATATCTCTTCTCTTTGCATACAAGGAATTCTACCTTGTTTTGATATTCATCTTTGTATAAAATGCAACCATTTTTACATGAATGAATTTTATTATATTCAATCCCCAACTCAACCAACAATAGATGTGCCTCTTTACAAGTTGATGGCAACACATTCTCTTCAAGAAAAAAATTAGTTTTTAGTGCTTTGTAAGATTTATAGAGATTAAATCAATTGAATGTTTGAATTATGATGAACATGTTTGATATGTCAATATATACTAGGTCTATTTATATACAATATATGGTTTTAAAATCCCCTTAAAGAAGTATAAATGAAGTTGATGAATGTTTACGAATTGTGTACACCAATTGACAATGCAAAGTAAAAAAATATATTTCAACTCACTTCACTAGGGTAGTGAATCCTTTGTCTGACCAACCAAATAGTGACTTGATTTCTAATAATATTAATGTGCATGTCAGTTTTGAGATTCTACTTGCACCTAATTTTAACATGGGTGTCTTCGTTGCTTGCTTGATGGAGCCTTTCAGGTTGTTATCATCAACATTATGTTGGTGGTAATTACCCATACTATTATCATCACTGTCAACCATATGATCATTATTGTCATCATTGTTTCCATCCCCAAAGAAACCTATAAGTATTTCAATCAATCCTTATTCATTCACTGCATTTTCACTATCATGATCATCATTATTAAGGCTAGGTGGCATGTCATTAGTGTATGTGGATATCACCAGATCTTCAAATTTCTCAGCTTGTAGTATTCTCTTGAATCTTGCATTTTTTGCCTTGGTATTTTTTAAAGGATGGTTTGGATCATCCCATCCAAATATTAATAACCCAACTAGATCATTGGTATTAGTATGTGTTTCATGAACATCTTCTACCCATCAAAAAACACAAGCATTATTTAATGTTTTCCAATAATTGGATAAATCATAAATGTATTAATTTCAAAGAAATATAATCAAATATGACTTAAAAATAAAATATAAAATGTATGAACACATATACATCAATTGAATAATGGAACATTATTTTATAGACTACCCTTTTTATACAATAATTTAAATTAAACACAATTTTGACAACATAGTTTATAAAACATTAATCCACACTCATTTATTATTCTTTGGTTTTCATCCCTTAAGAACATCCTTAGGGAGACCTTGTTCTTCCCTTTGCTTTCATGTAGGAGTTCATTTTAAGAAGGGGTAATTAATCAATAACACATTCCCAATGGTAAGGTCCATAATAGCCCCAACCATTATCAATCTATCAACCTCTCTTTCCATATCTCAACCTTTATCATTTATAACCTCAACAAATTGACAATTCGTCCTTACATTAGGGTCCCTTCCCTTACTACTATTTATAAATCCTACAATATTTTTGTGTGTGTATGCACATCCATATATATGTACATAATATGACCTCTATTAATTTATTTTCCATTTTCCAATTGGAGATTATGTGTATACATATTCAAATTTAGACCATATGGTGACATGGTAGGCTTATATTCTACTAGCCTTCTCCATTCACCACTATAATATGATGGACCATAATATGGAATTAATCTCCTAGTGGTTTGTTCTAAATTGTTTCTATGTTTAGATCCCACATGTAGATTTTGGACAATAAAGAGGCCTAGATTCACTCCATGAATATTGGAGGGTCATATAATGTAGTTGTATCCCCCAAATTGAAATAGCTCGCACACTCTAGGTATTTGTTAATCACTAGGCTAAGTGCAATATAGTCGACGGTCAAATAATTCTTTGTAAATTGATCTCAAACTCAGGGGTAATCCATCATCTCCATCGCATTCATTCTCATAGGGTATGTAGTCCACCTTCCTCTTGTCTTTAAGCAAATTATGCATCTTTAAACTAGTTATTGTTCTATAACTTGTTTTCATCAATTTTGCATCTTCCAAGCTGGTATATGCGCACATTTTTTTTAGATGTATCATTTGATAAATGATCATTTCCCTCTAGGCTAGAATTCGGTGACCTAGGAAGCTTTAAAACAAGAACTTTATCCTACAAGTATCCATTAAGAAAAAAAATAGTTATTTAAATAATACAAAACAATGTTTAAACAAAGTATACATGTTATTTATATCAAATTGGAAAATTCCTCACCACAATTCCTATTGTATTTGAATCAATTGTAGGAGGCATACTACCAACTAGAATCTTATCATATATATAATGTATTTGTAAAATAGCTCATTTGAATTGTTTCTTTCCACGACATACAAAACATCCACAAACAACAATTTTCTCAAAGTATTCATCCCATGTACTATAGTCTTGACCAACCTCTTGTTCAATGTGATCATTTGTTGTTTCTACAAGATCCATTGTCATATCCTCTTCCACCCTTTATCATATACGTGATTTAACAGTTTTAGGTCCACATCCACATACATATCTTCTTCTTTTGTTAGTTGAACACTTAGTGTAACACCCCATCGTGCGAACCCCAAAGGACAATTAAACAATAAACACAACACAATTTTTTATTTTTTTTAAGTAAACATAACATACATGTAATACACATTAAGTCATATCATATATTTCATTTAAGTAGATTCATTAACATATACATCCCTTGGGGTACACGAGGAGTCATTACGAGACTGAGATCCACACAACGACAAAAAAGAATAAAATCCAAAGATATAATCCATAGCAAATTAAACATTAATAAATATAACACATATATGAAAATCATTGATAAGAAACCATTTGAGTACATAAATACAACATATACATGATTAACTTAACACATTGAATATCAACTACAAATAGCCACATAAGGTTTAAAGTTACATTACAATTCAATATTCAAGAAGTACAATGACACAAAAGTGTCCGAACATAAATGGAAACCATACATAAGATAACATGATACAAATAAATCGATGAATACAAAGAATCATAACTGGCTACAACTTTGGAGTCGCTGCAACCACACCAATCCGCACCTCTCAATCCTCGACTGGGGACCCAATGGGGTGCTTAGCACGTTCCACCTGACCATGTGAGTCTGAAGACCCACCCCCCGTGCTAGGAGCTAAACAAGAAAGAGACCGCAACCAAGAACATCCAAACAGGGAACCACAAGACTCAACATACAAAAGTATCATAAAACTCAAGGATTACAAGAGTCAATATAATAACTTAAAGTCACAATTCCCAACACATAAATCAGAGCAATGACCAATAAACAAGTAACCAAAGAATGATCAAAAAACACTTACAATTCAAATTACAATTAAACAATATAATAACATCATATCACAGTATCATAAGATACGAGACCTTAAATCAAATATAAATGAGATCAACAAGACTACAAAGTATACTAAAGATGTATTAAAACAATAATCGATTTAAATCAATACAAACAACAATCTAAACCAACTCCCACAACCTACTTCCAAAGGAACACAATAAAGTAAAACACATGGGCAACTAGGGGAGAGTGTCATCGCATAGTCCTACATGGGCTGTCCTGTGCTCTTCCTCCCAACTGGAGGTGTCGGTCCCATCTATGGCTGTCCTGTGCTCTTCCTCCCAATTGGAGGCGCTGGTCCATAGGGTGACTCATGCAGAGCCGCAGGCCTCTCATGAAGACGAGGTCACGACCTTGCCAACCACGGCCTTCTCAGCCTTCCATTAGCCTACGGAAGCACTAATGAAGACGAGACATCCATTTGATTAATCTTAAAATGATATTACTACCCAACCCTCCTAAGTTAATTATTAGGTTTTCACTTAATTACTAACTCACTCGTGGGTTATCCTAAGATCTTCCCCTTAAACGGGGTGCCGGCCCCCACGAGGAGCCACTCTCCCTAGAGACCCAACAACATAAAAAAACCAAGGGTTGTACCATCATAATTTGAACTAAGAATCACAATAGAGAAGCATGCGATGCATTACCCATCTCGCTCCAAATACATAATCAAAATCTCAACAATTCCCGTACAACCCTTCTCAAAATCATGAAACCAAAACACTTGCCACATCAAGGGCACATAAAGAGAGAGAACATAAATTATCAATCATCTCAAGCCTCTGGAAGCCAAAAGGATGAAAACCCACAAATGAGAGTAAAGTGAAGCAACATGAGTATTTCTCCAATAATTCCAACACAAGGATAAAATTCCTCAAATATGAGAGTAACTCAGAAAAGCCATAACAAGGAAAGATTCATCAAGACCCATCTACAAATTAACAATGGTGTCACCTCAAATAGTAAAACGCAAAAGAAAATCAACCTTTAATTCACGAAATCACTTAATGAAACCAAAAGCCACCAACTAGGCATTCCATGGGAGACCTCAATTTTCTCCTCACAAGAACCCCCTTATGATGGTACACAAATCACCTTCATAAAAACAACAACATAGCAATGACAATAATAATTGCAAGACCACCAGAACTATTTTCAATTCAAACATAATGAGTGAATACATTAAAATAAGATCAACAACCCCATCCAGACTACATAAACAACCTTGATACAAAATAAATCAGAAATCCAAGAAGATCAACTACCCATATCTCATGAGCCAAAAACACGAGTTCCTAGTTACATTGCAACACAAATTACAAGACAAAGGATTCCTTGAATCAAAATTAATCTACAAAGGCATTCACACCAATACAACAACATCCAAAAACAATCCTTCAATAACAAAGGTAAAAGCATGCAACAAGGCATCCAAGGGACCAATTAAAGAACACCTTAAATACTCAACCACTCACAGCCCACAGAATCACTTGCATAACAACAACCACAAATTCAAATGAGAACAAAATTTATTAACCAATCAATTAACGACTAGAACTAAATAACTTTACAACTTCCCCAACAGAATTACTCAATTAACTAAAATAATTCAAGATAACCATCACAAGTATTCTAAAATATTTATCCATAAAGAGAACTTACAAAACAACCATGAAATGAATATAAAGGAAGTCAAATTTCAAAAGATTACAATCCCATTTCACCAATAAACTATCCAATTCGATAATATCCTAATCAATCTCTAACCATGCCCATACATTTAAATTCCCCTTTTCATTTATCAACATAATTGAAAACTACTTAATAGTTGGGTAGTTAACTCGTTACCATTTCATAACCACTTATATACAAAACATAAATTTAAACATTATCTCCACTTCCCTTCATCTCACTAACTTAACACTCAATTCCAATATTTAAAGTTATTGTGCCAACCACTTAAGACCATTTGTTATACTTACAATGATAATAATAATAACCATACTCTAAATACCCAAACTACATATTAGAACTTACCACCTTAAAATCTTAAATCTATGTAAATAAATTTACACACAATAAATACCTTTTTAAAACCACTATATCTTTATATATTTTAATTCTTTTGAAGGGAGGAAAGTAGAAAGAGAATAAATATTTTCTAAGAATTCAACAAATCTACAAGACTTAACTTCATAAATAAAATAACTTATTTAATTTTATATTAAATTCTATTTCCACCCTATACACATTTAAAAATAAGAATTAGACAATCAATGCTGATATATATATATATTCACAAATTACCCTTCTACTATATTATCCTATCAAATTTCACAAATTAACAAATTAATAGGAATTCTTTTCTATTTCAAAATATTCACTCAAAACAAGAATTAAATAAATCAATGCTGCCATATATTCATAAATTGATTTTTCTACTAACTTATCTTCTTATAGTTGGTACTAATAAATCAATAACAAAAAATATTTCTTTCTATTTTGTATTATTATTTCCATTTTAAAGCATGATTCTTTTATTTAAAAAAAGAAATGCATTTGCCTTCATTTTGACAAAACTAAATAATTATGAATCAATAAATAAGTTTAATAAATATATATATACAAATAATTTCAAAACAAATATTATTTATTTATTTATTTATTTATATTTATTTATTTATTTTTAATAATTTCAAAACAAATATAATACAGCAGAAACTTGAATCTTAATTAAATTTTTCTTTTGATGCTATCTTTACATTTATATATATATGTGTATACATTTATATATATATATATATATATATCGGATATATATATATACATATATATATTGTATACAAAAGTATTTCGAATACAGAGAAATAAATTTCAATTGTACAATTTAGTGTTTCAATATAAATATATTTAAATACAGAATATATTTGTAAAATTTATCTACAAATGGAAATTTACACAACCTCGAATTCATAGTCATGAGCTTATTCTTTTACTGGTTCACTATTATTTTCAACACAAAACTACAGTAACACTATTCAATTCTAGAATCCCAACAAAATTTCACTTTAAATCAATAACAGTCCCACCCCAGTAAAGCTTTCCTGATTGAAAAACAGTCCAAAACATTTCTAAAGATTCGAGAATTTTCTACAAGCATTAAATTTCAATTCAAGAGAAAATTTCATTCACAGCAAGGAATTCTTATTTCATTTGATGCTATAAAGAAAATAATTTAAAAGAAGAAGGAGAACCTGGCGTCCTACGCCTGTAGATAACTGTTGAAGCTTTATCCTTCTTGCTGATCCAATCCTTCCAGCAGCAGCTCCAAGATCCTCCCTCAAACATTAAATCTTAATCCTCACATGAATTCTCAGAAGAATTAAAGAACACAATACTATATCAGAAAGATGACTGCCAAATTCACCAAAATCTGTTCCCAAGAGAGTGCCACCCCCTTCCAAATCAAAATCCTCTAAATAAAATCTCACACCAAATCTCTTCCATTTCTTTTTCTAGCGAATGCCAAAAGTCACTTCTTTTTGAAAAATAAAATTCCAATCCATTCGAATCCACAAAAGATTGAGCTTTTTATTTATTTATTTATTTATCATTTCCACAATCAATTTAAATAAACACATGCATATTAAAATAATTAAAAACAACTATTTACAAAATTTTCTTCAAAACACCATTAATATTTTTGCAAACTACCACAACTTTTATTTATTTATTCTTCATATTCTCCAGCTCTCTTCGACTTCCAAATGCTCTATAGGTGAAGTTTTATTTTTGGCTTTAAAACACTTCAGCTTCCTATTTCCTTATCCATTTAAATTTCTTATTAAAATAATTATCTTTTCAAGACTATTTTGTTCATAATGATTATTAACTTCAACAATTTAAATCAATTTATTTAATAATATCACCTTTACTTATAACGAATTAGATTAATTTGATCATTTGTTCTAAATCATTTGATTTGATTTAATTGATTATTATTTTAATTTCTAATTTATATTTTAAATAACTTTGCAAATCACTTATGATTTAATTAATTATTTAAACATGATTACTAACATATTATATTTTTCACAAAATCAAATAACATAGTAATCAATGAAGCACACACAAATACTCACCAACAAGTTCAGAACAACCGACACGGAGGGGTATTACATCCTCCCCCCCCCCCTTAAAATTTGACTTACTCTTGGAAGTCAAGCTCAATCATAAACATGGCAACACAACAATATCAATGATGAAAAGCATATCAACACCATAAATTAAAACATCAATTAAACGTCACCAAGTAAACAACGAAAATTATACAAACCAAAAATAAGGAAATGATACCAAAACAAAAGTGGAGGCAGGGTTACAACCAAACCAATTTGACAAACACAAGGACAGATGACGAACTAGGTTGGGGAACTTTCTTGTCAGTTCCTCTTTTTCCACGTCAATCCCATTGGGTGTTTATGATGCTCACCCTGTCCTGACAATGCAGGTGGAATCGAGACTTAGTTCCTGCAATCCTGCATGCAAACAAACGTTGTGCACAATACATATATATCAAAAATACATCGTGAGAGGAACTCCCAACATAGTAGGGCACTCGTGAGCGAGTGATACCACACTGTCCTTCCCACGAAACAACACATAATAGTCAAAACAATTCTAGTAACTCATAAACAATTTGCTTCTTATTAGTTAGGAAATATTCGTATAAGGGTACTAACCATAAATCTTTTTTTTTTATTAAAGGTGCAATGCACCCATATTATTAGGGGTAAACGCTTTTGACCGGAGCTATGAACCGGATACAAGAAACCACAAGAAACAACCAAACCCGCGAGCACAACAACCCAGCCAAGGCACAAGGCCTGCGAGCACTTTGGCCCAGCGAAGATTTGAACCCTGGTGGCCGTCACTACAACCAAGTGACTTGACCACCGAACCACGCCCTCATGGGCATACTAACCATAAATCTAATTCCTATACTGTATCAAAATTAATTACTACTTGACATTATAAGTATCTATACCTGCATATTACAATCACATTACCTTCGTCACTATGCTTTCTGAAGCCAACTTCCTGTAAATCAAAAGCTACCATAGAACATTGCACATTAGTACCAATAATTCAAGTTACATTTTAACCTCAAGATACTATATTCTACTAAAAATCATAGAATAATTATCCACAAAACCTCACATCTTTGTTAAAACTCATAATTTTCACAAAAAGAACTCCACTTTAACCATTATTCAACACCAAATCTCCCATCAATTTCAATAAGAGGGTAAAATTTTACACCTTCACAGATTCAAGAAAACATAATTCATCACTCAAGGGCAACAAAATCACAAATCCACACACACTTGATATAATCACACACATAAAACACATCACCGAGAAACACATCACACTAAAACTCAAGGGTCCATAGAGCATCCCCGATGGGAAGGATATCAGTGCATTGCACACTACACCGCGGGTCCTATCCTTTCCCATCAGTTTCCTGCACCATCGACCCGACACCATCAAACAAAATAAATTCAAGTTCACAACAATGAAAAAAGAAAAGTGAAACTAAAGACTCATGGGTCTAAGCACAAGGTTACATAGAGAGCACACATAGTGCCCAGAGTATGAATCTAGGTTCTAATACCATGTTGTAACACCCCGTCGTGGGAACCCCAAAGGACAATTAAACAATAAACACAGCACAATTTTTTTTGTTTATTTATTTATTTATTTTTTTAAAGTAAACATAACATACATGTAATACACATTAAGTCATATCATATATTTCATTTAAGCAGATTCATTAACATATACATCCCTTGGGGTACACAAGGAGTCATTACGAGACTGAGATCCACACAACGACAAAATAAAATAAAATCCAAAGATATAATCCATAGCAAATTAAACATTAATAAATATAACACATATATGAAAATCATTGATAAGAAACCATTTGAGTACATAAATACAACATATACATGATTAACTTAACACATTGAATATCAACTGCAAATAGCCACATAAGGTTTAAAGTTACATTACAATTCAATATTCAAGAAGTACAATGATACAAAAGTGTTTCCGAACATAAATTGAAACCATACATAAGATAACATGATACAAATAAACTGATGAATACAAAGAATCATAACTGGCTACAACTTTGGAGTCGCTGCAACCGCACCAATCCGCACCTATCGATCCTCGACTGGGGACCCAATGGGGTGCTTAGCACGTTCCACCCGACCATGTGAGTCTGAAGACCCACCCCCCGTGCTAGGAGCTAAACAAGAAAGAGACCGCAACCAAGAACATCCAAACAGGGAACCACAAGACTCAACATACAAAAGTATCATAAAACTCAAGGATTACAAGAGTCAATATAATAACTTAAAGTCACAATTCCCAACACATAAATCAAAGCAATGACCAATAAACAAGTAAACAAAGAATGATCAAAAAACACTTACAATTCAAATTACAATTAAACAATATAATAACATCATATCACAGTATCATAAGATACGAGACCTTAAATCAAATATAAATGAGATCAACAAGACTACAAAGTATACTAAAGATGTATTAAAACAAAAATCAATTTAAATCAATACAAACAACAATCTAAACCAACTCCCACAACCTACTTCCAAAGGAACACAATAAAGTAAAACACATGGGCAACTAGGGGAGAGTGTCATCGCATAGTCCTACATGGGCTGTCCTGTGCTCTTCCCCCCAACTGGAGGCGTCGGTCCCATCTATGGCTGTCCTATGCTCTTCCTCCCAACTGGAGGCACCGGTCCATAGGGTGACTCATGCAGAGCCGTAGGCCTCTCGTGAAGACGAGGTCACGACCTTGCTAACCACGACCTTCTTAGCCTTCCATTAGCCTACGGAAGCACTAATGAAGATGAGGCATCCATTTTATTAATCTTATAATGATATTACTACCCAACCCTCCTAAGTTAATTATTAGGTTTTCACTTAATTACTAACTCACTCGTGGGCTATCCTAAGCTCTTCCCCTTAAACGGGGTGCCGCCCCCACGAGGAGCCACTCTCCCTAGAGACCCAACAACATAAAAAAACCAAGGGTTGTACCATCATAATTTGAACCAAGAATCACAATAGAGAAGCATGCGAGGCATTACCCATCTCGCTCCAAATACATAATCAAAATCTCAATAATTCTCGTACAACCCTTCTCAAAATCATGAAACCAAAACACTTGCCACATCAAGGGCACATAAAGAGAGAGAACATCAATTATCAATCATCTCAAGCCTCTGGAAGCCAAAAGGATGAAAACCCACAAATGAGGGTAAAGTGAAGCAACATGAGTATTTCTCCAATAATTCCAACACAAGGATAAAATTCCTCAAATATGAGAGTAACTCAGAAAAGCCATAACAAGGAAAGATTCATCAAGACCCATCTACAAATTAACAATAGCGTCACCTCAAATAGGAAAACGCGAAAGAAAATAAACCTTTAATTCACGAAATCACTTAATGAAACCAAAAGCCACCAACTAGGCATTCCATGGGAGACCTCAATTTTCTCCTCACAAGAACCCCCTTATGATGGTACACAAATCACCTTCATAAAAACAACATAGCAATGACAACAATAATTGCAAGACACCAGAACTATTTTCAATTCAAACATAATGAGTGAATACATTAAAATAAGATCAACAACCCCATCCAGACTACATAAACAATCTTGATACAAAATAAATCAGAAATCCAAGAAGATCAACTACCCATATCTCATGAGCCAAAAACACGAGTTCCCAGTTACATTGCAACACAAATTACAAGACAAAGGATTCCTTGAATCAAAATTAATCTACAAAGGCATTCACACCAATATAGCAACATCCAAAAACAATCCTTCAATAACAGAGGTAAAAGCATGCAACCAGGCATCCAAGGGACCAATTAAAGAACACCTTAAATACTCAACCACTCACAACCCACAGAATCACTTGCATAACAACAACCACAAATTCAAATGAGAACAAAATTTATTAACCAATCAATTAACGACTAGAACTAAATAACTTTACAACTTCCCCAACAGAATTACTCAATTAACTAAAATAATTCAAGATAACCATCACAAGTATTCTAAAATATTTATCCATAAAGAGAACTTACAAAACAACCATGAAATGAATATAAAGGAAGTCAACTTTCAAAAGATTACAATCCCATTTCACCAATAAACTATCCAATTCGAGAATATCCTAATCAATCTCTAACCATGCCCATAAATTTAAATTCCCCTTTTCATTTATCAACATAATTGAAAACTACTTAATAGTTGGGTAGTTAACTCATTACCATTTCATAACCACTTATATACAAAACATAAATTTAAACATTATCTCCACTTCCCTTCATCTCACTAACTTAACACTCAATTCCAATATTTAAAGTAACTGTGCCAACCACTTAAGACCATTTGTTATACTTAAAATGATAATAATAATAACTATACTCTAAATACCCAAACTACATATTAGAACTTACCACCTTAAAATCTTAAATCTATCTAAATAAATTTACACACAATAATACCTTTCTAAAACCACTATATCTTTATATATTTTAATTCTTTTGAAGGAAGGAAAGTAGAAAGAGAATAAATATTTTCTAAGAATTCAACAAATCTACAAGACTTAACTTCATAAATAAAATAACTTATTTAATTTTATATTAAATTCTATTTCCACCCTATACACATTTAAAAATAAGAATTAGACAATCAATGCTGATATATATATATATATTCACAAATTACCCTTCTACTATATTATCCTATCAAATTTCACAAATTAACAAATTAATAGGAATTCTTTTCTATTTCAAAATATTCACTCAAAACAAGAATTAAATAAATCAATGCTGCCATATATTCATAAATTGATTTTTCTACTAACTTATCTTCTTATAGTTGGTAATTTAATAAATCAATAACAAAAAATAGATTTCTTTCTATTTTATTATTATTTCCATTTTAAACAGATTCTGTTTTATTTAAAAAAAAGAAACAAAATGTTTTATTTTGACAAAATTAAATAATCAGTGGAATCTGAATAAATAAGTTTAATAAATATATATATACAAATAATTTCAAAACAAATATTATTTATTTATTTATTTATTTTTAATAATTTCAAAACAAATATAATACAGCAGAAACTTGAATCTTAATTAAATTTTTCTTTTGATGCTATCTTTACATTTATATATATATGTGTATACATTTATATATATATATATATATATATCGGATATATATATATACATATATATATTGTATACAAAAGTATTTCGAATACAGAGAAATAAATTTCAATTGTACAATTTAGTGTTTCAATATAAATATATTTAAATACAGAATATATTTGTAAAATTTATCTACAAATGGAAATTTACACAACCTCGAATTCATAGTCATGAGCTTATTCTTTTACTGGTTCACTATTATTTTCAACACAAAACTACAGTAACACTATTCAATTCTAGAATCCCAACAAAATTTCACTTTAAATCAATAACAGTCCCACCCCAGTAAAGCTTTCCTGATTGAAAAACAGTCCAAAACATTTCTAAAGATTCGAGAATTTTCTACAAGCATTAAATTTCAATTCAAGAGAAAATTTCATTCACAGCAAGGAATTCTTATTTCATTTGATGCTATAAAGAAAATAATTTAAAAGAAGAAGGAGAACCTGGCGTCCTACGCCTGTAGATAACTGTTGAAGCTTTATCCTTCTTGCTGATCCAATCCTTCCAGCAGCAGCTCCAAGATCCTCCCTCAAACATTAAATCTTAATCCTCACATGAATTCTTAGAAGAATTAAAGAACACAATACTATATCAGAAAGATGACTGCCAAATTCACCAAAATCTGTTCCCAAGAGAGTGCAACCCCCTTCCAAATCAAAATCCTCTAAATAAAATCTCACACCAAAGTCTCTTCCATTTCTTTTTCTAGCGAATGCCAAAAGTCACTTCTTTTTGAAAAATAAAATTCCAATCCATTCGAATCCACAAAAGATTGAGCTTTTTATTTATTTATTTATTTATCATTTCCACAATCAATTTAAATAAACACATGCATATTAAAATAATTAAAAACAACTATTTACAAAATTTTCTTCAAAACACCATTAATATTTTTGCAAACTACCACAACTTTTATTTATTTATTCTTCATATTCTCCAGCTCTCTTCGACTTCCAAATGCTCTATAGGTGAAGTTTCATTTTTGGCTTTAAAACACTTCAGCTTCCTATTTCCTTATCCATTTAAATTTCTTATTAAAATAATTATCTTTTCAAGACTATTTTGTTCATAATGATTATTAACTTCAACAATTTAAATCAATTTATCTAATAATATCACCTTTACTTATAACGAATTAGATTAATTTGATCATTTGTTCTAAATCATTTGATTTGATTTAATTGATTATTATTTTAATTTCTAATTTATATTTTAAATAACTTTGCAAATCACTTATGATTTAATTAATTATTTAAACATGATTACTAACATATTATATTTTTCACAAAATCAAATAACATAGTAATCAATGAAGCACACACAAATACTCACCAACAAGTTCAGAACAACCGACACAGAGGGGTATTACACTTAGGCTCTACATTTACTCCAATCTCCATCTAAAATAATCAACAACATGCATTAATTTATGTTAAGATTGGATAATACATTATAAATTTCAATAATATTGTGAAAAAAGATGGACGTATCAAAAAATTCCATCAGATCATTTTTTCCTAAGTTATGTCAAAATTTGAGTACCTGATGTCCTGCTTCATCCATTGTGTCCTCATTTGATATGACACAATATGTTGCAATGGCTTCATCTTTCCCCTATAATACAAAACATAGTAAATAATTTTTAGTAAACAAATTATATCATTTCAATGAATATGCTATCCAACAAAAAACGTCACTTTAGTCATATATTTGACATATTGATATCATGTTTTGGCCATCCTATTTTTTAAACTTTTCCCTTGATCATAGAATCACATTTAATCACCATAAATGACTTTATCTCCTCTATTTTGTAGCATTTATGAATTCATAAATACCTTCCTCCTTTGGTTGAGGTTGCTTTCTCTTCTTACCTCTATTGTATATGTATATTTTTTTGTCATGTCTATTTCCACCAACTTTCCTCTTTGCGATTTAGTAGATCGATAATGTCCACTTCCTCTCTCCATGGCCTCCTCTAGATCCTGTAATACACAACAATGACAATAGTCACATAAAATTATCTTGTTAGTATGCTCAATTTTCATTAAAACACACTATGAAAAACAAAATAGGACATTGCAACATTTTCCTCTTCACAAAAAATTTACACACAGAATGTTGACAACTAGAGCTCAAATCTCTCTAGGAAGCATGCAATACACATAGGATGTTGATGTAATGTCAATGTCACATGATAATGATTTAATTCTCACAGACGATTTTTCATAATTACCCAATAAGCCCTATATCTAAGATGATAGTAATGAATTATGGTTTGTACTTTTATACAAATCTATAATGTATGCAATTTGAAATATTTCACACTTTATATGACTCATCTAATTGTATAGGGGTCATTTTTGAGTTCACAAATCTAACCTTTATTAGTTTTACACCCACAAAATTGGCATGGGATAAGGAATAGATAAAATAAGGAACCATGATTTCTCCCTTGGAATATATGAAGATGAAGTCAATTTAGGATCAATTTATTTATCAACTTCCAAAAAAAATACATCATTTTTCACTATTAGGTGCTAAATCAGGTGCACTTTGTGCCACCTTTGGCACCCCAAATAGATCACATTTGAGGCTAAAAGTTGGTGCTAAAGTTGGCGTTAACTACGTTGACCATAGTTTTGAATACTGAATCAAAAACAAAAATTAAAAACTTCCCGTGTCAAGGAAGAGAGGATAAAAAAGGGAAAAACAACGCGAAGGAGGGCTCCAAGCTAGTAGATTAGAAATTTGATTTAGTTTGTGATACCATAGGTAAGGTTACAATTTTTTTTTTCATTCCCACAAATATTTTGTTTAGATTAAATGGAGAGGATTGTGAAGAAAGGGTTGTGAATATTGTTTTGTTTATAGGTAAATCGTTCAAGTCTCATGTGGTTGCAAAGGGGGAGGGTAAAATTGTAGACATTGCATTATTTCCTCTACATCTCAGAGTAGTGAATGCATTTTTGAAACCCTAATGCTCTGGTTCACTTATCATTCCCATCCCAAGCTTTCAGATTCTGGTTCAATTTCTTAGAGCTTCCTTCCATTCATTTCTCTGAAGACAACTTTCTCACTTCCTTCCCAAAAAAGTAGTCGAGTGCTTCCAAGACAAGCCATTAAACTACATCATCCCAACTGTAGCTAGGTTCTATGGGAATAGAGGTTGATCAAGAAAATACAAGGAGATAGGCCTTTTGAGATGAAAACTGAATAATAGATCATTTCCATAAATTTGTGAGACCTTTGGGATTAAATTAGCTATTACTAATTTCACTTATTCTTTTACAGAATAATGAGCTCGTGGTTTTGAATTGATTGTGCACACACATTCACTTTATTTCTAATTAGAGGATGTGACTTAAGGATGGGACCTATCTATGTTAACTATCAATAAAACCACACTCTGTGCCATTTTTTATCCCCCAAAGATTACCATTCTATACAGGTGTGCAAGCATTGATTTTTTTACAATACATTTTTTTTTTGCATATATCTATATCATTTCAAATATATTTATATTCTATACAGCTGCACCAAAAATTGATTCAAAGGAATTTAAATCTAGAAAGAGAGTCATTCAAGGTAAAAATTTCATACCACAAAATGGACGAAAACCTTCATACTTGATAGTGTGTACTTCATTTGCCTCCATAGACTGGACGAAAATAATTTTCCCTAGGTTGCCTCAAAATTTCCAGCAATAGAGGGAAGAGAACAAAGGGAGCAAAATCTGGCCACAGTGATGTAATTCATTGTCAATTTAAAGATTTATAAATGTTTCCATTGTTTCTTTCATTTTTAGTTTTTAGTTTTTAATTTTTAAATTTAAAACAAGAAATTTATTATATATATAGAGGGACATGAGACTAACAAAGATAAAGAGCAATTATCTTCCATATTGGGGGTAAAGGTAGTGAGCAAATTTGATACTGTGAAATTGATAATGCTTTCTAGATACATAGAAAAATGATCTAGTGAAGCCCCTCAAAAATTGCAAACAAATCAACCATCTCAAAGGGAATCAATTGATTCCCCAAGTAGTCCTAGATCGAGCAAAAGATTCAGGAGGAAATCAATGACTATAAACTCCAGGAATATGGAATAGGGACCAAAGTCTTCCACTATCCTAGCCATTCCTGGGACATAAACTTCTTCCAACATGTCATGTTTTGCATCTTTTATTGGTAACTACAATACCAAGATAGAATATGATGTAGTTTGAGGGGAAGTCCAAATGACAGATGCTGGAAAAATGTTTGTGAATAGGTTGAAGGAATCATGCCTTCAAGAGTTCAAATACCATCTACATTTCCCACTCTCAAAGATACCATGCACCTACAAAAAGTAGTTATCCATGACATGGAGACTAAATTTGGCATAGGTTGGTATGTGAAGAAGGTAAAGCTACAAATGTCTCAAAACTACAAGAGATTTTGGTGCAACCAAACAAAGAAGATAAAAACCTCCTTCCTAATCTAAGGCTCAAAAAAAGGCCAATTTAGAAAGTATGTAAAGAGCTTGTAAAAGCATATGAGAAGTTCGATGCATAGAGGGAGTCCAGTGAGGAGAGTACGTAAGTATTTGAATTTTCTCATAAGATTATATAAAATTTATTAAAAAAGAAATAAATTTTATTTGTGCATAGTTAAATTGAATTAGTATATGTTTCAGGAAAAGGCCTCCAAGGCTAGGCTTGAAAAACATCATGCCACGTATCATAGTGGCCATAAAGGTTTGCAGGCCTTGATCTATACATTTGTAAGTATATTTAATATGTTAAATGATTTTTTTTTTTTAATTTCCTAGGAAAAGGTAAATGATTGCATATTAATTAGTTTAACTAGTCCATGTGGCATGTTTTGATAGGAGGAGAAATATGACCAACATCCAAACCAATTTGAAAAGGAAAAGTTACAAAGCAAAAAGTGGGCCAATTTTGTAATCTAGATGGAGAATGAGGTATCAATAGTTGACGTTCACTAACTTAGTTAGATATTGTTGTGTTAATATGTCAATTTTCATTTCTTGTGTTGAGTTGTTTATTGATGTAGAGGATGAGTTCTAAATTGCGTCTTTGTTGGCTCTTGATCTCACTCAATTGTCCCATTATTTCATGTTGAGTAAAAAAATATTGTTTTCCTTAAATGTCAGTGGGTGGCATTCATGCCTTATTTTCATCACATCTTTTAATTAATGACCATGGTATTTTAATATCTCTTAAGTGTCATCATTTAAGTTATGAGTTGTATCATTTGAGTAACTTAGTCCCATGTTGATTTGATTTATCTTCTTTTCTCTCAAATATGGTATCTCAAGGAGTGCTTCCTTGAATTCATGTTTCCATTTTACTAAGTGATCCACATGGATCTTTGCCATCCTTCATTATGATAATGTCATTATTTTAACATGTAAGAATATTTTGATGCATCTTGGTAGGCATCATATAGATCTAATACATCCTTTTAGTCTACATCACTTGGTGTAGCTAACAAACCACTTAATTTGTCCATCTAATTAAAAAAAGGCAGTAAATTCCTATCTTCCAAGTTAAAAAACTCCACAAATAAAGAAATTAGCAGTAAAAAACCTGTAACCTGATCTGATCAACATAGAGAAGTGTGTAATACTAGAATTCTTAACATTCAAAATATAAATGGAATTTCTTTAACACCTATTAGAGCTATCTAAAAAAAGCTAACTAAAAACACAAATGTCCTCTCGAACATAATGGCCTAATGGCTGGTTGTCATAGAATTCAAACTACTGAAGTAACAATTTACTTATCAATTTAACATATATGCATCATTTGCATAAACAACTAAACCATTTTATGTTCATTAATAAATAGTAGAAGGATGTAGATGAACTCAATTCATCTAATTGTATACCTCTTGGAAAGCATTCCTCTTGAATCTCTAATATCAAATGCCCAATACTTCCCTGTAGCTTTTACCTTTTGCCATCATCTTTCATATTCACTATCATACTCGTCTCCTTTTTCCTTATCTACATTTCTCATTGACTTCTAATTCATCCCATGTTTTACTTTCTCTTCAAAATCTTCTTCTTCTTTGTCCTCATTTGACTCCATAAGAGATTCATCTTCTGAATCTTCCCCATCTGATTTTGATTCCTCTTCTACATCAAAGGGTTCATATCCTTTATCTAACTCTTTTAAATTATTAGAACCAGAATCAAAATCACTAGCTTCCATATTCAAAAATTCCCAACCACCATCTTCAATAAATTTATTTGGATCATTAGTAATAGTCTTCAAAATTTGTCACCATTTCAAGATTATTTTGCTTTGATAATACTATATATCCATGGAGTTCAACCATTCCTTGATGCCAACAAGAAAAGATTGAAGAATGGATTTAATTTGGAGTACATCCCACTTGAAGTCATTGAAAATAATAGCCATATGAAATTCCTTTTTCCCAAGTCCTACTCTCTCAAGGTTAACAAACTCAATCTCACTAATAGTGATTACTAGGAAAGGTAATTCAACCAACTATACCAAATAGTTTACCATAGGAACAATAAAAGAAAAGTATTTGAAAGGAAATCCATGAAACCAAGCTCTCTAAATGGTATATCAAACTTTGGTTCAAATTATTTTAGATAAGGTGGCTCCCATAACTCTCTTACTTGCTTGACAAATCCTTGAAACTTTGCATTAATTTCATTTTTCCTATCTCTCTTTTGCTATTCTTCCTCAATTTCATCAAGATCATACATTGAACTTTTGTCCCCTCCTAAAGTTTGGACATCATCCATTACCTCCACATAAAATTGGACATCCATGGTCTTCTTGGTTGCCATGCCATGATATGGTTATGCAAATAAAAAAGAAGCAAGGTAATCATCTCCTTCTTCATTGGCTGGAAGAATGCATGCTTAATGTTTTGATACATGATATCAAATCTCTCTTTTCCTCTCATGGTTGAATACCAAAATCCATTATGGTGGGCCTCTAGAGTTCCAGTCATCTTTCTTCCTCTTTCACCAAATGTTAGCCTAATCCAAAAATCTGCTAGCCTAATTGCCTTTGGTTTTGAAAGTTGAAGTTTCTCTTCAGTCACCAATGTAGCTCTCTCTGCCTTTTCAGACTCTTTCCTTGCTATAGGAAATTAATGCCTAACTGATTAAAAATATCAAGTTCACTAATAGTGATTACTAAGAAAGGTACTTCCACCAGCTCTACCAAACAATCTACCATAGGAACAATAAAAGCAGATGCTTTAAAATGAACTCCATGAAAACGAAGCTCTCTAAATGGTATATCAAACTCTAGTTCAAAATATTTTAACTGAGGCTACTCCCATAGCTCTCTTACTCGCTTAAAAAATCCTTGAAACTTTGAATTGATTTTATTTTTCCTCTCCCTCTCTTGTTTTTCTTCCTCAATCTCATCAATATCATACATTTACCTTCTTTCCCCTCCTAAAATATGGACAACATCCATTACCCCCACATAAAACTAGGAATCCTTGGTCTTCTTGGTTCCCATGCCATGACATGCTTATGTAAATGAAAATGAACCAAAGTAATCATCTCCTTCTCCACAGGCTAGAAGATGCATGCTTAATGTTTTGATACATTATATCAAATCTCTCTTCTTCTCTCATGGTTGAATACCAAAATCCATAATGGTGGGCCTCCAAAGTTCCAATCATCTTTTTTCCTCATCCACACATTGCTAACCTGATCCACAAGTCTGCTAGCCTAATTGCCTTTGTTTTTTAATACTGAAGTTTCTCCTAAGTCACTAATGTAGCTCTCTCTACCTTTTTAGACTCGTTCATTGCTATAGGCAATTAGTGCCTAATTGATTAACAATCTCAATCTCACTACTAGTGATTACTAAGAAAGGTAATTCCACCAACTCTACGAAACAGTTTACCAGAGGAACAATAAAAGTAGAGGATAAGGAACTCCATGAAAACCAAGATCTCTAAATGGTATATGAAACTCTAGTTCAAAATCTTTTAGATGAGGCTGCTCCCATTGCTCTCTTACTCACTTGACAAATACTTGAAACTTTGCATTGATTTTATTTTTCTTGTCCCTCTCTTGCTGTTCTTCCTCAATTTCATTATGATCATACATTGACCTTCTTGCCAGTTCTAAAGTTTGGACCACATCCATTACCTCCACATAAAATTGGACATCCTTGGTCATCTTGGTTCCCACACCATGATATGATTATACAAATGAAAATGAAGCAAAGTAATCATCTCCTTCTCCATTGGCTAGAAGAATGCATGCTTAATGTTTTGATACGTGATATCAGCTCTCTCTTCTTCTCTCATCTTTGAATACCAAAATTCATTATGGTGGGCCTCCAAAGTTCTAGTAATCTTTCTTCCTCTTCCACCAAATGTTGGTCTGATCCACAAGTCTGTCAACCTAATTGCCTTTTTTTTTTAAAGATAAAGTTTCTCTTGAGTCACCAGTTTAGCTCTCTCTTCCTTTTCAAACTCTTTCATTGCTACAAGAAATTAGCCCCTAATTGATTAACAATCTCAATCTCACTAATAGTGATTACTGATAGAAACCAAGATCTGAAATGCAAACCAGAAAAGCCTTCCACAGAAGAGAAAATCAGAAAAAGCAGAAGCTTTGCAAAAGATGTGCAAAAATAATATTATTCAAGAATTCAATAATTACCTGAGATGATTTGATTTATAAAAGCAAATATGCATAACCCTAATCGTATCTTGAGCAACAAGATAGCTCAACAAGATAAGGATGAGAATAATTAACCTAGGAATTAAATAATTACCGAAGTTATGCAATTGCAATTAAATATTAATTACACTAACACCCCCCATAAGTGCAACTTAGGGAGACTAAAAAACCATGCACCTAAAAACTAAGATGAATGGAAGAAAGCATGAATGGGTCCTGACAACAAGGCCTAATTAGGTACCCAAGTACAAATGCAATAATGAGGCAGAGAAGGAAAACCCAATGGGAAAAAACCCCCCTTCAATGAGATGACTGCTGCAAAGAAGCACTGGAAGAACACTGTGGAGTAACACTAGAACCGCAATCTAACAAGCAAGGAAAGATACTAATGTCTACAACTGAAACAAAAAACAAAATCATAATAGTCAGACAATAGACCTGATGCCATGAAACACTAGAAAAATCACAAATTAGAACAACCATGGAATCTGTGAAGCAATAGTAGATGAGATGATGATAGAATCTGGAAATTGTGTATCTCGATGTTGATGCCAAACTAAGACTAAAACTCTTCCATGGGAATGAGTACCACAAAGACTCTGGAACATTAACCATAAAAACATGGCCCTCAAACTGAGAAGGATCTGAACCAATGCGGATCAATAACCAAAAACTTCAAATCTAAAGTGTGAATCGATGTGAATTTGATATGTGTCAAGCTAAGACAAGATGTGGCCAAAAGAAACTAAGAAACTAGATAAACTCATGCGAGTTGCCATCAAAACAAGATGGAGATCAAAGTGCATACACACTCTAATCAGAATATTATGCAAGAAGCCCCCCTGATGGAACTTTATCTCAGTTCATTTATTACAATAACCCAATGATTGTAAAAGGAGAGAATGCTAAATGTGCATAAACAGAAAATAAGATGATGTGGTGCTGAAATGAAGTACAAATATTCAAGTTTCACCCTTCCAGCTGCCAAAACATCCAAGTAATCTCCAAAACACCCATCGATACAAATCTATAATAACGATCAACCTAGGGCAGATACAAAAAAAGGTGCATAGATAGTAAAATAGAGCTCCTCAATACCTTTCCAACGTCGCAAAGAAGGCAAAAATCAGAGATTGTGGAAAAAAGTTATGAGCTTGGAAGCCATAAATGAACATCTAACTTCAAACTAAAATAAATGAATCTAAACAGAAAAATATTGAAAAATAATATCCACCATAGGATAGTGCTCGGAACTAGCTTTCCGACGATATTTCATTTTCAAAAATTCGAGTTCAGATGCAAAAATTATGCCCAAAATACCAAAACTCCTCCAAAAGGTTTTGGAGTTAAGTCTGGTGGCTAGGCTAACTGCTAGCATTAACCACTAGTGGTTAACTAATGGCGGCACCCATTAACTCTAGTTTTTTCTATTTTTTTCTTAGATTGCATGTTGTACTAGGTCATACGACCCATAATGAAATAAATTACCTCTTAGAGTCATTGTGTCCAATTTTGATGATTTGACAGTTGATTTTAGGGTTTTTGGGTGCTCTAAATGCGATGGTGAGGTCCGTTTGGGCTGAAAACACTCCAAAATTTCAAGTACACTTTGGATCTGGAAACCCTCATAAATTTTAAATCCACATAGATTTGACAAACGAAGGCCTTTTTTGGTCGTGCTACCCGATTCCTGCAGTCTAAAAAAAAAAAAAACAAACGAAGGCCTTTTTTGATGAAACGAAAGGAAAACCTGACTATTCTGGCAGCTCTGGATTCAATGATGCTCAAATCTAATCCAAAATGCTTCATAAATAAGCTCAAGGCATGAAACCCTCGAGGAACCCCGAACATGCTCTGCAATGAATTTTGCCAAAAAAATGAGAAGGGGCTACAAATCAAGGCTCTGATACCATGTTAGAAACCAAGATCTAAAATGAAAACCAGAAAAGCCTTCCACAGAAGAGAAAATCAGAAAAAGCAGAAGCTTTTCAAAAGATGTGCAAAATAATATTATTTAGGAATTCAATAATTACATGAGATGATTTTCTTTATAAAAGCTAAGATGCATAACCCTAATCTTATCTTGAGCAACAAGATGGCTCAACAAGATAAGGACAAGAATAATTAACCTAGAAATTAAATAACTACCTAAGTAAAGTTATGCAAGTGCAATTAAATATTAATTACACTAACAATTACTAAGAAAGGTAATTCCAACAACTCTACCAAAAATTTTACCGTAGAAACAATAAAAGTAGAGGCTTTGAAAGGAACTCCATGAAAACCAAGCTTTCTAAATGGTATTTCAAACTCTAGATCAAAATATTGTAGATGAGGCTGCTCCAATAGCTCTCTTACTCACTTGAAAAATCCTTGAAACTCTCAATTGATTTTATTTTTCCTATCTAAGTCTCTTGGTGTTCTTCCTCAATTTCATCAGGATCATACATTGACCTTGTTTCTCCTCCTAAAGTTTGGACCACATCCATTATCTCCACATAAAACTAGACATCCTTGGTCTTCTTGGTTCCCATGCCATGACATGCTTATGCAAATGAAAGTGAAGCAAATTAATCATTTCCTTCTCTATTTGCTAGAAGAATGCATGCTTAATTTTTTGATACATGATATCAACTCTCTCTTTTTCTCTCATGGTTGATTACAAAAATCCGTTATGGTGGACCTACAAAGTTCTAGTCATCTTTCTTCCTCTTTCACCAAATGCTGGCATGATCCACAAATCTTCTAGCCTAATTGGCTTTATTTTCAAAAGCTGAAGTTTCTCCTAAGTCACCAATGTAGCTCTCTCTTCCTTTTCATACTCTTTCATTGCTACATGAAATTAACACCTAATTGATTAACAATCTCAATCTCACTAATAGTGATTACTAATAAAGGTAATTCCACCAACTCTACCAAATAGTTTACCATAGGAACAATAAAAGCACAGGCTTTGAAAGGAACTCCTTGAAAACCAATCTCTCTAAATGGTATTTCAAACTCTAGTTCAAAATATTTTAGATGAGGCTACTCCCATAGCTCTCTTACTCACTTGACAAATCCTTCAAACTCTGCATTGATTTTATTTTTCTTGTCCCTTTGTTGTTGTTCTTGCTCAATTTTATTAGGATCATACATTAACCTTCCTTCTTGTCCTCAATTTTGGATCACATTCATTACCTCCACATGAAACTAGACATCCTTGGTCTTCTTGGTTCCCACACTATGATATGGTTATGCAAATGAAAATGAAGCAAAGTAATCATCTCCTTCTTTGCTGGCTGGAAGAATGCATGCTTAATGTTTTGATACATAATATTAGCTCTCTCTTCTTCTCCCATGGTTGAATACTAAAATCCATTATGGTGGGCCTCCACAGTTCCAATAATCTTTCTTCCTCTTCCACCAAATTATTTCCTAATCCATAAGTTTGCCAACCTAATTGGCTTTCTTTTTTAAAGTTGAAGTTTCTCTAGAGTCACCAATGTAGCTCTCTCTTCATTTTTAGACTCTTTCATTTCTACAGATCGTCTGTGGGATTTAATCATTTGTACCACATGGTTGATGTGCTTTGAATCCTTGGATCGAAATGAATTTTCCTTAACATAAATACTGGTAGGGAATTTCAATGTTGGCATGTAGTTAAGGCATTAAAGCTAGTACATGGAACATTGAAAATTATCCTTATATAATAACTCCCTCCATCTTGTTGGCTTGTAACAATCTTGATGGTGGATACATGAAATGGAACCATGATGCCATTTATGGGTACCAGAACAACATCATTTTTTGTATCAACCTGAATCATGAGCTCTCTAGAAATGGGGATATCATCCAATTTTTTGTATGAAACCATCTCAGTGAATGGCTCAAAAGAGCCATGTCCATCTGGTGTAAAAACGGTAGGATGGTCTTCAAGGAGAATAGTCTGGACCATGCAACAAGAGTTACATAATGGAAGAAACATAGAATATGGAGGAAAATGCAGATTCAAATATTCATATTATTAGAAATTTCAATTACAATCGAAAAACAACATCTGGGATCATAGATTGGGATTATAGGCTTGATACAACATGTTCAAAAATATAATATTCCTATGTGCTCCTAAACATGAGTTGAAATATTACATTTCAAATCCCATATTCATCGCTAACTTAAAAATTGACTATCCTAAAGATATGTTACAATTATTTATATCATATCTAGAGATCTAGAATCCTTTGTGTCAGCCAAAGATCATTACAATCTCTGATGAAGGAAAATATAATGTGTACATGAAATAGGTTAGCCTTAAATTTGAGTTTCTCCTTGGTGGGTGCATAAGATCAAGTGTGGACCAAAATTAAGGTCAGCGACACTCCACAGAACAATTTGAATCACACCACAAGGATTTGCAAGTTATGGGAAGGATCTATAAGAGAAAAAACTAGCCATTAGGCTCAAAATTGCTCTGGGACTTTGTTTTAGAAAATTTCACTTAATCTAGAAGTGATAACTTGCTGGAAATAGATCCAAACATTTTGAAATCTTGGAATAAGGAAAATAAACATGTCCACAATGAAAACATAGATCCACAGGGTCTAGTGAGCAAATATGATGAATCTTCCAACTTGAATTGAAAAAGAACAAAACTGAAATGAAAATATTTTTTTGGTTGATGCAGGAATGTAAAGAACCAAGGATGCTACTGCATCAGACATCTGAGGTTATTTGAAAGGTGATTCCCTCACTTTTTTGGGGCTCAAGGAAAACCAATATAGTCTACCTCAACTAGAGAAATCCAAGAAGAATCCTCCACTAGTTTTCCTTTCCACTTCACAAGGTATTCTTTGTATTTTCTTCCACGTGTTTTCCTCCCATCTCTAATATCCAAAATCTCTTCTATCTCATCTGATTGTTGTTTAGGAAATTGTTTCTCTATTTTTCTTTACCATCTTCACTGATTTCTACTTCATGGTACTAATGTAGATTTGTAATGTTAAATATAGGTGATATACCCATGCCATCTGATAACTCTACTTCATACGCATTTCATATATCAAATTTTCTTCAAAAACATACAGGGTCCAAACTTCCTCGTCTTCAACTTATTATATGTGTCAACCAAAAATATTTCTCTTCTCAAATACACCATCACCTCATCTCCAACTTTGAACTCCTTATGTCTCCTCTTTTCATTTGCTCACTCCTTATACTTTTGATTAATATCTTCCAATTGCTGATTTACTTGGTTATGCACTTTCTTCATATGTTCTACAAATTCCTCTTCTTTTGAACTTCTTTTGTCTTCATTACTGATGTCTCTTAACTCTGATACTCCTTTAGGATTTACTCTATTAACAATCTCAAAAGGTGTCTTTTTGGTACTCTATTCACTAAATTATTGTAAGCAAACTTTTCTTATGCAAGGACTAAATCCCAACTTTTTGTCTTCTCTCTAACCAAACATCTCAGCAAATTCCCCAAACTCTTGTTTACTACCTCTATCTATCCATCAGTCTGTGGGTGAAAAGTAGAATTGCATTTTAAATATGTCTTTGACTTCTTCCAAAGTGTCCTCCAAAAGTAACCAACAAACTTTGTATCTCTATTTGAAATAATACTCCTAGGTAATCCATGCAATTTGACCACTTCCTTGAAAAAAAAGTCTGCTACATGTACTGCAACTGTTGTCTTCTTACAAGGTATGAAATGTGCCATTTTAGAAAATCTATCCACCACCACAAATATAAAATTATTACCTCTATGTGTCTTCAGCAAGCCAAGTATAAAATCCATGTTGATATCTTCCCAAGGTCTCTCTTGAACTATCAAAGGCTTATACAATCCAACATTCTGACTACTCCCTTTTGCAACTTGACAAACTCTACAACTTTGCAAAAATTTCCTAACATCCTTATGAATTTGTGGCCAAAAGTAGTTCGTACTTACCAATGCTATTGTCTTATCAATTTCAAAGTGTCTTGCCAATCCTCCACTATGTTTTTCTTTCACTAAGCTATCCCTTATAGAATTCCAGGGTATACACAACTAATTCCCTCTAAACAACATATCCTCTTGAATGAAATAATTTAACCACCAACTCCTATCCTCCAATAATGGTTCTTTACAAGCTCTCCAAGGTTCTACAAAATCTGTGTCTTCCTCATGCAAGTTCTTCAATTCATTAAAGGCTACTACCTCCACTCTGATCTATGCCACTAAATTCCTTCTACTCAAAGAATCAACAAATCTATTTGAATTTCCACTCCTATGTTTCAAAACAAAAGTATAACTCTACAAGAATTCCACCCATCTCATGTGTCTCTGATTCAACTTACCTTGACTATTCAAATACTACAATGCTTGATGATCTGTATGCAACACAAACTCCTTAGGGAGCAATTAATATATCCACTTCTTCAAGGCTTGAACTATGGCATAAAACTCCTGGTCATCCAATGACACTGAATACCTTCTCCTAGCATAATTTAATTTCTCACTGAAATAAGATACTAGTCTCCCTTCTTGACTCAATACTGCTCCAATTGCACTTCCACTTGCATTACAATCTACCCAAAATACCTTATTAAATTCTAGTAAAGCCAACATAGGCTACTTAGTCACCTTCTATTTCAACAACTCAAAACTTTGATCTACTCCATATGTCCACCTAAAATCTTTCTTATCTCCTCTCATTGTTTCTATCATAGGATTGCAAATAGAACTTAAATTCCAAAGTGAACTTCTGGTAGAAACTAGCCAATCCATAAAATGATCTTACCTCTCCAATGCTTTCTAGTGTAGGCCATTCAACAATTGATCTTGCCTTCTCAAGATCCATCTTCACTCCATTTGCAAATATCAAAACTCCCAAATATACCAATTCTTCCTTCATGAAACTACACTTCTTAATGTTTATCAACAACTGCTCTTCTCTCAACCTCTGCAAAACTTGTCTTATATGCAACAAATGTTCTTCTCTAGTCTTACTGAAAATCAAGATGTCATCCAAATAGACAATCACAAAATTACCCAATAATTTCTTCAATACCTCATTCATTAGCCTCATGAAAGTACTCAATCCATTTGTTAGTCCAAAAGGCATCACCAACCACTCATACAATCCTTCATTTGTCTTGAATGTTGTCTTCCACTCACCCCTAGGTTCTTCGATTTTGATGTAATCATATCCACTCTCCAAATCTATCTTTGTAAATGATTTAGCTACACTCAAACAACCCATAATGTCATCCATCTGAGGCAAAGGAAATCTATACTTCATTGTGATTTTATTTATAGCTATAGAGTCTATACACATCCTCCATTATTCATCCTTCTTAGGTTCTAGCATAGCAGGTATTGTACAAGGATTTAAGCTTTCTCTGATCAAGCCCTTCCTCAACAACTCTTTCACTTGTCTATTTAAATTTCCATTCTTTATCAATGTCATATGGGGACATATAGACTAATTAATTCTTAAAGAGCCTTTGATGCATATAGTGCCAAAATGCCCTAGAAAAATATCCAATTCTAAAATATAGGAGAAGAAGATATATAGACTAGTTAACTCTCAAAGGATCTTGAGGAAAA
This sequence comes from Sequoia sempervirens, assembly GCA_007258455.2. NCBI lineage: Eukaryota > Viridiplantae > Streptophyta > Pinopsida > Cupressales > Cupressaceae > Sequoia > Sequoia sempervirens. The sequence goes on from VDFB02000003.1 coordinate 488,797,610, forward strand.
TATAATCATATATAGCAGAAAATGCAGAGGGTTGGCACATAAGGTTATGTAATAGAAATTACAGTTATTATTTAAATTGTATAGCAATTTTTTTATGTTCTTTACTAATATAATTTATTAGAATTTTTGCATGTTTTACATCATTGGAATGACATATTAGCCATAATTTTTTTAAAAAATTATTATGGTATGTGCACTTTGATATGATCTAATATGATTATGGTTTCATTTCATATGTTTTTATATTAGATATATAACAGAAAAATAAATTATTGCATGAAATACATATTAACTTTTCATTTTAAATGTTTTTTTTCTAGAAAACATGAGTCTTCTAGAAGATCAAGATGATCCTCATCATTATATAGACACAAAAAATATTGGTTCTACTAGTACAGATCACATGGCAAAGGATGATGATGATGTAAATATGGAAGACACTGAGGTCAATGACAATGATGCTAATGAAAATGATGATCATGATGATAATGATCATGCTGGTGATGATAATGATGAGGAAGTTGCTAGCAGTATCTAGTGACATTCAAGATCATATAGATTGCATCATGGATCATTGTTAATATATCATGTTATGATTCCTCTTTTCATGGTTACTATCATATGTATCATTTTCATGACCTAGAGTACCATTTTATTGAGTTATATCATATTAACATGTATCATTTTTGGTTATATCATTTGGACATGTATCATCTTGACTTGTATCAATTTGAGTTACATAGTTTATCATTTTTACTTATATCATTTGTACATGTATCATTTTGACTTATGTTGACTGTTGGAAATGTATCATTATGACATGTTATTGATCTACTGGAATATTTGGCCTTCACTTGTTTTAGTTATATATGATAATGATGATCTTATCAGTAGTAACTTGTCAATTTATATATATTAAAAGTGGTCAATGGTTTTTGGATAGATATATATTATGTATGATGATTTTCATTTACTACTTAGGATGGATGTTGTCAAATTCAATTAAATTATAGATATTTGACTCACTTGTTTTAATTATAGATTATGGTCATGTTATAATAATTATCTTGTTATTTAATCATATGAGTTAAATAATTAAATTACTTACTCTATAATCATATGAGTTATTTATGAGGAATGATAGATTTAACTAATTAAATTGAAATAAAAAATATTAAATTAATAAATGAAAGAAAAACAAGAAGCAACAATGGAAGCTGAACTAGAACTAGAAGCAAACGGAAGCAAAAAAAAGAAGCAAGCAAAACTAGAAGCAAACCTAGAAAAAAAACTGAAATCAAAACTTGAAGCATAAGAAGAAAAATTGGAAGCAAAACTGGAAGAAAAATTGGAAGCAAAATTGGAAGAAAAACTAGAAGCAAAACTGGAAGCAAAATTGAAAGAAAAATCGAAAGAAAAATCGAAAGAAAATATGGAAGCAAACCTAGAAGAAAAATTAGAAGAAAACCTAGAAGCAAACCTGGAAGCAAAATTGGAAGCAAAATTGGAAGCAAAACTGGAAGCAAAACTAGAAGCAAAATTGGAAGCAAAACTGTAAGCAAAATTGGAAGCAAGACTAGAAGCAAAACCAAAAGCAAACTTGGAAGCAAAACCATAAGTAAAACTAGAAGAAAACCTGGAAGAAAACCTCAAAGCAAACCGGGAAGCAAAAATGGAAGCAAAATTGGAAGAAAAACTAGAAGAAAACCTAGAAGCAAAAATGGAAGTAAAACTGGAACCAAACCTAGAAGCAAACCTAGGAGAAAAACTAGGAGCAAAAATGGGAGCACACATGGAAGAAAAAATGGAAGCCAAATTGGGCACTAATTTAGGTGCTCTTGCTGACATTATTTCTCGGCACTAAAGAAGGGGTTATTGTTAGCACCTATTTTCTTCCACAAAATTTGGTGCTAAAGTGGGTGCTAAATCCAATAATAAATCTAGTGCAAAATTAGACACCAAAATGAACATGCCATTTAGTGCCAAATTTTGCATCGTGAGATGTATCCAATTGATGAACTCAAATATACTAAATTCTAACACTCTTTTAGTCACTAATTGCCTTTTGTTTTATAGTGTCTTGAAAGAATTCTTTGTTCCACTTTTTAAATTTCACTTTCAGTGCTTGGAGCTTTTTGTGAATATATAGCTAGGTGTACCTTTAGTCACACATTCTTTCCACTAGACTTCAATTGAGGGGATTAGACTATCATCCCACCACCACATGCTTTCAAACTTGAAATGATTTTTTTATCTCATTAGAGCTTCTGCTCATTTTTAAAATCATAGGATAGTGGTCTGAAGCATATCCTAGGATTATTTCTGCTTCAATTGTTATATCTCCCTCCATCCAATTAATAGAGTAAATAAATCTATCTAGTATTTTTGCTATATTGGTGAATCCCATTCTATGATTAGTCCATCTAAAAATCCCATTGGATGTGTAGCACTCTATTCCTTTTATTTCCTCTAAAAGATTCCTGAAGTCTAGCATATTTCTATAAATTTCTGTCACACCACCACTCTTTTTTGAGAGGTCAGTGATGGCATTGAAATCTCCTCCAAGGATGTATTATTGATCATTTACTTGCCTAATTATATTGCTAATTACATTCCAGATTTCCTTTTTGTACCCTGTCTTAACAGGTTCATTGACATTAATTAGATTAAATTCTAGCTTATCATATGATACCTTGCATTCCATCTAGTGATTAAAGGCTTGAGTGAGACTTATTGAAATTCTACTATTATGCCTTGCATAACCACCTCATTTTGATTTTGGCCAAAATGGGTCCCCCTTGTCTTTCTTTGTCCTTGGTGTTTTTGTTTGGGCCTCAGGAGTTGTTCTTTTTCCTCCTAAGGCCTTGTTTCTTTTGTTTTCATGGGTTCAAAATGTGGGACAAAACTAAACTTAGAACCTTTACAAAGTTCCTAGTCCGGTTTCTATTCTGGTACCGACTCCACTTCCTATCTTCTTATTTTCTCTATTGTTTTTGCTTGTGTTGGGCCTTTTGGATGGTTTGATCCCTTAGGTTTTCTTTTTCTTTTTCTTTTCCTTCATTTCCTTTCCTTTTGTTGGAAGCAGAATTGGAACAAGAATCAAACTGGGAACTTTGTAGAAGTTTCGGGTCTAGTTTTGGTTCCAATCCTACTCCCGTTGGCCTTGCTTGGATTTTTGTTCCCATTTGGTTTTCATCTAGGTCCGGTTTTTATTCCAGTCTCGTTCCCTTTTGTTACTTTTTCCAATTTCCTTGTGTCAGTCTTTGTTCCTTTTGCTGGGAGTGGAATTAGAATTGGAATCAAACTCAAAAATTTGTAAAGGTTTTGAGTCCCATTTTGTTTCCTACCCGACCCTCATTCATTTGTTGTCTTCTTCCTTTTATCAAGAGTGGAACCGAGATGGAAACCAAACTCAAAACTTTGTAAAAGTTCTAGGTTTGGCTTTGGTTCTGATTCCACCCCTAGACTTTTGTTGTCCTTTTTCCTTTGCTGTAGGATTGGGACTGGATCTGGAATGGGATGTGAGACTTGGGTAAAGTTTCATGTTTTGTCCTGGATCTACTTCCATGTCTCCCTGCCTTTGATTCACACATTGTTTCAATACTCATTTACATATTTGATTCCTCCCCTGAAAAACTACATTAATGGCATTAATTGCAACTCTCTCACATGTGTGAAATGGGTTTTTAAACCTTAATCAATGTTATTGTTTCTCATAATTATTATTTGAAGCATTTTTTACAACCAAGAGCTGAAGAAAACTCGAGAGGAGCATGATTTGATTGTGGGCACTCATTTGTGAGCTAATTATTGCTGAGTTTCAACCTTTCTTGGTGCATTTTGAGGTAGGTGTTCGTTATTCCCCCTATTCTATTGTGAGTTTGTTCTTTTCTATCTTTCTTGTGTTCCTTGTGCATTCGTTGGAATTTCTCTTGCAAATCTTTACTCATTTTCTAGTTTGTTTCGCTTATTTCTTCTTCTTTTTTTCTATTCTTCATTTGGTATTTTGTATTTTCCATTTTTTTTGGTCATTTTGTTGTTTTCGCCATTTGTTGGTCGTGTTTGTCCTGTCATACCCTAGTTTTCAACTAGGGTTTCATTTTGAGGGATCTTTTGTCCTTTAAAAGTGTTTAAATCTATTTGATGACCCTTATGATCCTATTATCATATCAAGTTAGTGGTTTTGATGTTAGGGTATTGATGCCATAATTTTTGTAAGTTGATGTGTCACACAAACTAGGGTTTGTGTGTTTAACCTTTACAATATCATGCTTTTAAAAGTTCACATCTAGTTTTATCCTATTGAGGGTGAGGTTAATCCCCTTATTTAAAATTTCCTTATGGTTTCATGTGACCTATGTCTGGGAGTCTATAAGTAGAACTTTGGATGATATTGTAAAGATCAGCTAGTTGAAGCAAGGATTAGCCACCTAATGAGACAGTAGAAATAATTGTTATAGTTTTAAGGTTTTTCATGTTTTCAAGCAAGATACTTTGAGACACTTATTAGAGTTTTATGCAACTAAGTTATTTTCAAGAGTTTAGTAGTTAAATGGATAATGATAATGGATCATAGTCATTAGTATGCCAGTGAGTTTGTTGTGCATAAGTGTTTCTTATTTGATGCAAAACAATAGAAGAATATGGATCTGGGACTATTTCATTGAGTTATCTATGAATTGAATTTGTTTATATCTATTGATTTGCTAATTTTGGCAATGAGTTGGTGATGAGTTTTTGATTTTGGAATGAAGTTTTGATGAATGGTTATGATTATTGAATTTTCAATATGAATGTATGTAATGGTATAGGTAATGGTATGGATTTCATCATTGTATGGTTTTTGTTAATTAAGAAAACACTGATTGTTAAGATACATGTCTGGATGTAAAATGATTTTTTATTCATAATTTGTTGTTCTAAAGCCCTATTCTATCCTTTTTAAGTTTATTTTCTCCCTCAAATTTTAGATTTCTTCATAAGATTCAGTTTTCATACCTCTTACCAGCAGGCTCCTTGAACATTATAGCCTCATTGACCACTCAGCAAAACAACAACATTGTGACCCAACACCCAAGACCTTGTAAGGTGATTGATCTAACAATTGATTGTATTTTTCATGAGAGGTAAGGTGATTACATCTTTCATGCATGTTGTGTCAATTTGGCCATCAAAAGAAGTGGTGCTAGAAGGAGGGCCAAGGGAACAAATTGGATCAAACTGGGTCATTTTCACTAGAGAGGTTTTATAGAGTTCTTAGATCTACTGCAAACCCACCACCATTGGTTGAACTCAAAACCCTAATGAGACCCAAGGTTTGTAGAGTTCTGATCCCATCACCATTAACCTCCCCACTCACCCCACCTATATTTCCACCAATACCTTAGCTGGTACTACTAAATCAACCAGCTCCACCACCTCAACAACCAAATCCACTCATCCCACAATTGGCTCAACTAGTATCACCACCGCCCATGGATTTCTTTGTGAACAACCCCTCTCCATTGGGGACTATTCCTAGTGGTATACATGATATGCCCAAGAATCTAGAGAGATTTTGTCATAAATATGTCCATGGAGAGTCAAGGAGTGCTAAAGAGCACATACATGCATTCCAAGATGCTTGTACTCATGCCTAGATAGCCTATTATGATGTGGTATGTAGGTTGTTACCCTACTCTTTAGGTGATATGGAATACAACTGGTACCTAAATTTACCCTAGGGGTTTATTCTAAGTTGGATAGACTTGGAAAATGCCTTTATCAATTAGTTACAAGTCTATGTGGACCTTGCCATTTTGTATCATCAGTTTGCTACCATAAGAAAAGAACCACATGAACCATTTCCTTTGTTCAATACAAGATTCTAAAGGATGTTTTGAAGGTTGCAGGATCCTTACTTGGTTCCTAAGAATAGTGCCATTCAGGCATATTTGAAGGCCACAGACCCTTTGGTTAGTTTGTTCTTACAAAGAACTGACCAACCAATAGACATTGATATCTATGAAAGGTGTATCACTTAGCCATCAAACTACAACAACAAATAAGCTCACAATTAGGGAGCTTAGGAGGAGTTTTCCCTCCTATAGGATATCGGATACCTAACCCAACCCTTTTCTTTAATACAGTCCCAAGGATATCTTATTCCCAATACAGACCTATAGCTGAATTTAAAACTCCATCTCCCCTTCCATTCTTTACCAATGGGGCTCCTGATTCCTCCTAGCAATCACAAAGTCATCATAATCAAGCTGGAGGGTCAAATCCCGTTAACCAGCCACCTATTGTAAAGACTATTGAAAATGAACGAACTATCCAACTTACCAATGAAATATAAATTCTAAAGAAGACCCTATCTGAGGTCACTAATGATATTGCTTAACTTAAGCTCAACCCTTCTCCAAATTAGGGCCACAAATATCAGAATCAAGGAAGGTATTCTAATCAAGGTAATTATTCTAACCAGAATAATAATCAGAACCAAAGGAATTTCTAGGGTTAGAACTTCCCCAATTAGAATTACCAGAACCAAAATAGGGGGTACAACCAGAGATCCAAAAATAATAGGCAATGGAATATGGGGCCAAAAAATGGGGGAGTTTCCCATAACTATCAATCTAGTGATGACAAGCCACACACTGCAAATGTGGCTGACCTTAATTTCATGACAAATTGGTGCAAATTACACAAAACCACTACTCACTTTGAAGTTAATTGTCCCAAGATGGAGAAGATGGTCAAGATAACACAAGTAGATGCTCAGTCATCTCAAGGAAACTCTAACAAAGGAGGTGGCTCAGTTTATATAGTCATGGATTATGAGCTTTTTGATGAAGAATCTACTTTCCCAAGGAAAGATGAAAATGGACCAAAAGAGGACATATATGATGCTTAGGCCTTTCGAACTAAATGAGGTCATTTTCTAAGAAATAAAGAATAAAGGTCCCTTCACTACATCAGCTCCACTTAACAACATGGTTCCACCAAATCAGAATGTGGATAATAATCCTCCCCCACCTAAGGGTGCACCAAAATTCCAAAGCAAGGGTAACTCAACTTTTGTTCCTGAGTATAATGTGAATAACAATATATGGAGTTTGATCTTATTGCTAAGATGTAGAAACAAAAGATCTCCTTGTCATTCTTTGACATCCTGAAACGGTTCCCTGCCCAACATGACATTACAATAAGTGCTTTGTAGGAAGCAGATAAATCAAAAGGGAAGACTAAGGTGACACCAACTATTGACATGAATGCCACCTTATATAGAAATAAGGTAGGGACTCCTAAATTTCTTTTAAGTTTAATAATTTTTTGAAAGAATTTGCACAATTGTCTCCTAGATTCAGGAGCTTTGGGTAATGTCATGCCTATTTCCATATCTAAAAGGTTGGGTCTAAATCCAGTTCAGACCAATAAAAAGGTAATTCAACTTGACAAAACATAGGTCAATGTGGTTGGGGAATTGAAAAATGTACATGTGCAAGTTGGGTCAGATCCACGGATCTAAACATATATGGATATTCAGGTGGTTGATATCCCTGAGACCAATGGTATGCTTCTAAGTTGTGACTTGGTGAAGAGTATTGGGGGATATCTTTCCCCTGATTTTTCACACATGTGGCTACCATGGAAGAGGGTACCAACCCAAATTAGGATTGATAGTGAACCTCATTTAAAACACATAATTATAGAGTATGACTACCCCAATAAGGTAGAAATGATTTATGGAGCCTCTTAATTCCAAATTGGTGTAAGGTTCATTATCAAAGTCACTCTGAGCTGACATGTCAATCTTGTATTGATATATTGAACTACATTTGTCAAGTAAGTGAAACATGCCCAGATCAAATTGAAATAATTATGAATCAGTTTTCATCTGAGGTTAAAAATACTACCATGCTAACAAGGGTTAACACCTTTCCGAAAGAAGTCTCTTCCCCAGATGAACTATTTTAGGTCTTAGATTCAAATCAGTAGGATGATATCGAACAACCTTGGAGTTTTTCTAATGCTCCTATGCCTACTATTCTACCAATTCCCAAAGGGCTTTTCAAAACAACATCTATGTTTCAACGAGATGTGTAGATTCTCCAAATATTACCTGATGATCAATTGGACCATATTTATGGATGTTAAGAAAATAGATTTGAATTCAATACTAATGACAATTTCGACATGAATGATATTAGTGCTTTGTTACAACAAGGGATATATGATGAAATTCAAACAAATGAAGCAAAAGAATACCAAATGGCTAGTGTGGAGATCGAATCACTTCAAAATGATTTGTTTGAAGATGATACTCATTTATCGTGCTTTGATGAATTTTTCCTTAACAATGGTGAACTTGACACTAGCTAGCACTTTCATTTTGATGGCATGCAAATAGAGGAAAATGAGAAGTATTTCCATAGCCTTGATTATGTGTAGTTAAATGAGCTATTTGGAGAGAATCCTTGTTTAACATATACTAACATTGCTGGCATTAACTGTGATAAATTGGAGGTTGATTCTCATATTCTTATAGGCGACATGTTGGGGAACGATACAAACAATGTTGTAGCACATGAAGGAGAAGTTTTAAAGACTTCACAAACTAATGATCAATATGATTTGCAACCCTTTTCATCCGGGGAGACCGAAAGGATCTTTGATCTTATATTTGAGTTGAATGCAACATTGTTAGCTCATGGGTATTCTGACTGCATAGAAAACCTTGCTTTATGTGATTCTTGTAGGATTCATGATCCTTTTGGTTCACATTCTGAGGTAAGATATCTATATTTGTTGTTAGCCTGGGAGATCACTATGGTAGGTAAGGAAAAGGTTGAACCAATTACTTCAATAGTTGGAGAAGATGACTATTTAACTAGTAAAATCTATGATGATGAGAATGTGACCGAAGTTGATAGTCCTAGTCACACTAAACATACTAGTTTGTTGTTTGAAACTAGTTTTGATAGTGATAAGACTGTTCAAAAAAAATTTGAACTTTGTTTTGACATTTTAGATAATAATGATGTACCCTTAATGGATTCACTTTATGTTGACACACATGTACTGGAGCCGAATGGAGTGGTGTTTCATGAGCTGGGACCTCATGAAGAGGAGGTCATACGACATGAACACCCAACAACAACTGAAGGTCTTCTAAATTAGGTGGTTTCTTTTCACTACCATTTGTATTTTGATGATTTTGAAGTTGATTATGACATTGGGGAGAATAAAATGTGCTTGTGGGTAGATCATGATAAGATTGAGAACCCATGACCATTAATATTTCAAACTTTATACCTTCAAAATGAATTTATCACACATAAACTTTACATTTCTAGGTATAAATATAAATTTGCTAGGTTTAGAACTGTACGTAGTAAGTTAACACTTCTACACACAATGAAAAATTAGTCATGTGAATATACAAATTTTTACAGTTTTATGTTTGTAGAGCTTGGTTTTGGAGTTACTTTAGGATTAGGATTGGTTAATGTTAGTTTTTTGTTTTGTTAGTTGTCTTTTGTTTTGGTGTGTTGTTTGTTTGTTTATTTTCCCTTTGTTTTCTTTCTGTTGTTCTGCTTTATTTTGCCTTGGTTTCTGGGGACCTTCATTTTCCTCCATTTTGGAATGAAGGGGTTGTTATTCAAAGTATACTACACACACTAGGAGAGAATTTGGCTTAAGTATTTTCAATTATGTCTATTGAAAGATTTCATTCTAAAATTGTGTCTTATCATTGTTTTAAACAATGGTTTGAAATGTTATTAAGAATAAGGTATAGTGTAAACAATCACATGAACCATGATTGAAATCTATCACAAAATAGATAAAAACATCTGTCTATGTAAGATGCCTATTTGTCTTAGGGTGGGGTATGTGCAGGATCATGGTGGGCCAAAAAGTGGCAATATGATGGGTATGTGGCTGACGACTATTTTTTAACCCAAAATTGATGAAACGAAAAGGGTTTTTAAAGGATATTCTCAACTTTCCATTGATATAAATTATACTTTACTTTGAATTTAATAAGTAATTATTATTCATTTTCTATTTAAATTATGACTAAAGTCCTGATTGATAGGCTAATTGAAAAACATCTATAGCTTTCAAACAGTATCACATTTTTTGAATCCAAAACATGCATCACATTTTATGTTTCGTATACTATAGGATTAAAAAAAGAAAAATTGAATTTCATGAAGTTTTGACCAAGTTAAGGTGGTTAGACATACAAGTTTTATATTTTTAAAAAAAGTTGTAATAAAAATTCATAATTAATTATTTACTTGAGAAAAATTACAAAAAAATATGCATCACATCGGAGCATGAGTCCTCTACTTATATCTAAAATCTTATAAAAAAATATTATCATTTTATTGTGCTTAGGGTGGTCAGACAGAACCTACTTCTTATTTTTTCCCTGAAATTTAAGTACCACTACATTGAAATTTCAAATTTTCACCAATTTTTTTTAAAAAAAACCTAGTAGTTTAGAAACTACATTCAATTTGCTACAGATTCTATTCTTACATATTTTGAAATAATATAGATAACTTATTCAAAATTTTACGTAAGTTGCCTAACTCTTATTTTTCTTAATTTTTTGCCTCTTAAGGGCCTTTTTTTCCATGATGATCCTGCACATACCCAGTGGTTGTATCTTAGATTCAAGTGAAAAATTCGATTCCCAACACTATCATGAGGTAAACTATAGTTCTCAACCTACATTTTAGATTAATTATAGCTGAGTATTGAAAAAATTTAATAAAGAATTCCTACAAGTGAATCTTATTAAAAAAAAGAAGAGAAAGAGAACCATTGAAAGAAGGAAAAATCAATATCAAATGGGTAATTCAAGTATCTCTATCAGGGCTATGGGTGCCTGACTAGTAGTAGAGAAATGCTTTGAGAGAACTAGAGGTATCTCCATCGAGGCTATGGATGCCTATCTGGCAACGGAGCAATGCCTAGGATATCATTGCACGATAGTTAAAGGGATTCAACTCATGTATCTTGAATCTTAAGTATAGTTGTTCAGAGGTAAAGAAAGCTTTTATAGAGAGAGATGCACGACACATGCACACACTTAGATTCAAAGTAGTTCATGTTGATTTACATCTAAGATTCCAGCTCAACCTTGTTCATTATATTTGATCATTACATAAGTTATAATGTTCATAAACCAAAGGTTTTGGGTGATTGAATTCTTCAGTGTCTTGAAAGTGGGTAAACCATTTTCCTAGCCAAGTCACCAATTTTTAAGCCTTACATAACCACCCCATTTTTTTTTGGTCAAAATGGGTCCCCCCTTGTCTTTGTTTGTCCTTGGTGTTTTTGTTTGGGCCTTAGGAGTTGTTCTTTTTCCTCCTAAGGCCTTGTTTCTTTTGTTTTTGTGGGTTCAAAACGTGGGACAAAATTGAACTTAAAACCTTTACAAAGTTCCTAGTCCGATTTCAGTTCTGGTTTTGGTTCCGCTTCTTGTCTTCTTGTTTTCTCTATTTTTTTGCTTGTGTTGGGCCTTTGGGATGGTTTCATCACTTAGGTTTTCTTTTTCTTTGCATTTTCCTTCGTTTCCTTTCCTTCATCGGAAGCGGAATCAGAATGGGAACCAAACTAGGAACTTTGTAAAAGTTATCAGTCTAATTTTGGTTCCAGTCCCACTCCTGTTGGCCTTTCTTGGATGTTTGTTCCCATTTGGTTTACATCTGTCTCTGGTTCTCATTCTTGTCCCATTCCCTTTTATTTCTTTTGTTGCTTTACTTGTGTTGGTCTTTGTTCCTTTTTCTGGGAGCAGAACCAGAATTGGAACTGAACTCATAACTTTGTAAAGGTTCTAGGTCTTGTTTTGGTTCTGACCCCGCCCCTATTCTTTTGTTGTCTTCTTCCTTTTGTTGGGAGCAGAACTAGGATGGAAACCAAACTCAAAACTTTGTAAAAGTTTTGGGTATGGTTTTGCTTCTGATCCCACCCCTGGTCTTTTGTTGTCCTTTTTCCTTTGTTGTGGGACTAGAACCAGATCTAGAATGGGATGCAATACTTGGGTAAAGTTTCATGTTATGTCCTGGATCTGCTTCCGCATCTGCCCTACCTTTGATTCACACATAGGTTGAATACTCATTTATGTCTTTGATTCTTCTCTTGACCAACTACATTAATGGCATTAATTACAACTCTCTCACACTAGGGAAATAGGTTTTTAAAACTTAATCAAGGTTATTATTGCTCATAATTATTATTTGAAGCATTTTTCATGACCTAGAGCCAAAAAAAACTCAAGAGGAGCACAATTTTATTGTGGGTGCGCATTTGTGAGTAAACTCTTGTTGAGTTTGAACCTTTTTTCATGCATTTTGAGGTAGGTGTTTGTTCTTCCCCTAGTTTCATTTTGTGTTTCTTCTTTTATGTCTTTGTTATGTTCTTTGTGTGCTCACAAGACTTTCTCTTGTGAATCTTCACTCATTTTTTGGTTTGTTTTTCTTTTTTCTTGTTGGTTTTGTTTTTCTTCTATTCTCCATTTGGTATTTTGTCTTTTCCGTTTGTTTTGGTCATTCTGTCGTCATTTCTTCCATTTGGCGGTCATGTCCATACTACCATGCCCTAGTTTTCAACTAGGGTTTCATTTTGAGAGATATTATTTGCTTTAAAAGTTTTTAAATCTATTTGATGACCCTTTTGATCCTATTATCATGTCGATTTAGTGGGTTTGATGTTAGGGTTTTAATGCCCTAATTTTTGTAAGTTGACATGTCACACAAACTAGGGTTTGTGCATTTAACCTTTACAATATCGCGCTTTTAAAAGTTCAAATCTGGTTTTATCTTGTTAAGGGTGAGGTTAAGCCACTTATTTAAAGTTTCCTTATGGTTTCATGTGACCTAAGTTTGGGAGTCTATAAGAAGAACTTTGGATGATATTCTAAAGGTCAGCTAGTTGAAGCAAGGATTAGCCACCTAATGAGATAGTAGAAATAATTTTTATAGTTTTAAGGTTTTTCATGTTTTCAAGCAAGATACTTTGAGACACTTATTAGAGTTTTATGCAATTGAGTTATTTTCAGGAGTTTCTAGCAATTAAATGGATAATGTTAATGGATCATAGTCATTTGTATGCCAGTGAGTTTTTTGTGCTTAATTGTTTCTTATTTGATGCAAATCAATAGAATAATTTGGATCTGAGACTATTTCATTGAAATATCTGTGAATGAAATTTGTTTCTATCTATTGATCTATTAATTTTGGCAATGAGTTGGTGATGTGTTTCTGATTTTGGAATGAAGTTTTGATGAATGGTTATGATTATTGAATTTTCACTATGAATGTATGTAATGTTATAGGTAATGCTATGGATTGCATCATTGTATGGATTTGGTTAATTAAGAAAACACTCATTGTTAAGATAGATGTCTTGATGTAAAGTGATTTATGTTTATAATTTTCTAAACTCTAAAGCCTTGTTCTATCTTTTTTTAGTTTATTTACACCCCCAAATGTTAGATTTCTTCATAATATTCAGTTTGCATTCCTCTTACCAATAGACCCCTTGAACATTACAACCTCATTAACCACTCAACAAAACAACAATGTTGTGACCCAACACCCAAGACCTTGGAAGGTGATCAATCTAATGATTGATTATCTTTTTTAGGAGAGGTAAGGTGATTACATCTTTCCTACATGTTGTGTCAATTTGGCCATCAACATCTACTATTAGTGTTTTTCCATAGAATGTCCAAACCTCTAGTCAATCTCGTGGCTTCGTAAATAGGCCTTCCCAAGACACTATATGTTGACAAAAACATCTCTACTTATTTGTTCAATTTGGTTTCTCGCATCATTACAATGTCTGGAGATACATGGTATATGTGATGCTTAACCTAGCGTCTCTTGTAAAGTACGTTTTATCCCCTGAGATTCCATGTAAGGATCTTCATTTCCCTCCACGGGAGGGTTTTCCTCCCTTGGTGAATAGAAAATTGGAAATTCTTATTATTCCCTTTTACGCCGCTTCTTCTTCATGCTTTTGTTTGTTTGTTTTCCCACCTCTTCCTTTTTTTCCTTTGTCCATTGCTCTCATAGCTATTTGACTTATACTTCTTAGATTTATGATGAATAATTCATCTAGTTCCATATTTTCTTTCTCTTTAATTATGTCCTCAAATTCTGGTTCCTCTTCTTCAGGTTTTACAGGGCATTCCATATTTCTAATCAGAATATCCCCTCCCATGTTCTCCAATGTCTCTTTATTTATAGGGTTGGATTCATCCTTCCTTGACTCAATCACCTTTCCTTTTCGGCATCCCTTTTCCCTTTCATCTTCTTTGGCCCCCAACCCCTTGTTAGATGGAATATTCTCTTTGGATTTGGTATCTTGAGTTATAATGTTCCTACTTTTTTTTTCCTCCATACCTTTCTCTGTGGTAGTACCTTCTTGGTTTTTGCATTGTCAATATTCTTTTTGTAGTACTTGGTTTTGGTGCTTGGCCTATTGTTGCTTTATTTCCTTTTCCATACCATCTTCTATGACAACTTATTCTCTAGGGTCATCTTGGCTTTGCACTCCTTCTCCCTATGCTTCCTGCTACAAAACTTCAAGCATAAATTTTTTAATTCTTCTACCTCAATAGCTTGTTTCTAGTGTTCACCTTCCACACATAAAATGATCTCGGTTTGAATTTTTTTAATTGTTGCAATTTGAATTCTGGAAAAAATGTTTGAGTCTACTTTGATTAGATCTGCATCTATGTCTATTAGGGTTCCCAAGGAGCGACCCATCTTCTCCATGTATCCTTTAGACGAATATTCTAGCGGTAGGTTGTAAATTCTGATCCATATAGGTCTTTTTTATGGCTTTGTTTCCAAGGGATTAAAGTTTGGTTGTCATTTTTGCATATATAATGGGTGCCCATCCATTTCCCATAAGCCACCCTAGAAAATTCTATCCTTTCCTTCCTTTGTAGAAAAAAATGCAATGAAGAAGCCTTTAGGAAGAAATCTTAGCAATAAGTTAGTGTTTTCTAAGTCTCTTCAACCCAATCCCTAATCTTCTTTCTTTTGAATCTTGGTCCTGTAAATCTTCACATAACAGTTGCTTCTTCTAATATACCTTTATCTTCTTCTACTTCATCTAACAGATCGATTGCTTGATTTTTTGTACACTCCTTGTATTTGCAAGAGTTTAGAATTTCTAAAGAATCCTTATCTCTTGTCTTTATCCAACCCCAAATTTTCCATTATCATATTTTTCTTGAATCTTATTTTCTAGATTTGGCCCTACAAATGTTAGTATAATCTTACCTATCCCTACAAAAAAAAATTGTTAGTAAAAAAAATAAAAAATAAAGGAGGATTTCACTAGCAGATCTTTGTCTATCTTAAATTATATGCTTCACTAGTCAAGAAAAACTTTGCAATAAATATTCAGCTTCTTGATTGTTTTTTTCGCACTGAATTTCACATTCTTGTAGATATTTGCATGACATATTTTTTAGATATATTGAATTTATAGATTTTTGAGTTAAAATGGATTTTAACTATTTATTTTTATATTTATGAATAATAGAATATTTAAATTGGGTATGTGCAGGATCACGATGGGCCAAAAAGTGGTGATATGATGGGTATGTGGCTGACGACTTTTTTTTTACCCAAAATTAATGAAATGAAAAGGTTTTTTAAAGGAGATTCTCAACTTTCCACCAATATAAAATATGCTTTACTTTGAAATTAATTAATAATTATTATAATTCATTTTCTATTTGAATTATGACTAAAGTCCTAATTGATATGTTGATTGAAAAATAGTTATAGCTTTCAAATAGTATCACATTTTTTTAATCCAAAATATTCATCACATTCTATGCTTTGCATACTATAGGATTAAAAAAAAAACTTGAATTTCATGAAGTGTTGACCAAGTTAAGGTGGTCAGACATACGAGTTTTTATATTTTTAAAAAATTATAATAAAAAAATCATAATTAATTATTTACTTGGAAAAAAATTACAAAAGAATATGCATCACATCCGGACATGAGTCCTCTACTTATATCTAAAATATTATAAAAAATATTATGATTTAATTGTTGTTAGGGTGGTTAGACAAACACCTACTTCTTGTTTTTGTCCTAAAATTTAAGTACTATTGCATTAAAATTTCAA
Source organism: Sequoia sempervirens (assembly GCA_007258455.2). Lineage (NCBI taxonomy): Eukaryota > Viridiplantae > Streptophyta > Pinopsida > Cupressales > Cupressaceae > Sequoia > Sequoia sempervirens. Next base: position 488,813,766 of record VDFB02000003.1, read on the forward strand.
ATTTTCACCAAATAGATTTAAAAATAAATAAATAAACCTAGTAGTTTAGAAAAAAAATAAAATTTTCTATAGATTCCATTCTTACATATTTTTGAAATAATATAGATAACTTATTCAAATTTTTATGGCAAGTTTCCTAACTCTGATTTTTCTAAATTTTTTGCCACTTAAGGGCCTGGTTTTTCCATGATGATCCTGCACATTCCCAATTGAAGAAATAATAAGAGTCATTTAATTAATTTAATTTTATTGAGTGGATTAGTTGATGATTAATTAATGAGTAGGAGAATTATTTTAAAACTAGTGGTTGTTTGTTAGGCATAATGACATTAGTGAGATGTACGTGTCTACAACTTGTAAATTATTTTTATTTTGTGGAATGATGAGTTTTGTTATAGGAATATATTGCTTATTCCTTGTAAAGTATTTTTACATGAATAAACTTGATTTTCCATTATTTTTTTCCTTCTATGAGGATTTTATCTAGGTTTATGACATGAATAGTTAAGTCATTATGTTAGGAAGGAAGAAATAGTTAAATGCCCTTGGACTAGCCATGATTGATCTCACACGATTAGATTTTGTTGACAGTTAGACAACTTGATTAGATAATTAAGCTAATGAAATTTGAATGTAAACATTAACTAATAAAATAATTGAAATTGGCATTATTGTCTAACTTTATGGGATTTTATCTAGAGTTGATACAAATGTTGCATGCAAATAAAAAAACATTTTTTTACTTTATTGAAATTTATTTAGAGTTGATGTTAATATTGTAGGAAAGAGGACATTACTTTCCAAACTATTGGATTTTATCTATTTTGATGAAAATTTTGAATGGAATGCTTCTATTGTGATGGATTTTACTTGAGATACTCATTTTCCAAGGTTCACTATGTGTCTTGGAGGGCCAAGGAAAATAGATAGTTTCATGTATTAAGATCATCTTTATCTTTCTCTTGTGTGAATTGTGATCCTTGTGTGGAACCAATTTGTGAAATGGATCATGCTTGATTGTTTTGTGTGTTTGAGACCAATCATGTATGGTGTTCTTATTTGCAACCATCTGTATGTCTCTTAGAATAGAGGAGTATTTTAAAAGGCCTGGCATGGTTGGAAGGTATTGATAACCATTGGAATGAATTATAAGTTCACAGTGGCTCAATTTTTAGAGCAAGAAACAATTTAATCTCTCCTTAATTTTTATATCTTGATTTACTGTAATTGGACATATTCGAGAAAGTTGTAATATATGGTTATTGGTGAAATTTTTTTCAAGAATGGAAAATCAGTTAATATATGTACATCAATTTTATATTGGAATACATCCCATCCATGTTTGTGGTATGATTTCTTCTTTGTAAGAATGTAAGAATTATGATTTACGATGAAATTGAATCTTTTTTGGAATAAAATATCATGATTGAAGGCATATCCTAATGTCTTCTTGTGAAGGAAAGTGACATATTAGTTATGTGTTTGATTTTAGATGAATTTGAATGTATGGAAATTATTTACATCATTATATCTTTGTTTTTTTCAATTTGAAGTTACGCACACATGATTGCATGTCCCATTCTCATAATTTTCTCATTGATGTATGCTTTCATGATAATAGTGCCCCTTCTTGGTAAAAAAATTTAAAAGTATTGTGAGTTTTAAGGATCTCATAATATGGCTTAATCTCTTATAATTCAATTGTTTCGAACAATTTTTTAACATCTCATAAATTGTGACTCAAGCTATGCCATATATTATGTAAGATACCTGTCCTTTATGGACCTATCCCTTTGCTTGTCTATGCTATTTGTGCTCCATTAATGGTTTCTTGTGAAGATATTTGAGTCTTGTGAATTGGTTCTTGGGATTTTTTAGAGGGATTGGATGTGTTGGGGATGAAATTTAGTATGAGCCTTAGTTCTTTCCATTATTGATTGCCTTTGGTGTCAATATTTTGAGTTGAGAGATCTTTTATAAATTATGAAATGATTTTATCTCTTTCATTTTTTATTTTTTTGACATCATTCCATTATGTTCGTGTAATCATTCCACTTGTATTATTTTGTGTTAGAGTGTATTGACCTTGTGTCACCATGTAGTTCATGGTTTCATTATGTGTGTTGGTCATGATATGATTTAGTTTTGACAACATTGCACTTTCAAGAATGAGATTCTAACATATGTTTGTCACAATTGTAATGTAAAAAAAAATATTTATATATTTTTTCTTTTAATGTCCCAAAGTAAAAGTTGAGTCCCTACAGTAAATGTTGGGTCATTATAGTTTATGTATAAAAAGATATCCATTGCATTTATCTTAATCATAGAAGAATATGCCTTAAGCATCCACCATTGTTTAACATTGATCTATTTTTATAAGAATAATCATTCACATCTACACTAAAATAAATCAACCAATCTAGAATATCATATCACACTCATCCTAACACATGTGAATAACCTAATAATCATTCTAGAATTCATGTGTATGTTGAAAGCTTGCTATTAGTTAAGTTATTTTCAAATACCACCAACATGACTAAGAAACCTTAAGAACATGAAAAAAAATGATTGTCTAGCAATATACTTTTCAAAGAATTCATAGGATATAATTTAGAGATCATTGTAGGCCAATTTTGTAGGAAAAAAATCATGAACTAGATTAAAAATGGAAAAGGTGATTAATAATGAAATAAAGAATAAAATTTTAATTATCATCCATATACATGAATATCTAGTATATTTCTTTTAATTCCAAGGTTGATTACTTTTTCTATCTTTATCAATTAACATACAATATTCAATCATAAATATATGTATTCTCTCTCTTTATTAATTACTATTTATGTCATGATTATATTATGTGATATTATTTTCTTTGATCCATTCTATTCAATTCCACTCATGCCCTACATTATATCAATATATTAATTTAATACTAATTGTATTTATTTTAACTAATTAGCATAAGGACCATTATTTTTCCTTTCCATTTTTGTAAACTTGACAAAATTACCAATGTTGAAACCCTAATTAGTTTTTTAGCTATACAATTTATTATTTCTAAGTTTATAGATTTGATTTATCATTGATATTTCATGCTTCATTGATTTGTATTTTTTAGGTAAATTGAATATTAAATTATTTCATATCCTTATATCCACTCTATCCACCAATGACTTAACCTAGGGTTTACATTTTTTTTATCATATTTTCAATTTTTATTTTTTTGATATATTGATTCGATATATATTATTTTTTATACCAAAGGCTTCATGTAATAATTTATTTTATTAAAAATAAGGCTTCACTTAAACCCTAATATGGCCATCCATTCTAACAATAGTGAAATCTTCAATGGTGGTTAGATTTATATAAACATAGGTGATGATTATGATATGTGAGGAATATATTTAAAAGTAACTTTTCTACAGAAATTTCTAACTTCCGTAATATTGATAATCCTATGAATCTAATATATATGTTTCACACACTATTTAAAAATAAAAGTATAAAATATAAACACTAGAAGACATTAATGGAAATATTGAATAATCTCTTATTAAAGGTTAGTGTACCTATCCCTACCTCTACCACAAAACCTCATATATTCCCACCTCTACCATAAACCATACATCTATAATTTCTTTATAGACTACTATAATTACATTTAGCACCACTATAACCAATTATTTCTCTATACCTCTTTCATCCTCCATTATTGATTTTATCACCTCATTATTTAACCAAACCACGTCCACCTATAATTCTTCCCAATTCTATGGTTCCATTAGAAACCTTCATTGTTCTTTCTCTTTAACCTAAATTATTGAATTCTCCATCTTTCTTAAATCTTATGTCTGTAACCATCCTAATCATAATCCTTCCCATTTCACTATCCCATCCTCTACCCTAAATGCACTAATCTAAAATATTGATGAAGTTAATAAGAAAGAGGATAACAATAATGGTGGATGATAATTTTTTAGATCCTAGATAAACTTGACTTGCTTTCAAGTGATTGTGACACATTCATTTCCTATGAGTTTTAAGTAGGACCATGATTTTCTATGTATGATGGAAAAATAAATCCTCATAAACATCATAATTCCTATGTAGTTGCATGTCAAAATTTAATAGATAAGGATATATTTATATCAAATTTATTTCTAAGAACATTCAAAGATTATGCCATTGAATGATTTTATATGTTTCCTCATTCTATTCATTTATTTAGTGATTCAAAAAATATTTTCCTAAGAAATTAAAAATGAATATGGATCTTATATTTATATTTGTCACTTTATTTGAGCATTCCCAAAGGCTAAGAAATTATTTTGTGTTGAGATTATCTTTTATGTGTTCTTATTCTATTGCACTTTCACATGATTCAAATATTTAGGCTATCTTTACTAAAGGGAATACCAAACCAATTCTAGTTGATATGTATGTTAATGGTTTTGTATCACTTATGGATTCCATCTATGTTCTCATGGAAAAGTAGTGGAATCTAAATTTATTGTAGGAAATGAAATTATTTATGGTCTATTCAAAATTCTTCTTACCCTCTTAAATATCAAACCACAAATTATATTTGAAATGATAACAAAAATAAGAAAATACAAACTAAGTGGTCATACATTCACTTTTCCATTTGATGTATGAGAGTTAAAACAAAATCCTCACAATACAAAACCCCTCCTCATATACAATATAAACAAGTGATCTTCATTCACACATTATTGCAAATTATCATAAATACTAGGTTTCTTCTTGCACCCAAAAACCCAAATTTCTATTGCAAATTATTGCTCAAAATTTACATAAATCCTTCAAGGATTCAATGGCTCCAACATGATTCAAATAAAATCAATAAAAAAAGCAAGATAACCTGAACAACAACAAACAAATCTCATCACACAACCTTCGAACCCTTCTCCTTCACTTACACATGTAACAGTGCATTGCAAACTACAATATATTGCCCAATGTTTACATTAGTCCTCAAGGGACTCAAGGGCTAGAACATGGCTGATTTAATCTCAAAAATAAAGAAAAAAAAAACTTAATAATGTCAAATAAATCTTCCCCATCAAAATCCAAACCCTTCTCCTACAATAACACACAAAATAAAGGATTTCAAACTTGCAATAAACAACTACCAATGGAAGAAACTTGTAGTGTCACTTTTTTTGGTTATTTTTTAAGAACAAAATTGATCTTGAGAAATACCTATGGACTTTTCCATTTCCAATAATTAGTACTCCAGAGGGATTGGCCAATGAAGAAGTGGAATCTGTAGGACTTCTACTCTTACACTTTGGGCTCTTTGAAACCTGGGAGGGTGAGCCCACAATGTACACTCAGGAATTCACACAATTATAATTAAGTACATTGTCAATAATATATACTTCTCATAAAATAACTCAAGAACATAGTACATCAAATAAGTTGGCACCTCATTTATCAATGTCCTATACTTGGAGCATTAGAAGGAAAAAATTTAACACAAAACAACTACAATGGTATCCATTTGAAAGTTTGTAAAATAAAAGTGATTAGCTGATGAATCAACCCATAAACCAAATCATGAACAGTTTGCACGAACCAGTGCCTTCATCCTGAGCACATAGTCAATCTCAACCTATATAACCAGATAACAACTTAATAATAGAAACACACAATTTTAAGAAATATTGCATTACAACATTCCCCTATTACATTCATGGTTATTATTCTATACAAATATCCTAGCACCTAAGTTTTATGAGTTGAAAATCTCATCCAAGAATTTACATTAATTCATTGAACTAATAAGAAAGAATGACATTGAACATCCATTGAAAAACAATAGAGACAAAAAAAATAAATCTTCAATTACTTTCATTCATAACTCATAAAATGAGTACAAGGAGATACAATAGCCATGAAATTGGTATTACTCTATATTGTATTTTTCTATACTATTATCAGAATTACATACATGACCATAAACTCTAAACTTAAGACAAAATTTTTAAAAGATGCTTAAATCTTCCCTTTACAAGTCATAGTGTTGATTACAAAACAATGAACTCTTAATTTCTAGCCTTGAATTCCTTCTTATAGAAATGAAGGACCAAAATAAGCCTCGGGCCAAAAAGTACACATGTCAAAACTCTATTGGACTGCTATAACAAAGATTCACCCATTCAATTACAACTCATTCCCAAGAGGTGGGAAACATGTGGAAAAATAAAATTAGTCTTCATTCGTTGTTGGATATCTAGTCCAATTTTGAAAATGGGTACAACCAAACAGTTATCTCAAAATATGTGCTCACACACAAAAGGTGACGAAAGGAAAGCATGAGAGAAACAGAAAAGAAAAGACAAAAGAAATGTCCACATCTACAACGTTGTCATCAATATAACTTTAAGAAGATGCACTATACTTTCCATACTTTATCAAAAGCCTAATTTGTACTAAATCTAGGATATGTAGTGCATTTCCCATATATCTGTTATTCATCATGGTTGCAAACTTCAAAATTTCAAATCACCATCTTGCCAATTTATATCAGATCCCCACTCCTTCCAACTATCTGTCTTTCCATGCTAGGAATTCATCTTCAGTGGGCCAATTCAAATTCATGACTTCATCAACCCTCTCTCTATAAAATTCATACTTGGCAACAATGTAGTTAGCTTCCTTATCAAATTCTAGTAGTACAGTCTTAGCATGAGCTAACATATCCATATTTATCTTCAATGTCCCCATATCAAATTTCTGAAAATTTCACATATCCTAATTTGAGATAACCTTATTTGTTTCATTTTTCCACTCCTACAGAGTTTTTATGTTATCGTCATCCCTTAGAATGGATGGAAGAAGGCCATGGTTTGATTCAAGGAAGGATTTTACCAGCTCCTTTATTTTTCTCTCCAATGGTTCAATATTTCCCCTGTATCCTTCAATATTACCAACAAGAACCAAGGTAGGTTTAAAATTTTAAGGTGGATTAACATCTTGCTTAGCTTCAATTGACATCAATACCAAATCCTTCTTCCTAGGGATCCAAATCTGTATGAGTGGAATAGCTCTTTCTCTATCATTTTCAAATTTCCTAATAGTATCCACCATGGATGAATAGCTGTAGTGAATACTATTCAACCTATTATTCACTCTTCTATTTGAATGTTCCAGTATTGTTGTGACAATCTTTATGTTGCTTTTGAAACTCTCCTCATCATGATTGTAACATTTTTATTTGTACTCATTTAGCTGCCTAAGCAACTCTTCCCTATTGATATCCTCTTCATCCTATGGTCCTTCTGATGTACTGGGTTTTACTATTGAAATGGGAACACTTCCCATGTTATATGTCACAATTTCCCATGAAGAACTTACTTCAATAGTAAACTCTAGGGGTATAAATTATTTTGAAGTGGTGAGGGAATCAATATCATTCTTCTTAGGCTTTCCAGGTTGCAATCTTTGCAACATATCCTCCAATAATGCTACCTTTGTCTGCAATTGCATATTATACCACTCAAGTTATCCATATCTAACTAATAAATTATTGCACTCCATCCTATGTTGATCCTTTTTGCAGTCACAGATTCTACAATGGCTCTTGTAAATTATGCAAAATGAACTGACATATTTGCAACTTCTAAGGTCAATGTTTCCAACACTCTTTTTATTATTAGGCCTCCACTGTAGTTAGGTGTAGACTCAGCTATATCGATCTTTCTTGTGGTTGGGGCTAAAGACCATATATCCAAGGCTTCCCATTCCTCACTGAAAGCAAACCCCTATAGTGCAACTGCAACATCTTCTTCTGTATCATAGAGAGGCTTCTCACATTCCCTTATTGTGTTGAAAGCTATGGAAAAATCTAAATCCCATTCTAGTAGCAACAAAATTCCACTAGTCCTTACCAATTCTCAACCCTCCTTCGTAGTCATTTTTTGGAATCTATCTCTCATTTCATTTAGTACTTTTTTTTGGATGATAGCATTTGGAAATTCTAGATGAAGGCTTCTTTCTATAGCCAATTTTTTACATAATCATCTCTTTTAGCCCTATATATGCAAATTCCATAAAAGCCTAAGACTTTATAAATGAGTTATCATCTTTGAACTTTTCACATGCTTCAACCCACATATAATCTCTTCTATTGAGTCTGGTGAGATCAAATTTACTCAATCTCATAACCAATTCATGTGTTTCCCTTACTACTAGTGGAGTGGGAACTCCTTGCATTTCCTACTTTGATACCCAAATATAATCATCAGATCCTTGATCAAAATAGTCCACCAGACCAATGGTTTCAACCTTCTTCCTTTTCAATGGTGGCTCCCTTGGTGGTCATTCACTCGGTGGTGGAGAATCAATGCACACAATTTTAGGCTTTTTCAGCCTTGTTGGAGATGGTGATGGTACTTATGGCATAGTCGAAGGAGGCTTGTACTCCTCTTGCTGAGAGGGAGCTGGAGCTTCATCAAGTTTCTTTTCCTTACTCTTTCTCCTTACAAATAATTATCTTATTGGTTCTTCAGGGGCTTGTGATGTAGATTCCTCTCTCATAGTAGGGATTTCTCCTCTGCTCTGTTATTCTACAATTGGGGCTTTCCATTTATCTTTACTTATTACCCCTTTTAGTTTTAAGGTGGCTGACTATTGAATTGAAATTCCTTAATACATGCTCCACCTTTTGTACTATATCTTCAGCCTCTAGGAGAACCTTGAGGTCAAGTTCTTCTTGCTTTATTTTTCTTTGCATTTTATTGAATGCAATCTACCTTGCCAGTCTCTTTTCCTACTCCAAAGTTTCCAACACATTTCTTATTATATCTTCTGGATATTGAAAAATATGGATAAATTTGGAGCTCTTGTTTCTTTCTTTCAACCAAGCCATAAAACCTTCAGGGTCATATTTGACCCTCTCAACTGACCTCCACATGTGGTAGGTTTTGAGTATATCGAGAATGTTATTCCAGCCTCCTTTGGTCATTACAAAGTCATAAAAGCAAGTTTATGAAGGAAAAGATTTCCTTTTCCTTGATTTCATAAGTGTCCATTTTCTACACTTCCTAATTGCCACATTACCTCAAGGAAACCAATTCTCTCAGGCACAAACTTTGGTAGCAAGTGAGGTGCTACCATGGAACCATATACTCTTATGATAGTTTAATTAGGGTGTGGAATAACATCTCCCCAATTATGATCAACCTGTAGGTCATGCCTTCTCTCCTTGGGTCTTAAGAAATCATGTAGAGCTATGGGAATTCTAGGTAAATTTATAATCAAGACTCTCTTTAGTTCAAAAGATTTTTTTTTTTGAAATGTCACATAACCATATGTCCTATCATCTTTTTCTAAGACTATAGCCTAACATTGCATGGGCATATCCAAGTTACCCTTTTTCCTTCCCAAGACAATAATATGTCCCAAGTAAATTGCACCTTTGAACAAAAACATGTGCATCAACAAAGAAATTAGTTGAATATCACTCCCAATTCACCCTTCTTCAACATTATTAGTCCTTCATGCATTCTTTATGAAAGAAACCCTACATAATCAAATACTACACAATATTAGGGGTGTTGGATATGGGCAGCCATATACATCCATGCCATTGGCATTCCATAGGTAGGATCATAACCAAATATTTGGAAAATGGAATAGAAGGTCTTTTTGAAGTAATAAAAAAAAATAGTTAATAAGGAAAGGTTTTTTATCATGTGGTCCTATTAAAATCTTTTGACCTACAATTTCTGCTAGAAATCTTAGCAGGATGTGGACTCTGAATGCAATTTTGGTTTTATCATACTCTTGATTAAGAGCATCTTGATTTATCTTATGTATTTCATCACTCCATCTAGTGAGCTTGAAAACAAGACCCAGTTCCTTGTTAGTGATTCTAAGCATTTCATTTCCATCATAATTTCTTATAGTCCTTATGATTGGGTCATAATTAGCAACCATTTCCTTAAGCAAGTCTACATCCATATAGATATTTGGCATAATCAAATTTCCCAGGTCATAGTTCCAAGGGTTACTAGCTGGAATACCGATATTTCTATTCTTGAAATAGCTATATAATAGTTCCCATCTATTATAAGGAAATTTGGCATCCCTGATAAAGTAGTTTCTTTCAAACAGACCCTCTACTACTTGCATACCTCTTAGAATTAATTGGCCTTTAGGTTTGCCACTAGTTGAGGGTGGTAAGTGATCCATGAGGTCTTTATCCTAAGGTTTTTTAGGAGAAGCAGCCTCCTATTTAGATGAAGAAACTTTTACTTTAGGAACCATAACACAAGATGCATTATAGGGTTTCTGATTTGTTTGAAGAAGGCTTACAACTTTTGTAAGGGTTTGACATGAATTATCCAATGCAGAATTAACAAATTCTTTTGTATGAACATCAAACCTTAAAAATTCCAAACGAATAAATCCTCGACTAACTTAAGCTTGAGAAACCACAACTTATCAATAATGTTGGAAGGAGGAAAACAATTCACTTGTTTTCTTTGTAGGTTGACAACCTTAGTTCCAACATTAGAAAATGTTGAAAAAACAACACAAGCTCCTTGAGTGTGTAAAGTATACTTCACGATGTTGAATTATTCCTTTAAGACAAATATTAATAATCATGCAATTCCTTACTCTGGTAGCTCAATGTCCTTTCAGTTATTAAGGCTTTCTCACATGAAATAGAATGGCTCAATTGGCCTCAACTGAGTTTTGAATGTCGGTCGTTGATCTCTTTCGGCTATTAATTGATTGATGATCTAGATTTAACAAGCTTAATATGAAAGATCTAACTGTACACAACTGCAATACTTACCAAATGACAAAAAGACACATGGAACTACTTCCTAGTAGTATACGGGTTCCACCATCTCTTTGCTGCTATAGCCCTAATCCATGTGTCCTTTTCCCCTTGCCCCCGTGAGTCATAACCTATGTGCAACTTTGATCAATGGGGAGATAGGAAGAGGATGATATCAAATATCTTGGCTTGCTCATAGACACTTCTTAGTTACCCATAGCTTTATCCTTCATATAGCATCCATGACCCAGATAAAAAAATCTTCAAACACGTGCAATATATCTGCATTAGTAACACACAATTTATTTTCCATGCCCTGTGTTGAGATGTTCAATTAAATATTTTCCCATGCACTAATGCTTCCATGTCCTCTGGATCACTCCATGAGGCAGATGCATTCTTCCCCATTGGGAGTCTAGCAAGAAAGGTGAGACCCACACGAGATAGTAGGGAGCAGTCAAGATTAATCCACGTCACTCGCCATTGACCATTGATTTATTAAAAAAATAAGTGATGCTAACCATTTGAAAAGACTAGGCCCATTGTCAGAGAAGAGATGTGGCATTTTTCTACTAGCTCATGTGATTATTTTAATGAGCAAGAAAAAAAATGGGTGTCTGGGGAACGGTCTAGATGCAGCCACACCATTCAACACCCACGGTTGATTTCTTTCTATAGGGTATGTGTAAGATCATGATGGGAAAAAACAGGGTGATATCTTAGTGATATGATGGACCATTTGGCTGATGACTTTTTTTTTTACGCAAAATTGATGAAATGGAAAGGGTTTTTAAAGGATATTCTCAATTTTTTACTAATATAAATTATTCTTTACTTTGAATTTAATAAATAATTATTATTCATTTTCTATTTGAATTACAACTATAGTCCTAATTGATAGGCTGATTGAAAAAAATCTATAGCTTTCAAATGGTATCACACTTTTTGAATCTAAAAGATGCGTCACATTCTATGCTTCACATACTATAGGATTTAAAAAAAAATTGAATTTCATGAAGTTTTGACCAAGTTAAGGTGGTCATACATATGAGTTTTATATTTTTAAAAGTTGTAATAAAAAATTCATAATTAATTATTTACTTGGATTTTTTTAAATAAAATGCATCACATCGGGACATGAGTCCTCTACATATATCTAAAATCTTATAAAAAATAATTATCATTTTGTTGTGCTTAGGGTGATTAGGAAACACCTACTTCTTATTTTTGCTTGAAATTTAAGTACTCAGATTGAAATTTAAAATTTTCACCAAATATATATATATATATATATATATATATAAACCTAGTAGATTAGAAACTACATTCAATTTGCAACAAATTTTATTCTTACATATTTTTGAAATAATATAGATAACTTATTCAAATTTTTACATCAAGTTGCCTAACTCTGATTTTCTGAATTTCCACTGCCACTTAAGGGCTTGTTTTTTCCATGATCATCCTACACATATCCAATGTTACAACTAGTTGCATGCCCTATCAAAGAAATCAGGCCCTCCAATCATTCAAGACACATGGCCTTCACCTATGATCCCATGTGGATAAAATAATGACAAAAAATGGAATGAGTGCATGGGGAATGGTGACGATTGTTTGCACCAAACAAACGGTAGTTAGGGGTTCATATATCTACGTGCATGTCAAAAAAATGTTAATCTTAAAAGGACCCAACTAGGTCAACAAGACCATACCTATGACATAAAATACTTAAGGCTTAAATAATTATTGTGGGAAATATTTAGCTCAACTTAGGAATAATTAAAGTAATAACCCAATATATGTCAATTGATAAAACAAGATCAGAGGGTCAATTACTTAACGGGTTTCAATGGTATAAGTCATGACTAAAAATACCGAGAACCAGTAGTAAGGGGTGAATATAGAATTAAAACCTTGGAGAGGATACAACTTCAAAAGGTTTTTCAAAAGGGACATGAATGAACTAAAACCCTTATATAGTGACAGGAGACAAAACCCATAGTTACAAAATTTAAGCAAGATTTTGGAAATGGAACATAAAAATTTTTAGGGGTTCCATCAATAGCTCTGACTGGGGATGTATGTCTCTTGTAAGCATGGTGACATCCTAAAATCTATGGTTGAAGTAGACCAATCAAAACACAATGAACCAAAGAAACAAGGCACTACCTAGATTAGGTAGTAAGACCAAACCAGACACAACCAAAGCAAACACACCTATACACAAAATGTACAAAACTTACAGTGCACATGAAATTAGAACATACTTAGGAAAATTATGGGTTTAAGAACTATCAATGTACTAGAAATTCAAAAAGTTCACCTATAAAGCTATGGAGGAAATATGAATCCTCACCCATTGTACTGGCTATCAGATAAGGGCCAATCCATAATGCTTCAAACTTCCCATGTTTTCCCTTGTCTAGAGCCCTTGCATTCCAGGCTAACACCATACTATTCACTCAAACTTTTTGGAAGAATCTCTCTTATCATGTAGATGATTAACTTACAACTTCATCTTCATATTCTTACCATGAGCTTCTCTTCTAGTCTCATCCAATAGAACCAAATTATTAATTATGTGTTGCATATCATCACATTTCTCTTCATCATATTCTTGCACAAACTTATACATTTTCAGTAGGTTATTCTATGGCAGTCTAGCATCTAGACCATATACCAAGCCAAAAAGTCAACAACCAATAGCTTTTTCAATGGTTGCTCTATCTACCCAGAGTGCCAATAATAGCTTTGAGTCCCATGCATTTTGTGTGAACCCCAATCCTAATACTTGCAAAACAATAAGAACAAACACATTAGATTTTCAAATGTAAGTAAGAACAAGGATTCCCCATGAAATCCATTCACAAAGTTTAAATTAGGAAAAATAAATGAATAACACAATAAAAACAACAAAATATATATTGAATCCTAATTAAACTAGCAAACCCATGATCCCATGGGGGAATTGGTGCCAATTTGATGTGAAAATTGGCCCTTTCCCAATTCCTATGATGCAAGATTGATGTATGTTGATGAACATTGATGAGTGATCCACTTTGTTGATGCTTGATGAGTGCTCCAATGGAAAAAACTGCATACCCTAGCTATTTTTCAATGATATTGGATGGAAATGGCTAAATATTTGAGCATAGTAATTTGCATAATTTGTGGATGATCAAATGATATTGGAGGAATGAAGCCTCTTATTTATAGATGAGATTGATGGATGAATGTCCAAAATAGAGCAATGTGAGACTAACATTCATCCAATGGCAAGATGCCACTTGTCAACCTATGAGTGGATGGAGGATGTGCAAGTTTTGGGGATTGTGCCAATAGATGCCTATTTTTAAATTTTGAATTTGTTGAAATGACATGCAAGAGGGAAGGGAAAATGCATTGAATGTCACTTGGCTCAAAGAAAAGGACATGTAAGATGGAGTAAATGCCTTGTTGGATGTACATGTCAACTTAGATTTTGAATTCAGACTTGAAGAATATTCCTTAAAATATGCCTTGTTGACGAAAATAGAAATTTAATAAATCTATTAAATCTATTTTCATGTGCAAGTGGTAAAAGCTGGAGGATGGGACATGATATGAGATTAAATTAATCAAGGTTAATTAATTTAATAAAGGAGATTAGTTGATGTGAAAAATTTGACTTAGATTTGTAGATTTATTTAAATCAAATATGAGAGGAATGTGATAAGAGATTAATTAAATAAATATTTTTGATTTATTTAATTAAAAGAGATGATGTTAAGTTAAACTAAAAAAGGTTTAAATTTATTTAATTTAATAGATAGACTTTAGATATTTAATTAAATAAAATTGACTATTTAATTAAATGGGGATAATTAGATCAAATTGATTGATTTAATTAACAAAAAAGAGAGACTTAATTAGATAATTGGTTTATTTAATGAAGAGAGGAATATTGATGAATTTAATCAAATAAGGGGATTTGATTAAATGGTTAGATCGAGGGATAATTTAGGATGAATTGATGTTAGTAGTTGAGATCAGATGCACAATGTCAATCGATAAATTTTACGTGTCTACATTTTGCACCTCTTTGAAGCAATGCACTTGTTGTGTTGGTTCAAAGAATAAACGATCTCGATCAAAGCCAAAAATTTTTGTTATTATTTAAAAATCTTTCCCCACTACTGCCCAGCAAGAGAAAATGTGCCAATAGATTACCCCCTCGAGAGATTGGACAAAAAATTTAATTTTTGGGTGATCTCGCGAAAAAAGAGGACAAGGTTCCTGACAGGTCCGAAAAGGCTCCAGGAGGCCAAAAACATGTCCAAATGCAATAAAATGATGTAAAAAGAACCTCAAATGGACAAAAATAGGTTCAAGGGTCCAAAACCCTAGTAGGATAGCTAATCAGGGTGAAAGAAACCCTAATTTTCAAGCTTAAAAGGGGCCCGAGGGGTCACTTTCAATTCATTTTCACACACAACCATCTAGCAATCTTTAGATTTGAGCTCTGACCTCCTGATAATATGGCACAATGATAGCTTTCGATGCACATTTTTGACTGAGTCTAGACATACCAATGGCCACTCGGCATTGGGGCACCAGTAAGTGATCCTTATACGAGCTTTACTTTTTGTTTCTAGCACTCATTTAATGCTTTCAAAGTCAATCCTTCTGTAGCAGTGCTATATGGTGATGCTCAGAAACCAAAATGCACTGCTCAGTGTCAAATTGTACCACAATGGCAGCATTTGGAGTTTGAAAACTCTGACGCTGAGGTCATGGATCGCGTGGTCATTTCTAAACTACGACGCGATGGTTCTCTAGTGATTGGAATTTTTTCAAAATGCACCGCTGGGAAGGAAATTGCACTGCAAAGTGTGTTTTTAGCCTTTTGTGCCCTAGCATCAGAGTTTGATTAAAAATCAAACTGCGACAACTTCATGGATTACGAAGCTGGAGTGGTTTCTTGGATGCCTAACAAAATATTTTTCAAAGTTTTTAACATGATGACCCTTCCTGATGCAGGATACAATGAGGGAGCATTACTCCCGAGAGCACAGGTTGCAGGATTTGTTCAGTTACTTGCGGTACCTAAATGATAGATATCAGTATCAGCTTTGAGGCATGGGGTTGTGGTACATCACTTACACAATGCCCATTCACACCCACCTTGGGATGATGTTAGCGCTTTTTGAGAATTGGTACAACGAGACCTCTTCTTTCCACCTTCCCACCAGCGAGGCCACTGTCACCTTGGAGGATGTTTGGCACCACAGAGGACATTGTCATTTACAAGGGGAAGATCTAGCTCGAGCGACATAGGGCCCTAGAACCTCCCTTTCACTTGGTTGTTACAGTGGTTATTTCAGGTCTTGTTGCCCAAGATAGACAAAGCTGGTATTCTAGTCCTGGTTGGGGACTCTGCAGGGAGCACATGGTTCACGACAAACCAATCCATTTTTCTTGGGGGCTGGTTCTTCTTGTATCCTTGTACGGAGATCTCCACGAGTACGTCTACCTCGACAGCAGAGCACTCAGAGCAGGTGTGACACTCTTCCACATATGGGCATGGGAGCACATTGCTATCTTTCGGTTACAGATTGTTATAGTTTTGATGGGGCTTGAGGATCCCCTTGTATGGCACTACAGAGGTGGTGTTTCCTTTACACACACAGGCAAGCACGAGATTCCCTATTGGAGGAGGGTCCTGGATGAGATGCAAGTATTCATATGGTGACCATACCTTGGTCAGCCTAGATGGGTTGATGATGTTCGTCAGATTTTCTACGCCTGCCAGGACCACTTCATGCAGGGGCGAGAGCACACTATGATAGAGAGATGTCTACCTAGGCGCGTCTAGCATTAGTTCGGTAAGCCTGAGGATCGGCCAGACGATGATTATGTGGCTGTATTTTCCTACACCATGTCATAGGTTTCATGGGGGTGATACATTCCTACCTCGGAGGCTGTCGACAGCTTCAAACAGTTGGTGGCTTGACCATGGGCTTATGATCAGGGGCCTCCAAATTCCAGCGTTACACAGGCATATAGGGATTGGTTCTAGCCTCCCCTATGTTTGATTATTCTAGGAGTAGTCCCCAATCAGTAGAGGGTGAGAGGCAAAGGGGGAGGATGAGGATGGAAGGATGGTGCATGACAAGACGAGCTGGCTAGGCCCCCAGTTCAGCTAGATCAGGTCGATGTATAGATGCAGGATCAGTAGTAGGTGTCAGCAGGTGCACCACCATGGGCTGGGAGTGAGGATCAGCCTCAAGTACAACCTCCACAAGCATAGCCAATAGTGCATCTAGTAGGGCAAGTGGATCCCTGAGATACATTGATTGCACAACTCCAGGCTTAGGTGCAGACTTTGACAGGGGAGAGAGATCAGGCACAAATTGAGAGAGATCAGATTAGGGCTGAGAGGGATCAAGCCATACTATAGAGACAGGCTGCAGAGTTACAGTTAGCCACAGAGTTAGGCCGAAGACAGTAGTTGGAGAGCATAGCATCCTCCTCCTCTCAGGTTACAGTGTCCATTCGGTCCTACAGGAATGTTGTCCAAAAGGCCGAGTATTACCACATGCATTATCATGAGGCTGTACCCAGAGCACCAGCCACAAACTAGTAGAGGGTCATAGTGGTAGGGGTGAGGGAAACATACAAGGGGGTAGACCTTGATCGAGATGATACTTTTTGTGCCTTATGGGCTCCTTTTTGATAGCTCAATGGGCCTTTTTGTACTGATTGACATACATGTACAGTGATCTAATTATTTGGTACTATGACAATTACTTGATGATGATATATATGAGCCGATGATTTTGATATGATGTGATGTGATGTGTACCATTTATTTATGCATGTACAGATGATTCTATTTCTATATGTTGTGCAATGATGTTTATGGTGTTATATGATGTATTTATGGATGCATTTATTTTTGATGATATATGCATTATGTAATGATTATGACTAACAGATCTATATTATGTTTACTTATGATATGCAGATGTATTTATGTGATGTGTAATGATGCAAAATGATATGGAAATGATTTATGGTGTACATGCAAAATGATATGAATCGTGCTTATAAAATGGAATTATTATGGATGGATGTACACTTTGCATGTAATGGATTTTTATGTTCCTATTTATAATGATGTGGAATGATTTATGCAATGAAATGTAAAAATGATTGTGATGCTATTTATGAGATGATATGGATGATTAATGGATGATATAATTCAATGTGAATCCAATGGTCATGTTTTATATGATATAATGCAAAATGAGATGGTTTTCTAAGATGCTTAGAATAACAAATATTATTATCCTAAATGTATTAAATGATAATGTAATGTATGTGATCCATTCAATGTGATGTGATGTAATGATATGAAATGATATGTTAATATAAAATGGTATGATGATGTTTTATGCAAAAATGAACATAATGTATGAGATGAATTTTTAATGTTATGTAAATATGTATGCGATGGACTATCTATGATGCTTATATACCTAATATGTATGATTATGCAATAGGTGGTAATGTGAAACGGTTTATGAAATGTTTATGCAAATGAAAGTTATGCAATGATTGATGTGATCAATGCAACGTGGTGCAAAGGAGTGGATGCAATGTAATGAAAATGTATGTGCTTATTTATGAAGAATGCGTATAATAATGTGTTTATATGATGATGGAAATGCAATGCATGTGTTTCCTATATGATATGTTCATGCAATATGCAAACGTTTTCTGGATGCAGGATCGATGACGATGATGATGGTGATGATGATCAACTGTCATAGTACCTTATTAGTGTGATGAGAATGAAGGAATGAAAGAGAAGAAGTCATTTCAACAAGACACAAGATGATGAAAATGTAAATGATGATGATTTCTTGCTGAGGAATTAGGATTTTCAAAGGGCTGATTTCTTTATGTTTGATGAAACACGTGGTATGATGCTTTAAGGTATAGAAAACCAAGATGGCATTGTACCCCATGTGATGGAATTTGACTTGAAAAATAGATAGGAGTATCCTTATTCACCCCTGACATATGGAAACCTTGCTAGGATGCAGTTTACAAGTTTCAAACACCTCGAACCAAAACACGGAAATGTATAACCTATCAATGCAAGTATTCACCAAGGTTATATTATAGGAACATCCAACAAGCATAGTAGACAAAGATAATGACCATTTCCCTATTCCTATTTCTCAAAATCCTCTATTCGGATATCATCGAGAAGTCCTTGGAATGAGCGCGATAGGATAAGTCAAAAGGATAAAGACAAAGTAAGCAAACAAGTTGATGTTCTTCAATACCACTAACCAAAAGGGGATGTGTTTTTAAGGATAAGAACCGAAACTATTACCAAAAGATAATGCCCATTGTAGGAAGATGCATCCTAGGAAATGTTAGTGGATGGTGGCACATCATTTCATTTATCCAAAGCATTCTTTCAAATGATTGATATGGGACCAAATGGATGATAGGTTATCGACACAAAGAGTTGACCAACTTGTTTATGCATTGACTTAGACCTAAGACCTAACATTTTGAGTTTTCTCTTTTAACCTATTAGACTTGTTTCTGATTATCTTATCAAAGATTGAGGATGACGATCATTTATTATGAGTGATGTTATTGTGAGTGAAAGTGAGATGGATGGATTTTTTCAATATTTTGATGTTTTTGATCTTTTTGAGATGTTTTGAGGTTGTTTTTGGTATTTTTTGAGATTTTCAAATGTTTTGATTTTTGATTTTTGAATGTTTTGTGGTTTTATGAGATTTTGACCAAGAGACTAACCTAAGTACCTATCCTAGGGGCCTTAGGGGCTGATCAACAGATTAGCCTTGCCTACATTATACACGCAAAGACCACGTAGTTCGACAAGATGACCTGACCAATTTACATATGACAATATACATGGTGAGATGTTAGTTTATTATGACAAACTCCTAAAGGACTGACCTAAGTGTCTCGAGGGATGATCAAGGATCAACCTTGCCTACGTTCAAGGCTCAAAGACCCATACTTCGACAAGACGACCCTTTTTTTGACTTTTTCTAAAAGACTTTTTGACTTGTTTTTAGGATTTTGATATGTTTTGATGTTTTTGGATTTTTTTTTATGTTTTTGGATTTTTTTATTTTCTGATGTTTTTGGATTTTCTGATTTGAGGTCTTTAAGAACATACATGAATTTGATCTGATAATAACATGCCCCCAATGTGATGCAAAAGACTACTTTGATAAAGGCAGGACAAGCTGACCTTGAGGATGGGTCAAGTAGTACTAAGAGGGAACATGATATGAACACAAGACCAAGCTATGATGCAGATGCGGGTGGATGAGTGATGGATGCAGATCTGAATGCGATGGATGATGGAAACATGATGGATGGATGATACAGAACAAGCCGTAAAGATCCTATTAGATGGATATTTACACAAGATGCTTGTTTGTCAGGTTTTCACCAAGGTACTTTCCCAAAGTGCCACCGAAGTGGTTTTCACTAGAGGATAATTTTTTCTCTACTATTTTTTGATCTTTTTTCTAATTTTTTGGGATATTTTTGCTTTTTCAATTTTTTTATTGTCACCAAGACACCTGTTTGCTAGGTTTTCACCGAAGTAACCATTTTTTAGGACATTTTCTAATTTTTTGGATTTTTTGGTTCTATACCTTGAAACATTTAGGCATAAAACTTTTTGAGATGAGAGCTATTCATGGGCTCTTGCAAAGGTTCCCCTTCGGGTGTTGATAACTGATATGCCCATGACTTGTAACTTGTTGTGATAACGAATGGTCCCAACCAGTTGGGTTAAAACTTTCCTTTGCTGCTTGGGTTTGGGACATTCTTCTAATTCTCTTTTAATACCAGTTCTCTGACTTGGAAAGTCTTGCTTTTGATTTTCTTATTATAGCTCCTTTTGAGTCTATTCTGATAGAGTTGCAAATGATTCAAAGCATCTATACGTTGCTCATTCAGTAGCTCCAGCTCATTCAATCTTGATACTCGATACTCTTCATTTGTGATGAGGTTTCACAGTGATATCTTGAGTGATGGGAGCTTGATCTCAATGGGGAGTACTGCTTCTAATCTGCAGACCATGGAGAAAGGGGTGGTGCCAGTGGGTTTGTGGATACTGGTGTGATAGGCCTAGAGGGCGAGATTAAGCCATAGATGCTAGTCATGACCTGCATCATTGACTATTTTCTTGAGGATTTTTAGAATGGTCTTGTTTGTAGCTTCTGCTTGGCCATTTCCTTGGGGATAGTATGGGTTGGAGAAGAGATGTTAGATTTTGAATTTTTCACATAAGTCTTGAACCTCCTAATTCTTAAATGGTGTCCCATTATCTAAGATAATGGCTTGTGGAACACCATAGCGGCAAATGAGATAGTTTAGGATGAACTTTGATATCTGCTTTCTAGTTATATATGTCATGGGTATGGCTTCCACCCACTTAGTAAAGTACTTCGTTGTGGTTTTGATGAATCTTTGGCCGTTAGATGAAGTGGGCATTATTTTTCCAATGAGATCGAGTCCCCATTGTGAAAAGGGCCATGGTGTGACGATGGGATGAAGCTCTTGAGCTAGAGCATGGATGAGGTCCCCATGCTATTGACATTGTAGACACCTTCTAGCATAGTCATGTGCCTCTCTTTCCATTGTGGGCCAATAATACCCCATCTTGAGCAATTTCTTTGCTATGGTCATTCCACTCGAGTGCGGACCACAGATACTATTATGTACTTCAGTTAGAGTAGTCAATTCCTCCTCAGCATTTAAGCAGTGCAGTAAGGTTCCTTCTATGCTTCTACTATATAGGGTATATCCTAGGATGACGAATCTGGATGCCTTTTTATACAAAGGTTCATTATAGGTTTGAGGGTAAGTCGGCGGGTATGACTCCTATTCAAAGGTATGTATAAATGTTGTGGTACCAAGGATCACCAGGACCAATGATTTCACACATGAATTCTAATTCTGGTACCTCAAATGCAAGCAAGAGAAGCTGCTCTATTAGGAATTCATATTTTGGAATGTTGTGGGTGATGTCCAGTAAAGATCCAATTGTTGCCATAGTGTCTGTTGCCCTATTGTTGGCTCTAGGAATCTACTCAAACGCAATTTCATTGAAGGATTCTTTGAGAGTCCACCAATTTCTTGTATGGAGTGAGCTTATCATCCTTGGTCTGGTATTCACCGTTCACTTGATTTATTATCAATTGGGAGTCTCTGTATACTTTGAGAGCTATAATGTTCCATTGCACTGCTATTCTGAGACCTATGGTTAAAGCCTCATATTGTACAATGTTATTGGTGCAGGGAAATGCTAGTTTGTAAGAACTTGGTATGTAGTCCCCTTGTGGGGTGATAAAGAAGATGCTAGCTCCTGATCCATGCTACGTGTATGAGCCATCAAAGTACAATTTCCAATGGTCAGCTATGCTGAGATTGAAAAAAGATTCATCTTGAAACTCTAAAATTAGAGGATTCTTTGAATAGATTGGTGCTTCTGCAAGTTGATCTACGATGATTTGGCCTTTGATTTCTTTTCGCTCAACATATTCAATGTCATATTATGATAGTATCATTACCCATTTGGCCATTCTTCTCATGAGCATTTCCTTCGATAGTATGTACTTGAGAGGGTCAATTTTTGTGACGAGTTTTATTTTTTGTGCCAACATGTAATGTTTGAATTTTTGTGATGCAAACACTACTGCTAGGCATGCTTTCTCAATGAATGAATAGTTTATCTCATGCCCAACCATTGTTTTGTTGATGTAATAAATAGCCCTTTCTGTTCCATTTTTGTCATGTTGAGCTAGAAGAGCTCGAAGGGCTATTGTTGTTGCTGATACATAGAGAATCAATGGTTTTCTTGGGATTGGTGGCACTAAGACTAGTGGTGTTAGTATATATTCTCTGATTTTATTGAATGCCTCTTCACACTTGGTATCCCATTTGTACACTACTCCCTTGTGGAGTAGGCGAGAGTATGGGTTCTGTTTATCTGCCAACTATGCTATGAATCTTTGAATGGATTGAAGCCTTCCTTTGAAACCTCTCAATTGCTTTAATGTTCTTGGTGCCTCCATCTCGAGGATTTCTTTTACCTTTGCTGGATCTACCTCGATACCTCTCATTGACACTATATATCCTAGAAATTTTCTTGATTGTATGCCGAAGATGCACTTCTTTGGGTTTAATTTGACCTTGTACTCCTCCAGCCTATCAAAAATGGCACTTAAGGTTGTATGTGATATTTTCTCTTTTTGGACTTAGCTGAAATATGAACATAATCTTCAACCATCTTATGAATCATGTCATGGAATATTAATGTCATGGCCCATTGGTATGTTGCTCCTGCATTCTTTAAGCCGAATGGCATCATATTTCAGCAGTAAGTCCCCCATGGACAAGTGAAAGTTGTTTTATGCTGGTCCTCTTTAGCTATTATGATCTGATTGTACCCTGAGAATCCATCCATTAGTGACAGCATTTCATGTCCAGCTGTCATATCAATGATCATATCAATGTTTGGAAGCGGGAAGTCATCTTTTGGACATGCCTTATTCAAGTCTTTGAAGTCTGTGCAGATTCTGATGTTCCCATTGGGTTTTGAGATAGGTACCAAGTTAGACACCCATTTTGGATAATCTATAGGTCGGATGAATCCTGAATCTAATAGCTTTTTTAGCTCCATTTTGACTAATAAGGTGATCTGAGGGTGCATATTTCGAAGCTTTTGTTTAATAGGCTTTTCTTCTAGATATACTGCTAAGTGGTGAACCACGGTCTCTAGATCAAGTCTTGGCATGTTAGCATAGCTCCATGAGAATTTTATCTATCTTTCTCTTAGGAAGGCTACTAGGAGCTCTTGTTCTTCTTATAGTAATGATTCCACATAGAATGTGATGTGTGGGGTTTCCTCTATTCCTAGGTTGATTAGATTGCATCTTTCTGCCTAGACTGGTGACTTTTCTTGATGAATAGATCTAAAAGGAAGATTGAATCCCCCATCTTTGAGTGCCTCAGAGAGGTTTTCACCATTGGATGTGTCCTTTCTTTTTACTTTCTTTTGGTTGGAGAGTGCCACAGTGTGGTTTTCACTCAAAGACTTAGATATTACTCTTAATTTTTCACTTTTGTGAATGAGGGATTCAATCATTTCCCCATAATAGGCATGTTTATCTAGCTTGATTAGGAATCCCGCTTTGTGATCTCCACATGGAATGTTATCCTCCAGTCCCATGAATTTTGAGAGTGCCTCATCATTTTCAAATGTATCAAGAACTGGTGGTCCTCGTTGGTTGTAGTCGATGAGTTAGGGATAGATTAGGCAGATTTCATGATTTTGGTGGTTTGATTCAAAAAATAGGGTGCTAATCATGCAAAGAGTGGTATCCTCAAATAGCCTAGGTAGATTGGATGTGGGGTCCTCATCATCACTACTACTATAGACGTTAGTTATGTCAAATGTACAGTTATCTATTACTCTACTTGTAGATACTGGTAAGTGTAGTTCTGCTGCAGTTGGCTAAGGAGGATTATTAACCCTTCTAACTAGAGTACTTCAGCCATGTATGGTTATACTCAGAGGGGTACATCCAAGGCCAAGATTGGTTATTGTTCGCTTCTCTAGAATGATAGGTATTATAAGCCCATTGTTGTTTCTCCCAAGTCTTTGGTTTCTGTCATAGACCATTATGAGCATCATTTGCAGACCCTTGCTTCTATCATCCATTAGTAAATTATCTACTAGTCTTTCATCTTGATATAGCATATGAGATGGATCTACCTCAATGACTTCTTGGACAAAATCTCCCCAACTTATAAAGTTAGGATAGTCTTCAGGAGACGTTTGGGATGTGGAGGCTTCATTTATTTGCTGACGTCCCCGTGATCTAAGAGATTGTAGTAACTCTCCTACCACAAAAGCATTTTTAGGGATTGCGTAGTTCCCACAACCATTATCTTAGATGATGGTCTTAATGTCAGAGATGGTTGGAATGGCGAGAGTGGCGGGTGTCTCTGTCACATAAGTGGATGTGAGAGTGGCAGGATCGATGTATGGTGTAGACGGGCCCTCATCATTTTTTGGTACTTGGGGGATTTTATAGTACTTTGCTTCAAGGATTTTGCAATAGGAGAAAGGTTCAGGATCTCCATGGATGGTAACTTCTTGTCCCTCATGTGTGAATTTCACACATTGGTGGAAAGTTGATGCTACTACCTTCATTGCATGAATCCATTGACATCCTAGGAGGATGCTATATGGTAGGTTGAGGTCTAAGACCTGACAAGTGGTTTCCATGATAACAAGCCCTACTTGAATACAGAGTTTGATTGTGCCCTGGGACACTCTTTCTTGATCATCATATGCTCTTATTGTGATACCCTTTCCTTTGTTGATAGAATCCTCTGAGATTTTCAATTGTTTCATGAGGTTGAGAGAAAAAATATTCAAGCCCACACCTCCATCCACCAAGACCCTTTTGAATTTGCTCTTATGTACTATGATTTCTAAGTGGAGCACACGATTGTGATATGGTTGAGCGGAGAAATCTTGGTTAGAGAATGTGAGGAGATTTGGCGTAATGATATTTCTGACCATAGCTTTGAATTTTTCTGCATCAAGATCTATGGGGATAGTGGATGAAGCCAACACTTCTTCTAGTATTTTCTTATGGGTAGATGAGATTTCTAGTAACTCCATGATGGAGATATGCACTGGCATTCTTTTGAGTTGATCAAGGACGTTATATCCATTAGGGACAAATGTAGATGCAGGGACTCTATTTGGCTGGGATGATCCTGCAATGGTAACTTTGTTGCCTCTTGTGGTGACTCCACAATCGGCATGGGCGCTTTTGATAGTGATGACTATGTAGTATTCATCTAGGGAGGCGATGACAGTTTCATACACATGATTCACATTTGTGTTGGTGCCTTTCCCCTTATCATTGTTATTATTATTCCCTTTATTTCCATGATTAGGCATCAGATTCGTGTATATCTTAAGATTTTGGTTTCCTGTTGGCTATTCCACATTTATAATTCTTTGATCGATGAGATCTTGAATTATGTTTTTTAGCCTCATGCAACTATTCATGGTATGCACTTTGATTTTATGGAAGTCACAAAGTTGATTCTCATTATACCAAGGATGTTTCAGATTTGGTTCTTGGTAATTCTCATAGGTGGATACTTTGATGAGTTTTTCATTTATCAGCTTCTTCATGATGACTTCTAGTGTTTCCCCTAGAGTGGTGTACTTTCACTTGGGGTAATTCTTGTTCCATTGGGGTGGTCCCCTTTGATCATTGAGATTGTTAATTGTTGGATTTTTGTTTTGTTGTTGTATTGCTTGATGACTGTTTTGGTGTTGGATTTGGATTTGTGGCATGGGTGTATTTTGGAAAGGGGCACTAATGACCACTTTGGCATCGACAACGCCATCATTAGTAACATTTTTGTTGCTTTCCCACATGCGAGGTTTATCGTTGTAATTGGTGGGTGGGTGGTTGTTTTGTTGTTCAGGTTATGAAGTTGATCCTACAGGTTCAGTCATAAGGGCTTGCTCCATACTGAGCACCTTGGAGATCAACTGGTCATATGTGGTGATCCCTTCTACCTTGAGATGAAATTCCAAGAAACCGTTAAGGTTGGATATGATGGTGCAAACTTGTTGTTCCTCACGCATGGCCCATTTTCTCTAATTAGCCTTGGATCACCATCATTGTAGGAATGAAGTGAATGATTCACCGTTGCCTTGTTTTAGAGCTGATAGTTCTTCTAGACTAACATCCATTGCATTGTTGCATGCATAATTTTTAATGAATGCATCTATAATTTCTTGGAACATTCTGATGCCTGTAGGTAGGTGAGAGAACCATTCCATAGCATGGCCAGCCAAAATCCTAGGGAATAGCCACATTAGATAAGTATTGTCTTATGGGACTTCCATGCAGTGAACCTGAAATTCCCTTATGTGATCTTTAGGGTTTCCCATCCCTCAATATTTGTCAAACTTGGGGATCTCAAATCCCTTAGGGAATGGTTTCATCACAAGGCTCCTGTCAAATGGATAGGGACACAAGTTGCTTAGTGTCTTTATGGTTCACCCTAATTAAAGATCGAGCACTTGTTGCAAGAGCAACCTAATTTGTGTTGTTACATCATTTTGTGGATAAGTGGGTGGGATGAAGGTGTTATGGGGTGTTTCAATTGTGGGTTGGATGGGTGGGAAGGTTGGTGTGTTATTTGATGGTATTTGTACATTTTGTCAAGCCAAGTATGCTTGCACTTGTTGCTATATGAACAATGCTTGTTTTTGATCTTGTTGTTGCTGTGCTAGGATTGCTTGTTGCACTTCTTGTTGTTGTGCTTGGATTTCCTATTGTTGTGCTTGTTGTTGTTCCAACAACGCCTATTGTTGGGCTGTTAATTAGGCTACTTCTTGCTGCTCTTGATATTGTTTTATTACTTGTTGATATGCTTGTAGTTGTGCTACTTGTTTTTGTGCAAGAAGTTGTGCTTGTGCTTGATATTGGGTGTGTGCTTGAGCTTGAGCTTGAGCTTGTGCCGCTTGTTTTTGCAATAGAATTTTGGCTTGGGAAGATTTTTGTGCTTGTAATGTTGCTTGGGATGCTTGAGCAGATTGAGCAGCTTGAGCAGCTTGTTATTTTTATTGTTGCAATAAGGCTTGGGCTTGTGCGGCCCGTTGCACTTGTAATGTAGCTTGGGCTACTTGGGAAGCTTGTGCAGCTTGAATGGCTTGCTGAGCAGCTAGTTGCACAGATTTTTGTTTTTGCACTTGTAAGAATCCCCTTTGAAAAGTAGCTTGCTGAGCTGCTTGCAATGCCATGTTGTATTAGCTTGATATGCTAGAAGTTGGTGGTGGTGGGAGTGGTGGTGGATTTGGAATGGCATTTGTGGTGGTGGTGAGCGGTGATGTCGTGTTGGTCATTTGAGTGGTGGATGGTGCTATTGATGTGGTTGGTCCTTGAGAGACCATGCTTTGAGATGTTAGGAGGGTGGTCGATGATGTTGTGATTACTTGTGCAGTTGTCATCTGTTGTGATATCGATGAAAAGTTTTGAGAGTTTGGCATGATATTTTGATTGATATCCGAGATGCTGGTTTGATTGATACTTGGTAAAGGGGGAAGCCCTAAGCCAAGGAGTGGTATGGATGATGATGTAAATGGAAGAAGTGGTGGAAATATGAGGGGTGTGGTGTCAAAATTTTCCCCAGGTTCGAACATGACACCTTCCTCTTGCGAATTTGTGAGGAGAGAATTTTGAGGTGATATGTGGAAGGATGATGATGATGGATCATTAGGATTATGGAAAGTGAGAGGAACATAATTATGTAATGGATTTTGTGGTATGTTTTGTTCCAAAATGGTATTTGCATCCAAGTCTTGATTGTTAACAAGGGGGTGTGTTTGAATAGCATTAAGAAATGCATTTCCCTTATTAACAATGGGTTGGGTTGGAGCAAAAGATGTCATGATTTTCAGAATGTTTTGAGTGATGTTTTGGGATAGGGGTGTAGATGAGATGGGGATAGTGGATGAGATTGGAGGTAAAGATGTCTCTACTATAGTACTCATGTCGAAATCAGAAGGTAATTTGGCCCCTTGTTTTGCTAACTCAAGCATGTATAGTGAAGGGTGAAGCCTCATTATGATGTTAATGATTTTATGGTTTTCTGGATTTTGGAGCATTTTAGTTATTTCTTCATGCGACATCTCAAGGGTAAGATCTTATCCTTGGTTTTCCTCTTGTGGGTTTTGTGATGATGAGATATTCAAAGGATTGCTTGATTCGACTAGATTCATTTTGACATTCATTTGGCTTAGATCACTTGAAGTGGCTGTTTCTTTGTCGGCTTCCATGTTCTTCTTGTATTGAGATCTAGTTTGAACCATAAAACAAAGATCAAGTTTTCAAGAATATGGGAGATGAATCTCTTAATTCTTTGGATTGATTTTATTTTAAGCTCAAAATAGAAAAAAATTAGGATATATTGAGGATCAAAAAGGTGATATGACGATGATGTAAGAGATGGATGATTTGGATGTTTTGATCTTTCGATAAATCTTGAGGGGGATGCTAGACTTTTAGGACTTTTGGATATGTTTTGGATTTTTGATTTTTTTTTTCTTGGATTGTCCTTGATTTGATTGATTTTGGTTTGCTTTGATTGAATGAAAGGACCCTAAGATTTTTGGATTATTATCTAAGGGGTAGTTTTTCTAGAAGGATGATAATTTTAATGTGTAGGGAGAAGGATGCATCTACCCACACCTATTCAAATAAGATAATTTAACCAAGCATATGAAGAAGGATGCATCTACATATACCTAGCTAAACAAGATGGTTTGATAACTTTGACTAAGTATATGCAAAAGGATGCATGTACACATACCTAGTCAAAGATGATTTGATAAAGATTTCAAGGATTTTGTCTTAAGGGTTTGATGATTTTGATTTTTTCCAAAAATCTTCGCATAAATGATAATTTCAAGATTTCTCCAAAGGTGATGGTGAGATGATTTTTGGTTTGATGTTTGAAAGATGGATGAAAAAGGATTTTGATTTATTTTGATCCTAAGATGAACCTAAAAAAGACACTTTGTTTACCTAAACCTCGGTATTGAAGACTATGCAATGCTTCAATAGACCTTTATAACCAAGAAGTGGTTCAATTTGAGCATACATTTCCAGATTTTGAGCCAATGACTTTCATTTTGGGATTTGTCTTCTTGAAAATTGTGAGGTTTCAACAAATGTGAGAGTTCATTTTGTTATCTTTGCTTAGTGACTTTATTTTACCACAAACACTTCTTTGATTAGGTTTCCAAATTAGATGTATAATGTCTTAATTTCTTCAAATCCCACAAAGTATGTTATGTGGAAATTTGATGAATTCGAGGAAAGGGTTACCTATTGTTTAACTTTAGTAGAAAAATTGAGATGTAATTCAAGTGTTTAGAAATGTCTAAGGATAGAATCCCAAGGGCAAGAAATAACACTTGAATTGGGTCAATTGTATTTGTCTCCTAAAGGGTTTGAAATTTTGATGATGATGTTTAAGTGTTTGTTTCCAAGATGCTTTCGAACAAGCAAAGCATTTTGTAACCAAGAATGAGTACAACCCTATGGATATGGAAGACAATATTTGTTAGATTCCCACTTGAACAAGTCCAGCTATGCTTATCTTTAGTGAATGGTTAGATGCTTGACCCCATTGGCTCCCCTCCATGGCTCATTAATGTCATTCGGCGCAGCCAAGCATCAACACCCATGAAAATCCCATGGCATGCTTTCCATTTCTACTAAAAGACCGTAAAAGTGTGGGGAGGCTTCAGAACGACCGGTCTTGCACCAACAAATAGATCAAGGATTTTGACAATTCTAAAACATGGGTTTTAATTAAGACTTTCCGTTCATGGAGATTGACCCATACGGTGAGAGTACCTTTTCAGATCCATCTCATCATAGCCAACTACGTGATATTGGTGTTTACTCCAATACCCACATTTATATCCTAGTTGGAAATACTCTTGGCTTTAGAGTGTTACCGGTTGAGTCATTCCCTTAAGTGAGTACTTTTTCCCTAAGGCAGACCCTCTAAGATAAACAAAAGCAAGCGAAGACAATATCCATAACTCGTTCAATCTTTGTTTTCAACACAAAGAAAGTGAATGTATGCAATAATGCTCTACTCACACTCGCACAATGTTTTGTTGAATTTTAAAAACCCAAAATGCATTGTGGAGGTGATTGCTTTGTATCAACCTAAAATCACAAAAAAGGCCTTTTGATTCTCAAGATCGCTATAAAGCACGAGAGAAGCACATACATCCTTTTTCAATGAAGTTAGTTTAAGTAAGCCATCATGAAGAAAAAGTTGCACATGCTCATTTTAAGAACCACAAAGCAATTATGAATTCTTTTTAAAGCACCAAAGGACAAATGAGAGTTGTTTTGTTCAATTGTTAACCAAAAAACAAACTCTAGTAAGTTGTAGTCCTAATGTTCGCTTTAAGCCTTTGCAAAAATTGAAAAGATTTTTTTTAAAGCCCACACAAAATTAGTATCCTAAGCAAGAAGATATAACAGTTTCTTAAAAAGTGTTAAAAAAACACTAAAGTGTTTAAAAACACTTTGATTTTGTGAAGTACCATCATCATGCTTCCTTTTCTTTCATTTTAATTGATCCAACCTACAAGAAAGAAAATCAGTCAAATTCTGCAAAACACAAAGATTAAAAAGCATAAAACAGAAGATAAACTCGTCATTTGATAGAAAGCATGTGCTAAAATGAAATTTCAATTTTTTAATCCCTACCAGCGATGCAACCCATGACTACATCGCAGTTTGATTTCCTTAGTCTTTGTACCCGAACCAGTGAGCTCAAATGCATCACCCTCTTGTTCAACGTTGTTTAATTTTTTTGAAAAATCCCATGGGTCAGATTGGTCAAGCAGTACAACTTGAAATTCAAAATCTTGGGTGGGAAGACTTCAGCGTCGTAGTTTAAATTTCCAGCAGTGCTATATGGCGACGCTAGAGAGTCAGCGATGCTATATGGTGACGTTGAGCTTCCAGTGTTGGAATTTTCATGTGCACAAACAAAAACGCAGAATTTTTAGAAAAAAAGTGATTAAAAATGAGATGTAGCCCTCCTAGCTCCAAATGTGTGAACCCCAATCCTAATACTTGTAAAACAATAAGAACAAACACATTAGATTGTCAAATGTAAGTAAGAACAAGGATTCCCCATGAAATCCATTCACAAAGTTCAAATTAGGAAAAAATCAACGAAGAACACAATAAAAAAAACAAAATAGAGATTGAATCCTAATTAAACTAGCAAACCCATGATCCCATGGGGGAATTGGTGCCAATTTGATGTGAAAATTGGCCCTTTCCCAATTCCTATGATGCAAGATTGATGTATGTTGATGAACGTTGATGAGTAATCCACTTTGTTGATGCTTGATGAGTGCTCCAATGGAAAAACCTACATAACCTAGCTATGATTGAATGATATTGGATGGAAATGGCTAAATATTTGAGCATAGTAACTTTGCATAATTTGTGGATGATCAAATGAGGAATGAAGACTCTTATTTATAGATGAGATTGATGGATGAATGCCCAAAATAGAGAAATGTGGGACTAACATTCATCCAATGGCAAGATGCCACTTGTCAACCTATGAGTGGATGGAGGATGTGCAAGTTTTGGGGATTGTGCCAATAAATGCCTATTTTTGAATTTTGAATTTGTTGAAATGACATGCAAGAGGGAAGGGAAAATGCATTGAATGCCACTTGGCTCAAGGCAAAGTACATGTAAGATAGAGTAAATGCCTTGTTGGATGTACATGTCAACTTAGATTTTGAATTCAAACTTGAAGAATATTCCTTAAAATATGCCTTGTTGAGGAAAATAGAGATTTAATAAATCAATTAAATCTATTTCATGTGCAAGTGGTAAAAGTTGGAGGATGGGACATGACATGAGATTAAACTAATCAAGGTTAGTTAATTTAATAAAGGGGATTAGTTGATGTGACAAATTTGACTTAGATTTGTGGATTTATTTAAATCAAATATGAGAGGAATGTGATAAGAGATTAATTAAATAAAGATTTTTGATTTATTTAATTAAAAGAGATGATATTAGATTAAACTAAATAAGGTTTTAATTTATTTAATTTAATAGATAGAATTTAGAGATTTAATTAAATAAAATTGACTATTTAATTAAATGGGGATAATTAGATGAAATTGATTGGTTTAATTAACAAAAAAGAGAGACTTAATTATATAACTGGTTTATTTAATTAAAAGAGGAATATTGATGAATTTAATTAGATAAGGGGATTTGATTAAATGGTTAGACTTAGGGATAATTTAGGATTAAGCGATGTTAGTAGTCGGGATCAGATGCATAATGTCAATTGGTACATTTTATGTGTCTGCACATTTTTGTTCTTCTCCATCACCCTTATGATGATTTTCATCAATCTCTTGTTACTAGATTCAACCTGACCATTTTCTTGAGCATGGTAAGGTGAAGAATAAGAAACTTGTATGCCATGTTTATCACAAAAGTCTTCTTGCTTGTTTCCTTCTTTGTGGGTATTGCTTCTACCCATTTCATGAAATAATCAATGGCAACAAGGATCCATGAGTACCCTCCACTAGAATTTTCTAGTATCTCTCCAATGAAATCAATTCCCTACTTTTGGAAAGGGGCTTGAACAGTCATAGGCCTAAGTGGTAAATTCCCTGAAAACTTCAACTTTCTTGAAAACCTTTGACAGGCATCACAATTCTTAATGAAATTTTCAACATCGTTAAAAATACTAGGCCACCAGAATCCTTCTCTCAAGATCTTGTGGGCAGTTGTCTTTGCCATGTAATGACCACCACACAACCCATTATGCATTTCTTGCAAGAGTTCTAGTGCTTGAATTCTATCCACACATTTAAAAAATATACCATCCAAGTTCCTCCACCATAGCTCATCATCAATAACCACATACTTGATGACATGCAATTTCAGGGTCCTCTTATCATTGCCAGCCATATCTATAGGACACTGTAGATTTTGTAAGTACTAGAAAATTATTCTATACCATCTGCATGTTTGCATATCACAGATAGCTGCAACATCAATCACTTCTTCCCGATTGACCTGGTTAGCGTCCAAATTAGATTCTATCATCAATTTAACTAGGCCCTACCCTCTTGATAATTTAGTTATTTAAACATCAATGTTAAATTCTTGGATCATGTTGATCCATTTACACCTTTTGTCCGTAGTCTCTAGCTAAGTGAAAATATCTTTCACAACAACACTAGGTACAAAAGCTATGACAATAGCTCCTTGCAAGTAAGTCTTGAAGTTCTTTATAGCCTTAACCAGAGTGTATGCTTGCTTCTTAGTCATGTCATATTTCAGCTCTGTAGCTTGCAAATACTTTCGAAAGAATGCAATGGTCTATTCAAATCCCTCTTCATTTTTCTCTAATAGTGCAACAACAATAGTATGAAAGGAAGCAAAAAATAAAATGTACATTGGCTTAGAGAAGTTAGGAGACTTCAAAACTAAAGCCTCTTTGAAAGCCTATTTAATTTTCTTGAATTCTTGGCTAGGCTCCTCACTCAAAATCACCTTTTCTCCCTTCTTCAACATCTTGGAAATAGGACTTGTGATTTCTATAATGTTAGTCACAAACCTTCATAATTTTTTTTTTTTTCAAAAAATGACTAAATTCCCTTGACACTTTTTGACTGGGGGATTTTATCTATGGTTGCAACTCTTTCAGGGTTTATCCTTACTCCTTCTTTAGACACAATTTACCCCAACAAATTTACCTTAGTTACCCCAAAAGCACATTTATTTGGATTTAGATATATCCCATACTCTAGTGACCTGAAAAAATACCTTTTCTAAGTGTATACAATGATCTTCCTCCTTTTTTGAGTAAGCAACTAGGTCATCTTGATATACAACCATAATAAATCAATAAAATAAAAAAAAGCTACATCCATAGCTCTTTGAAAAGTGGAACCTACATTTGTTAAGCCAGAAGGAATTATCACATAGACATAGGTGATCCATGGAGTAGTGAATGTAGTCTTATACTGCTCAGAATCCTTCACCTTTACTTGATTATAACTTGAAAAACCATCCATCATTGACAACAAATCACAACTAGTCACCTTTTGTAACATGGCTTCCATGTTCGACGATGGGTAATTTTCATTTAATGAGGATATGTTCAGGTTCTCGAAATCAACACATAATATTATGTCATTGTTCCTTTTTCTTATTGGTACTAGATTGGATACCCATGAAGAGTGACTAATGGGTTTTATAATACTAGTATCTCTCAAATTCACCAACTCCTCTTGCATCTTGGGAGCTATAGTAGGATTAATTGGTCTTTGCTTTTTCCTGAAAGGTTTGGCATTCTTCTTCAGAGGAATCTCATGCTGAAACAATTCCTCTATGTAGGCCTTTAGGTCATTGTATGACCAAGAAAAGACATGTCTATATTTTCTAAGAAAGTAAATTAGCATTACCTTTAACTTTGGCTTCATCTTCTTTCCTACATAAACTTTCTTAGGGGCAATTTTAGTCCCCAAATTTACTTCCTCTAGGTCTTCAGGGTGAGCAACAGTTTTCTTGGTCTTGCTTTTGTCTTGACTATCAAAGACCCTTTCAAAAGCTACAATGCCTTTGGGGATTTTATTTGTCTTTAACTAGATGACCTCTTTCCCAAATACAGTGTCCTTTCCATTGAAATTTTCCATAAATCCACCAAAGTCAATCTCCTAGCCTTTATATTCATTAGCACAGTTCAAAAATTTGAGAATATCCTCATCATCATTGAAAATTTGCTAGTTGTACACACTTTCAGGAATTTAAGGCCTTGTCTATATCTCAACCTTAGATATTCCTATAAAAGTTATATCATCTGGTCTCAATGCAATGTTAGCAAGTAAGTCAACTACTCTATTCTATCCTCTTTCCATCCAAACAATTCCAAAAGTATCAAACTACTCAATGGAATCCTAGACCACATTTTTGTATTGCTTCATTTTGTTATTTTTGCATGCATATTTGGCTCACTCTTGCGATATCATAAGCTCAAAATCACAAATTACCATTAAATTTTCTATTTCATGCTTCTCAGCGAATCTCAACCCCAATAATAAAGCTTCAAACTCTTCCACATTATTCATACAAACAAAAGATGGTGTGAAAGAGAAATTACAAGTACTACCACTAGGTGATACTAATAATATCCCTACACCAGACCCTTCTTTGGAACTTGCACCATCAAAATACATTTTTGAAAGTCCATTTTTGTTAGATAATCTTAAAACCTCATTTTCTATAGGTGTAGGGCACGTATCAACTTCTCGTAGTGCTTCTTCCATCTTGAAATCATTGATATCCGTGTCTAAAAATAATTGTGTCATCTTCAAGAGAATGCTCCAAAATATGTGGTACCCTTGGTTCTCTCATCACTTGAACATCCTTAAGATCAATGTGAAATGTGGCATAAGACATGTCACATTGCATAATTCCTCCCATAGATGCACTCCATTTCTAAGATAGAAACATTCCATAATTAGGTGGGATATCCACTACTACCACACTAAATTTGAATTCTTTGTCAGAGTAAGCTACTAATTTGTAGGGAAGTTCATTTATCACACTGATGATAGGGACCTCTTTTGCATCCATGAAATAACACTTTCCATGACTATTATAGACTTCCAATCCTAGTGCATCCATGATTTTAGTTGGCATGATGTTGTTGGATGCTTCAAAGCATATAATACATTTTTTATAAAATTTCCCCCAACCACCAAGGTGAGGAAAAATAGATCTATGTTCTCAGGATAAGTAGTTAAAGAATTTCCTAGGAAGATATGGGGAATCTCAGTAATGACTTCCTCAACTTCCTTCTCTATTTTGTCTTTTTCACTCAGTTTGTGTGGAGTGAGCACCACTAAGTTATTATAGGCCATAGCAGCACCATTGATAAGGGCTACTACTTTTTGCGTATCTTCATCTATTCTCATCATTTCAAGAAAGAGAATAGATAATTTTACTTAGCTAAGTAATTGAAACATATGAATAGGAGCATATTTGGATAATTCAATTGGGAGCATACCTTGTTCATTTTTTATCTCCTTCTATTGATTTTTTGTTGGCTCAACCCTATATTTAGCATCCTTCCTTGTGACTTCAGGACTTTTCTTCTGTATCTTTATCTTCACAGCAGGAGATTTAAATTCTTGAGTAGCTTTTGGCTTTTCTACTCTCTTAGCCAAAATTTTATCTCCCCTACCTTCTTTAGCTTTGACTACTTCCATATTTCCATCATGCTTGTGGTCTTTGCTCTTGGCATTCTGCTCCTTGATGAAAATACTAGCAGGACCAACTTGCTCACCACCAACTGTTTTGTTCCTCAAATGATAGGTACTTCTGGCTTGGGCAGCCAAGGTTGCATTATAATTTGCAATCTCCTTCTCTAAGGGCCTTCTTAGTGACATACCATCTTCTATTTCTTGCAAATTATACACCTCAACATCACTATAAACATCCTCATTAGAGAGAACTTGCTGATGATATGTACTAGCAACTTTCCTTTGTTTATCTACATACATTCATAGGAGTCCATATCAAAAGAGAATTCACTGTCGACAACATCAAAATCACCCATAACCATAAGTACATCAACATCCTCCTCATTTTTTTGATCATATTCTTCAGGAATATCTTCATCTACTTCAACCATCTATGCAACTCCACATTATTGAGGACAATGTGGCATTTGGAAAACCATGCACCAAGGGGTATCTTTAATAAAATTTCTTGAACTTTTTTGTAGAGGATCTAGAGGGACTTTATTCTGGGTATTTGTTTAATTATTGAGAATAGGCTTCCCATTATACCAATTGGCATTATATGGGTGGTCTTGCAATTGAGGAGGTCTTTCATTCCTTTGATAATTTTTTGACTAAACCTTTTCTTGTTTCATATTTTATCATTTATAGTTTTCAGAAAATTATCAAACTTATCCTCAAGAGTTCCCCCTTTAGAACCTAAACTCTTATCTTCCCTTTTTGAACTTCTAAAGAGTTTTGCATCATCTCTTCTACCAAATTTACCAATTTATTTTCTAATATTCTCAATATGCTATGCCATCTTGAAGGATTCCCTCAATGTTTGAGGATTTTTATCTATTAGGAAGTAACTCATTTTTCTAACAAAAGCATTACAACAATTTACCAAGCATACATGGCCATTCAATTGTAAATGAGGAGGCAACCTCTTCCTAGCCTTTTGGAGTCTTGTATTGAAATCAACCACATATTCATTAGAACCCTTATCAATATTATTAAATTGATTCAATAAAAAACTTGAATCAGTCTTTTCACCATATTGCTCTCTAAATACCCTCTTGAATTCCTCTTAAGATCCAATGCTCTCGACAAGAAAGTTTCTATACCACTCTCGACCATCTTTAGTGAGAGACTGTATAAACAAATTCATCATGAAATCCTCTACCTCTACCTCAAAATCATCCATAATATTAGCAAATTCTTTAAGATGGTCTTCACAACACAAGGCATTTTTACCAGAGAATCTAACTAGAGTAGGTCTGAAATATTTAGGGAATGGGTTTGGGTAGCCAGGTATTTCGGTGAAACACAATTGCTAGTATCTATCTACTTGGAGTGGTCTCCTAGTATGTCGATCCCTATGAACATCTCTTTGGTCATCATCTCTGTTGTTGTCAGATTGGCTGCTATTCTTACCCTTTCCACATTCACCATCACCACCTCCTTTTTTTGATTCCTTCATCATCTTCAAAATAAGAATTATTATTCTTATTTTTTCCTCCACCTCCACCATCACTTCCACTATAAGTATGTCCATCAAACCTCTTCTTTTGTGACTCACTATTAGTATTTCTAGAGCTTGAAGACTCTAGAGTGGGTTCAAACATTTTAAGAAAAGCAATCAGGTATGTGTAGGATCATCATGGAAAAAATAGGCCCTTAAGTGGTGAAAAATTCAGAAAAATCAGAGTTAGGAAACTTCATGTAAAAATTTGAATAAGTTATCTATATTATTTGAAAAATATGTAAGAATAGAATCTACGGAAAATTGAATGTTGTTTCTAAACTACTAGGTTTTTTTTTTTTCAAAATATATTTGATGAAAATTTGAAATTTCAATGTAGTGGTACTTAAATTTCAAGGAAAAATTAAGGGTGTTTGTCGACCACCATAACCACAATAAAATGATAATATTATTTTATAAGATTTTAGATTTAAGTAGAGGACTCATGTCCCAATGTGATGCATATTTTTTTAATTTTTTCCAAGTAAATAATTAATTATGAATTTTTTATTACAACTTTTAAAAACTATAAAAACTCATATGTCTGACCACCTTAACTTGGTCAAAACTTCATGAAATTCATTTTTTTTAATCCTGTAGTATGTGAAGAATAGAATGTGACACATATTTTTGATTCAAAAAATGTGATACCATTTGAAAGCTATAGATTTTTTCCAATCAGCCTATCAATCAGGACTTAAGTCATAATTCAAATAGAAAATGAATAATAATAATTTATTAACTTACAAGTAAATCATAATTTATATTGGTGGAAAGATGAGAATCTCTTTTAAAACCCCTTTTTGTTTTGTCAATTTTGGGTTAAAAAAATTGTTAGCCACATACCCTACACATGGGTATGTGCAGGATCATCATGGAAAAAATAGGCCCTTAAGTGGCAAAAAATTCAGAAAAATCAGAGTTAGGAAACTAGATGTAAAAATTTGAATAAGTTGTCTATATTATTTTAAAAATATGTAACAACAGAATTTGTAGCAAATTGAATGTAGTTTCTAAACTACTAGGTTTATTTTAAAAAGAAAATCTATTTGGTAAAAATTTGAAATTCCAATGCAGTAGTACTTAAATTTCAAGGAAAAAATAAGAAGTAGGTGCATTTCTGACCACCCTAGCCACAATAAAATGATAATTTTTTTTATAAAATTTTAGATATAAGTAGATGACTCGTGTCTTGATGTGATGCATATTTTTTTGTCATTTTTTTTCCAAGTAAATAATTAATTATGAATTTTAAAAAATATAAAAAAATT
Organism: Sequoia sempervirens; assembly: GCA_007258455.2. Classification (NCBI taxonomy): domain Eukaryota; kingdom Viridiplantae; phylum Streptophyta; class Pinopsida; order Cupressales; family Cupressaceae; genus Sequoia; species Sequoia sempervirens. The sequence continues at coordinate 488,853,356 of VDFB02000003.1, forward strand.
GTATGTATGACCACCTTAACTTAGTCAAAACTTCATGAAATTCATTTTTTTTAATCCTATAGTATGTGAAGCATAGAATGTGATGCATGTTTCTGATTCAAAAAATGTGATACCATTTGAAAGTTATAGATATTTTTCAATCAACCTATCAATCAGGACTTTAGTCATAATTCAAATAGCGAATGAATAATAATTATTTATTAAATTCAAAGTAAAAATAAATTGTATTGGTGGAAAGCTGAGAATCTCCTTTAAAAACCATTTTCGTTTCATCAATTTTGGGTAGAAAAAAAAAGTCATCAGCCACATACCCTAGACATACCCATCATATCACCGGTTTTTGGTCCATCATCATCCTACACATACCCACATACCCATCATGATCATGCACATACCCAATATTCCTAGCCATCTCTGCATTAGAAGCTTCTAATTTAGCTTTCTTCAAATCCTCTTGCAACTTTTTATTTTACAATTGCAATCTCAATATATTAGCATTTGGAGGTGCAGTAGACGGAGTTGGATTAATTTTGGCTTTGTCTGTGGGGGTTTCAATAGATTAGGTATTGGTAGTAGTACTGGTATTGAAGATATTTTTCTTGGGCTGATCACTTGGTTTCTTCCCATGATCTACAAATGATGTCTTCTTAGCAGTAGTATGCGGTTCTAAGGCTCTAGTAGTTGAGATATCTATGTGGTATAGGTGTTAGTAGCAAAGATTCCCATCAAACTATTACTTCTAGGATGTCATTGGTCATTCTAGAGGAAAATTTAAAAATATTTTCCTCAAAGGTCTTATGCCTAGTAGTACTTTCTCTCATCTACTCCTAATTTATTTTCAAGCATCTCTCTAAAGCTGCTTAGCTCTAATCATATTTTACCTCTCCTTTAACACCCTCATTCTATTCTATTCTTCTTCTTTAAGCCTTAGTTCTTCCTCTTCTATAGCTTGCTTGTCTTTATCTATGTCTTCCTCATTTTCTAGAACATCTCCAGGCTTAGTTGAGGCAAGAGTATAGTAGGGTTAGTCAATAGGATCTTCCTCAAGAGAAAGGTGCACTTTTACTTTTGGAGATTCACCTCTTGGCTTAAAATTCTTCACATTAATAATGAAGCCAACTCTAGGGGTTGAAAACTCAAAAAAAATCCTATTCTTACCCCAAAATTCTCACCTATCCTCCTCTCTTGAAATATTAAGATCATTATCCAACACTTGCTTAATAGTAAAAATTACTTCATCTATGTTAAACCATTCAACTTCATGTGCCTTCTCATGGGTATTGGAACTACTTACTTCACTATTAAATGTAGGAGATGCATCAGTAGGAGAACCAATAGACTTACTCGATTCAAAGCTTTTCTTTACCTAGGCAGGTTGCTTTTATTTAGCAAGTTCATATTTTTTCTTTTGCTCAGGATGCTTCTTTGCATAACTTTTGGTCTTCTTCATGATGTTAGATGTGTCAAAATCCTTTTTCTACGTCCCTTTTGAGAATTTATCTTTACACCGGTATTAGATAATTCAGAGTCGCGACCTAGAATGCTAGGAAATAGAAAGTGATTACACTTTGACTTTGTACTTGTTGTAGATAGGGAAAAATCCAAGCTTAATGTTGAAAAAAATAAACTAATTAAACCCTATCAAGCACCATGAAGCACAAACTAGAATGAAAATTCAAATAAACAAAAGATATGCAAATAGTGTTGTCATTGCAGGGAATGGCATATCTCTAGATCAACACAAGGATGATGATAATTGATTGATTGATTGGGTTTACAACAAGATAAGGATCAAGACCAAAGGATGTGATTGGATAATTTGACAAGATTGATTGACTTGATTGGTATGGATTAAGGATTGACTTGCATTTGGATTATTGCTTGGATTGATTCAATTGAGTTGATTGGGTGAAATGGTTTTGATGAAGATGATTGATGAATGGTTGGATGATTGGATTGAGGTGAGGGATTGAATCGATCAAATTGGAAGAAGTAATTAGATGGATTGATTTTATTACTTGGATTTTTGTTGGCTATTTGATTTTTTTTGGATTTTTGAAATGTTTTGATTTTTTTGTAATTTTTGAAATTTTTTGATTTTTTTTTTTTCAAAATGTTTTGAGGTGTCAAAGGATGAAAATTTTGAGTAGCCTTTGTGCTATATACCAATGATAAGGGGAAAACCAAGTCTAGGTGCAAGGAGATAGATGGGATTGATGGATGAAAGGGTGGCTAATGGGATAAGGGATAAAAGGCTTGTGATCGATGGATGGATGGAAAGGATAGGTCATAGTGAATGGAATGGATGTATGCATCATAAGAGAGCAAGTATGTGATTTCCAAAGACTATCTCGCATAGGAATAACATGCCCCATTCTAGGTACAAGACTTAGGATTTTTTTGGACAAAATGTATGACAATAGGATAATGATATGATTAGCTTGGATATGATGAGGTATGTTAAGAGACCCAAAACATGTTTCAACATTTTTCCCCTATATCTTCATCAAGACCAAAAGGAGAAGGGTGGATGAATGCACTCAATATGATAGGTATGTATGATGGCTAAAGATGGTAGGTATGATGGAAATGATAAGTTGGATAGATAAGACATTGTGCCCCCATGTATGAGTGACATAGAAAAACAACTTACACATGATTCCTATTTTCTAGGTTTTCATCATGCTACTTATCCAGGGCACCTGTTTACCAAGTTTTCATCGTTGGACGAAGGGATTTCTTTTTTTTTTAATTTTTAATTTTATTTTGTTTTTTTGAATTTTCTTTTGGAATTTTTGGATAGGAGAAGGGGAATATGGATAGGAGGGATTGAAGTGTCTAGTTGCATGAAAGGTGATAGTCCCACTAGGGATGGATGTCATTGCATGGACCATGTCAAATGTCATTATGCTCATAGATTTTGGTAAGGGATGACATGAAATGGAGATGGAGTAGGTAGATGATGGATTATGATGTGGATTATGGAGGGAAATAATAGATTATGATGCAGATTATGTAGGGAAGATATAGGACTTATATGGGACTTATGCAAAAGATGAATGGGGAGGGTTAGCCAAAAGCATGGACCATAGGAAGGTGGTGGGGGAGATATGTAGGATAATGAGTGAAGGGTGAGGGGATGGAGGTATGTGGAATTGTTGTGAAATGGAAGGAAACCATGACCAATGGTTGCACACATTGTGATAAACGTTGAAGCTTTTGATGTGGATGGGGTGTAGGAAGCAATGGAGATGTTTGCTTAGGAGGTGGAGGATGTAGTGCTTTTGGCACCCACATAGACTTTGTATTTTTATTACTTTTATTTTGCTTATGGGTTTTAGGAATTTGAGATTTTTGAATGGAATGTTCATTTTAGATGGAAGGGGATGGTTGGGATTTTTGTGATGTTGATACCTCATTTGACTTGCTTTCTTTTTGCTTAGGTACCCAAACCATTTTGTTTTTAGACTTTTCTTTTGGAGGAATGGGATTATATAGCTTTTTTTGATTTGACTTTTTGCAATTGTATGCTAAGGCATTAGGACCTTTAGAATTTTTGATTTTATGCGTAGAGGCATCAAATCTTTTATTTTGGAATCCCTTGGGTTTGATGGAATGAGTGGAAGCCTTATGTTTAGACAATGTGTGCATTGATTGGTCATGATTAAGATTTTTAGAGGATTTACGGGTAGATGGATAAGAGGATTGGATGATGGGGATATTAGGTGTTGGGAGTAATGGTGGTAAAGTGGATGGAGGGATATTAGGAGTTGGAAGTAATGGTGGAAAAGTGGATGGTGGAAGGTGTATGGTCACATGCTTTTGACATTTGTAGGATGATGGAAGGGGGATGGAAACATATGTTATAGGGATACGATAGGATTTATGATGGAAAGTGTACTTAGGAGGCATGGAGGAAATACCAACATCTTTAAGTTGTTAATCTTGGGGTGTAAGTCCAAGGCCATAAGAGCATGGAGTGACTTTGACATGGATGGGCTCCAAAATACCATGTTCATGAAGGTCTAGACCTTTACCTTGGTGGTTCATGTTTTGGAGTGTGCAATGGACAATGGGACTAGGTGTAGGTGGAACACTAGACACAAGTTCTTTATTATATGGAGAAAATGAAGCAAGGGAAGATAATGGTTATTGTTGTTCTATGGAAGAACATTCATGAATGATGGTGGAAAGACCAATAGGATATGATGGAGGACTTGCAAAGGGGTTGATAGTGGGTGATGTAGGATCATTAGGATCTTGACTAGCATTGTGTTTACTTAGATCTAAGGTATTTGTTTGATCTTCTGTGTGTGCTTGGGAGGAACTTGTCTCATCATGGGAAGAGGATTTTTATGCATCATGGATGGGTGATGTGGAAATATCTTGACCATGGAATGCATAAATTTGGATAAGAGGATCATCATGGTCTTCTTTATCATAGGTAAGATATTAAAGTGGAGCTTGATCAAAGATGGAAGATTGATCATGAATAGTAGTAGGTATGTTATGAATGGAATCATTGGGAGGGTGTTGATCTTTATGTGGATGAGGGGGTAATGTTTCATCATGTCTAGGATTGTGCTCTTGAAATACCTCATGAATTATTTGAATCAAGGGAGAAGGGGATTTATTATGGAGAGACTTGACATGTTCTTTATGGTCAACAATATAGGAGCATGACAAAGGGTGACTTGGACTTACGAGGGGAGACTCTGGAATTGGATCAAGGGGTGTTGGATGACACAGATAGCTGGAAGAACTTGGGATTATGTTTGAGGAATCTTTTGTATGTTTAAGTATATGTGTTGAATGACATGGTGATAGTTGATTCCTTGCTTGTAGCCCTTGGGTGACATAGGGGTGGAAGGTGTTGGCTTATGGTTTTGATTTTGATTGGATGATGGTATGATAAATTTATAGGGTACATGTGATAGATAGGTGTTTCCCTTGTCAAAGGTGGCATTAAGAATCATAGGTTCTTGATTTTGTTGCCAAGGTGGACTTGGGATCCTATGTTCTTGTTGTGATATGGCTTGATAGGTTGATGTGGCATTGACATGCAAAGAAGTGGATGAACTAGATTGGTATGAGATAGAAGGGGATGATACATTAGGTTGAGGAGGCATTGGTTGATAATAAATGGATAGGGGATGATGTTGTGGTTGTTGGTTTTGACAAGTGACCATGAATTGATTGGCTTGAGCTAGGAGGTGTTGGATATGAGGTGATTTAATTTTTTGAAAATATTGGAAGAGGGTTTGAAGGCTTTGTATGGTTTGGTGGTCTAGGGGTTGGGGTGTTTAGTGAAGTGTTTGAAGGAGGTTTCAAAACTGGGGTGCTATGTCTTCTAATGTTGGCCTAATGTCACACATGTGTCTAAGCTCTTGCATATCAATTTGTTCCTCAAATTATGCCACATAGTTCATGTCATCATTAGAGGTGGTAGGAGGATCCCTTCAAAGTATGATTTTAGGTTTTGGTTTTCTTTCATGATTTGGACTAGGGAGAGGGCCTTATTGAATTATGATCTTGGGCTTATGATTTGTATTAGGCTTATTTATGATTAGGACCATTTTGACAAGTGGCGAATAGGACTAGGTTGGTGATGGTGATGATGTGGAATGATTAGCTTGGATGAATTGGATTGATTAGTATGAAATGGATAGGATGTGGCTAAGAAGGGTGATTAGAATGAAAGTGATTGGAAATGAATGTGTTGGAAGAAGGTGTAGAGTGACTTGTGTTTATGTGTTTGGTGTTTATCTTGATTTTGAAATGTTTAAATGAATGATCACACATGTACACACATAAATCACTCACACAAGACACATAAAAAAGTTTGAAATTTGAAATTTGAAGAATGTAATGATGATTATTAAACAAGCACACATGGAAGACACATCAACAAGCCCTATGACTAGTCAAGTGGGGTATGGCCAATTAGGTATCAAGCTAGTCTACACAAGGTTGACTAAGGAATGATTTGAAAGAAAAATCCTGCCACACAGCTGGGAGAAAGGGGTAACCCACCCTTCACCTTCACTTCCCAAAGGTATAAAGTTCTTTGGGGCTTATCCAAGAGTGACAAGATTTTAACTCCCAAACAAGCATGTCTTTCAATTCACACTTCGATTGAGGTTGTCCCCAGGGGTGATGAAATTCCCTAGCAGGCCTCCTATGAAGGGTTTGACAAAAGCAAACCAAGTGAGGTGTTTGTGACCACACAGACACTTGATTCATACTCGCAGTTATTAATTGACCCTTAGAAAGTAAATGTGTGCAAGAAAGAAATGGAAGCACTCATTCTTTTTAGATCCCAAATAAAGATGTGATGGAAGATAAGATTCGTTTTAAGCCAATTTCAATGATGTGATCAAACAAGATTTGATTTTATGCCCCAAATTGAAATGTGTGAAAAACAAGATTAATGAGATGAAGGATTAAACAAGTGCATTTGGTTATTTTCTCTTTCCAAATTGTTGTTGTGATTGATCCCAATGCTTTTCTAGCTCCGTATGATTCACCAAAAAGTTACCAAGACAAAAAAAACCAAATTACAAATGTTCTAGAACAAAAGTCATATGCACTGAAGAATATGTGAGAATTTGAAAAATTTAACTCTATCAAAGTTGATAAACACCTACACCATTAGATAGCTTATGAAATTCTACCCCATTTGAAAAAAAAGCTTCAAAAAAGACCAAAATATGACCAAGATATGGCTGTTTTAAGATTTACTATAAAAGCGCTAAAACAGAGGCCATATGTGCTAAAACAATGGCCTTGTATGCGCTAAAAAAATGGCCTCGTATGCACTAAAATAGTGCCAGATGCACTAAAATAGTGCTAGATGCGCTAAAAAATGTCCCAGATGCATTGCAGAAAACCTTAAATGCGCTAAAAAAAACTCCTAAATGCGCTAAAAAAATAGATTTTTTTTTTTTACAAATTTTTTAATGAAATGGACTGAGTGTATGCGCCATTCTGTTCCTTATAGCATCCTTTTGTCCCTTAAATCTGCCGAAATAGTTTCTAGATGTGCTGAAACACCTGCAAAAGTGCTTAAAGAAATCCTAGATGTGCCACAAAAAACCTCAGATGCACTACAGAAATCCACATATGCACTAAAACATAATTTTTCTCCAAAAATCCAAATTCCAGAATGCGAAATCCTATCAGAAAACCTACAAATAGACTTTAAAAATGGGGCAAGGCCCCACAATGGGCGCCAAAATTAGATAGGAAAAAATCCAAGATTAATGTTGAAAACAATAAACTAATTAAATCCTATCAAGCACCATGAAGCACAAACTAGAATGAAAATGAAAATAAACAAAAGATATGCAAACCAATTTTCAAGCTAGATTTGAATGACCTCCATGGCTCTTCTCCACCTGCATAAGAATGCAATATTTTGAATGTTGATTGTTGAAGGAATGTTGTTTGCTCAATTCTATAGCATAACAACCTGATGAAGATGATAGATGGAGATGGATGGAAGATAGAAGAATGATTTTGACAACATAAGGATGTCTGAAGAATTCGATCCAAATGGCCTGTGAAAAGTTAGATTTATAGAGTTTCGATGTGGACAAACATAAGATTTGATAAGGATTTGATTTTTGACAAAAGAGGAAATACAACAAGATGAGATAAGATTTTAAAAAGATAGAAAGATTTTGATTTATTGCTTAAAGGAAATAAATCCTAAAAAAGATGAGAAGGATAATTGATGAATTATCTAATTAAATAAATTAATTAGATACACATGAGTTCAGATTTTGGAAAGAAAGCAAGAATATCCTTTTTAAATTTAATTAATTAAATAAATATTTGATTTATTTAATTAATGTTGAATTTATGATTTAATCAATTAAATAATATAAATTATTTAATTAACATTAGAAGACTGAATATAAATGATTTAATTAATTAAATAATATAAATTATTTAATCAACATTAGAGGAATGGATGGAAATGATTTAATTAATTAAATAATATAAATTATTTAATTAACATTAGGGGAATGGATGGATTATGATTTAATTAATTAAATAATATAAATTATTTAATTAACATTAGAGGAATGGATGGATTATGCATAAGAAGGGAATAAATGAAATTAGTCAAATAAATAAGATTTATTTAACTAATTAGATGATGACATGGGTACCTAGGGAAAAACATGGTACAAGACATCTAAATGATGCAATGTTGTGACAAGGTGTTGCAAGAGGGTATTTTTTGGTGTCTACACTTGTAACTTTAGAAAAGATTTTAAACATAACCCAAGAAAAGGTGACAAAATGAAACAAGAATTGATGCATAAGATTGAGTATGATATGAATAATGCAACATAATTTAAACCAAATATTCTTCAACTGGTAAAGAATAACATAACACACACTTGAGTCTAACTATACCAAATTTAAACTAAAGACTTTGGTCTTAGCTGTCACTAGTAGAGTCACCAATATATTGGTTATTTTTAAGTGAACCAAACTGATCTCATGAAATACCCATGGACTTTTCCATTTCCAATACTTAGTACTCCAGAGGGATTGGCCAATGAATGAGTGGAAGCTGTAGGACTTCTACTCCTACACTTTGGGCTCTATGGAACCTGGGAGTGTGATCCCACAATGTACACTCAGGAATTCACACAATTATAATTAAGTACGTTGTCAATAATAGATAATTCTCATAAAATCACTCAACAACATGGTACATCAAATAATTTGGAATCTCATTTATCAATGTCTTATACTTGGAGCTTGAGAAGGAAGAAATTCAACACAAAATAACTATAGTGGTATCCATTTGAATGTTTGTAAATTAATAGTGATTAGTTGATGAATGAACCTAGAAACCGTATCATAAAAAATTTGTACGAACCAGTGCCTTCATCCTGAGCATGGAGTCAATATCAACCTATATAACCATATAAAAAATTAGTAATAAGTACAAAAAATTTCTAGAAATATTGCATTACAACATTCCCCTATTACATTCATGGTTATTGCTGCTTACGAATATCCTAGCACCTAATTTTTATGAGTTGACAATTTTCTCCAAGAATTTACATTAATTCATTGAACTAATAAGCAAGAATGGCATTGAACATCCATTGAGAAAAAATAGATACAAACAAAAGGAATCTTGGATTACCTTCATTCATAACTCATAGAACGAGTACAAGGAGAGACAATAGCCATGAAATTGGTATTACTCTGTATTCTATTTTGCTATATTGTTATAAGAATTACATACATGACCATAAACTCTAAACTTAAGACAAAATTCTTAAAAGATGCTTGATATTCCCTTTACAAGTCATAGTGTTGATTGCAAAACAACGAACCCCTACTTTCTAGCCCTGACTTCCTTCTTATAGAAACAAAAGAGAAAAACAAGCCTTAGGCCAGAAAGTACACATGTAAAAACCCTATTGGAGTGCTATAACAAAGATTCTCCCATTTAGTTACAATGCATTCCCAAGAGGTGGGAAACATGTGGGAAAATGAAAGTAGTCTTCATTCGTTGTTCGAGACTTGGTACAATTTTCAAAATGGGTACAACCAAATAGTTATCTCAAAATTTGTTCCCATGCACACAAAGTGAAAGAAGGAAAGCATGAAAGAAACAAAAAAGAAAAGACAAAAGAAATGTCCACATCTATAGCCTTGTCATCAATTCAACTTGAAGACGATGCACTATACTTTCCATACTTTATCAAAAGCCTGATTTGTACTAAATCTAGGCTATGTAGTGCATTTCCCATATCTCCATTATTCATCATGGTTACAAACTTCAAATTTTCAAATCACAATCCTGCAACTTTATATTAGAACCCCACTCCTTCGAAGTATATACCTTTCCATGCTAGGAATTCATCTTCAGTGGGCCAATCAAAATTCATGACTTCATCGGCCTTCTCTCTATAAGGTGCATACTTGGTGACAATCTGGTTAGCTTCCTTATCAAATTCTACTAGGACAGTCTCAACATGAGCTAACATATCCATATTTATCTTCAATGTCTCCATATCAAATTTCTAACTAATTGACATAGCCTGATTTGAAATAACCTTATTTGTTTTGTTTTTCCACTCTTGCAGAGTTCTTATTCTACCATAATCCTTTAGAATGGATGTAAGAATTCTATGATGTGATTCATGGAAGGATTTTACCAGCTCCTTCACTTTTCTCTCCAATTGTTCAATATTTCCCCTATATCCTTCAATCTTACCAACAAGAACCATGGTAGGTTTAAACTTTTCAGGGGGAATTGGCATCTTTCATAACTCCAATTTAAATCAATACCAAATCCTTCTTCCTAGGGATCCAAATTTCCATGAGTGGAATAGCTCTTTCTCTATCATTGTCAAAATTATTGATAACATCCACCTTGGATGAATAGCTATAGTGAATACTATTCAACCTATTATTCAATCTTCTTTTCAAATGTTCCAATATTGTTGTGACTATATTCATGTTGCTCTTGAAAGTATCCTTATCATGATTATCAAATTTTTCTTTGTACTCATTTAGTTGCCTAAGAAACTCTTCCCTATTGATATCCTCTTTAGCCTGTGTTCCTTTTGATGTACTAGGTTCTACCATTGAAATGGGCACACGTCCCATGTAATATGGCATAAATTCCCATGAAGAACTTACTTTAGTAGTAAACTCTGGAGGTACAAATTCTTGTGAAGTGGTGGGGGAGTCAACATAATTCTGGTTAGGGTTTTGAGATTGTAATCTTTGTAACATATCCTCCAATAATGCTACCTTTGTTTGTAACTCCATATTATACCGCTCAAGGTCTCCATATCTAACTAGAAAATTATTGCACTCTGTCTTGAGCTCATCCTTTTCTGCAGTCACAGATTCTACAGTGGCTCTTGTAAATTGTGCAACATGAAATGACATATTTGTAGCTTCTAAGGCTGATGTTTTTGACACTCTTTTTATTATTAGGCCTCCACTATAGTTAGGTCTAGGCTCAACAATATCAAGCTTTCTTGTGCTTGGGGCCAAAGACCATATAACTAAGGCTTCCCATTCATCAGTGAAATCAAACCCCTCTAGTGCAAGTGCAACTTCTTCTTCTATATCATAGAGAGGCCTGCCACATTTATTTATTATGTTGAAAGCTATGGTAGAAGATAAATACCATTCTAGGAGCAACAAAATGCCACTAGTCCTTACCAATTCTCGACCCTCCTTTGCAATATTTTTTTGGAATCTACCTCTCATTTCATTAAACACTTTTTTTTGGATGATAGCATTTGGAAATTCTTGATGAAGGCTTCTTTCTATAGCAAGGTTTTTTACATACTCATCTCTTTTAGCCCTATATGAAAATTCCTTAAAAGCCCGAGACTTAATAAATGATTCATCATCTAAGAAATTTACACATGCTTCAACCCACATATCATATCTGTCATTAAGTCCAATGAGATCAACTTTACTCAATATTTTACCCAATTGATGTGTTTCCCTTACTACTAGTGTAGTGGGCCTTCCTTCTTGCATTTCCAGCTTTGATGCCCAAATATCATCATCATAGTCCACCAGACTAGTGGTTTCAATCTTCTACCTTTTCAATGGTAGTTTCCTTGGTGGTAATTCACTAGGTGGTGGAGAATCAATGTCCACAATTTCAGGCTATGTCAGCCTTGGTGGAGATGGAGGTGGTACTTGTGTTATAGGAGGAGGCTTGTACTCCTCTTGCTGAGAGGGAGCATGAGCTTCATCAATTTTCTTTTCCTTATTCTTTCTCCTTACTAAAAAATGTATTCTTGGTTCTTCAGGGGCTTGTGATGTAGATTCTTCTCCCATAGTAGGGATTTCTCCTCCTCTCTATTCTTCTACAATTGGGGATTTCCCTTTATCTTTATTTACTACCCCTTTAGTTTCAAGGTGACCCACTATTGAATCAAAATTCCTTAATAATTGCTCCACCTTTTGAATTATATCTTTATCCTTTGGGAGAACCTTGAGGTTACGTTCTTTCTTTATTTATCTTTGCATTTTATTGAATGCAATCCACCTCGCTAGTATCTTTACCTACTCCAAAGTGTCCAACACATTTCTTATTACATCTTTTGGATACTAGAAAATATGGATAAATTTGGACCTCTTCTTTCTTTCTTTTAACTAAGCCATAAAACCTTTAGGGTCATATTTGACCCTCTCAACTGACCTCCCCATGTGGTAGGTTTTGATTACATCAAGGATGTTATTCCAGCCTCCTTTGGTCATTACAAAATCAGAAAAATAAGTATATGAAGGAAAGAAAGTTGCTTTTCCTTGATTTAATAAGTGTCCATTTTCTACACTTCCCAATTGTCACATTACCTCATGGAAACCAATTCCCAGGCACAAACTTTGGTAGAAAGTGAGGTGCTATTGTGGAACCATATACTCTTAGGATAGTGTAATCAGGGTGTTGAATAACATCTTCCCAATTATGATCAAATTCTACGTCAGACCTTCTCTCCTTGGGTCTTAAGAAATCTTGTAGAGCTATGGGAATTCTAGGTAAATTCACAATCAAGATTCTCTTTAGTTTAGAAGATTTTTTTTTTTCAAATGTCACATAATCATATGTCCTATCATCTTTGTCTAAGACTGTAGTCCAGTATTGCATGAGAAGATCCAAGTTACCCTTTTTCCTTTCCAAGACAATATTATGTCCAAATTAAATTGCACCTTTGAGTAGAAACGTGTGCATCACCAAAGAATACTAGTTGAATCTCACTCCCAATTCACCCTTCTTCAACTTTATCAATCCTTCATGCATTCTTTTCTAAAAGAAACCCTAAATAATCAAATATTGCACAATATTGTGGGTGTTGGATATGGACAACCATATACATCCATGCCATTGGCATTCCAAAGGCAGGATTGGATAACCAATTATTTGGAAAATGGAATAGAAGGTCTTTTTGAAGTAAGAAACAAAATAGTTAACAGGGAATGGTTCTTTATCATGTGGTCTTATTATATTATTTTGACTTGTAATTTTTGCTAGAAATATCAACAAGATGTGGACTATGAATGCAATCTTGGTTTTATCATTCTCCTTATTAAGAGGATCTTCATTTATCTTATACATTTCATCACTCCATCTACTGAGCTTGAAAACAAGACCCATTTCCTCAGTGATTCTTAGCATTTCCTTTCCATCATAAGTTCTTATAGTCCTTGTGACTGGGTCATAATTAGCAGCTATTTCCTTAAGGAAGTCAACATCCATATAGACATTTGGTGCAATCAACTTTCCTAGGTCACAATTCCAAGGATTACCAAATGAGATACCCATATTTCTATTCTTGAACCAGCTATAAAATTGTTCCCATCCAATAAAAGGAAATTTAGTATCCTTGATAAAGAATTTTCAATCAAACAGACCCTCTACTACTTGCGGACCTCTAGGAATCAATTGGCCTTTAGGTTTGTCATTGCTTGAGGGTGTTGTAACTTAGAGTAAATTTGAGGTTGTTAGTAGGTTAGTGCAAAAACATAAACCCAAAGCAATAATGAAGAACAAAGGAGAAATACAAATGAAAACAAATGGAAATATCTTACCAAATTCCTTCAATCTCCATGATTCATCTATTTATACCTTCTAGGTTGCTATAAATGATAGTTTTCCCTCAAATTTTGAATGAGAAAATCTATGACTATGCCTAGACCAAATCAAGTGTTGAAGGATTTATCTAAACGACCTCATAATGTGCTAAAGAAGTATAGAGTATGTAGAAAATTAGCCTAAATGACAAATAGCAAGTGCACAAGATAACAATATACTTGAATGAGGTGACAAAATGAAAGCAAAATTGCCATTTTATAAAAAATACAATTTTGTATGAATGGCCAAGATTAAAAGTTGACAAATTCCCTAGAATCAATGGACATGATTCAATTTGACAACCCACAATTAGGGTGAGGGAAACATTAGGGAAAGATTGAAATGAGTAGACAAGATTGATTTTTAGAAAATCAAATCAAGGGTTGACAATGCATGTGACAAGAGATAAGACTGACATCGAAAAATAGGTGACTGGAAAATCAAATAAATATAGCAATTACTTGATTTTATGAGGAAAAAGATTATTTTGAATTAAAAACTAATTTAATTCAAATGAGGGAAATCATGTGAGAACAAATAATAAATGCCAATTATTTACTAAGAAGATGGAAATTAGAAGTTGGACCATTTTAAATAAATAATTTTATTTAAAATGGTAGAAGTGACAAGGTGGCAATAATTAAATAAATTAAAGAATTTATTTAATTATAAGAAGACTTTTAAGAATTAATGACATTTAAATAAATAAATAAGATTTATTTATTTAAATAATCAAGAAGAATTAATTGACAAAAATAATTAAGAAATTTATTTAATTATAGAGAGACATTAGACAATTAATGAAGCATTTAAATAAATAAATAAAATCTATTTATTTAAATAATCAAGAAGAATAAAGAGACGCTAATTAATTAAATAATTAAAAATTATTTAATTAATAGTTGAAAATGGACCAAATGACATAATTAAATATTTTAATTATGCTAGGATGAAAGTGGTAAAAATAGAGCTTGCAGGCCTAGGTCAATTTTTAGTGTCTATAGGTGGTAACTGATCCATGAGGTCTTTATTCAAAGGTCTTTTGGGAGTAGAAGCCTCCACTTTAGACAAATACACTTTTACTTTAGGAGCCATAACACAAGAGGTATTACAAGGTTTCTAGTTTGTTTGAACAAGGCCTATGGCTTTTGTAAGGGTTTGACACGAATTATGCAATGCAAAATTAATAAATTCTTCCTTATGAACCACAAATTATTAATAATGTTGGAAGGAGGGAAACAAGTCACTTGTTTTCTTCGCAGGTTGACAACCTTGGTTCTGACATGAGAAAATATTGAGAAAACCATAACATGAGCAACAAGGGGTCAACAATTGTGACTAAAAATATTGAGAACCAACAACAAGGGGAAATTTTTGAATTAAAACCTTGGTGAGGATATAGATTCAAAAAAAATTTCAAAAGAGACTTGAGTGAACTAAAACCTTTATACAATGATAGGAGACAAAACCCACAGTTACAAAATTTAAGCAAGATTTTGGAGATGGAAGAGAAAATTTTTTAGGGGTTCCATCAACTTTCATGCCTTCAACCTACACTACAATAAATCCCTATGATTTTCTCTATTCTTTGCTCCATTTTTTGTTTCCACCCACTGTTTTAATGTATTTTTTGCCAATTGTTTTAAAATATCAGCACTATTTATTGGGATGGCACTATTTTTGGCATTTATTTAAATGATTAGGAAAAGTGGGCACTAATTTTGGTAGTACTTTGCATCGACATTAGTACCGCCTTTAGTGCCGATATTGGCTTTGAGTGTGGTGGCACCATTATCACCACATTTGGGTCCGAGTTTAGCTTCAAGATTAGCACCACTTTTAGCTCTGACTTTAGCTTCGAGTTTAGCTTCGAGTTTAGCACCAATTTAGACACCCCTATGTCAAAGAGGCTTATTTATATGTCTCATTGATGATGTAAAATGGTGAATTTTCAACAAGATATGGAAATATCGAGGAGAGAATCACTTATGTCACATTAACAAGGTATATCTACAAGTGCTCATTGAAACACAACTCTTGGATATAACAAAGTAATGTTGATGAGACATTGATATATCGATAAGACAAATAAGATTGTCTCATTGACACTCCTCAAGTAACGAACAAAAGTATACATTGCTATACCATCAGAAGGTGAGAAACATATGCGGTAGAGAAATATACACTGCAACCCTACAACAAGAAGCCTTGAGCAAGGCAATAGTGTGGTAAATAGTAGAAGGGAAGGGAAAAACACTACCATACCACAATGAAAATCATGAGTCTCCCCGACATGGAAGAGTTACACCAATACATAAAGAAATACCACCGAAGGAAAATATCAATGAGACAGTGGGATATCGACAAGAGATATTAACTTGTCTCATCGACACTGACAACTAATATCAGAGGAACATAAGATCTAATGTTGATGAGACATTGAGATATTAGTAAGACAAATAAGATTGTCCCATTGACACTCTTCAAGTATTGATCAAAAGAATACACTGCTATACAACTGAGAGGGTGAGCAACATATGCAGTAGAGTGGTATACACCACAACCCCATAGCAAGAAGCCTTTAGCAAGGCAGTAGTATGGTACATAGTAGAAGGGAAGGGAAAAACACTGTCATACTGGAGTGGGTATAATAAGAGACAATGGTAGTATGGTAATCATGCCATCATTACAATTTATAGCACTAAATGCAACAAATCATGTCAGTCACAATCCATTTGAATATAGCCCGCCAAAATAAACTAAAACTCTAATAAAAATACTCTAAATTTTTTGTTGAAATCTAATTTTCAGGCATAGCCTGCTAGAATGGAGTTGTCATTTTAATAAACATACAATAAAACCTTTCTTGAAACCTTATTTTCTAGCATAGCCCACCAAAATGGAGAAGTGTTTCAGTAAAGAATGGTAGAGAATGGTAAGGAGATGTGCGTGATAGGAGGCATAAGATTCATTGCTATTCATCTCATTCCTAGTCTAATCAACAAGGGTTACAATGTTTGTGCTACTATTTGTAATTGAGGTATTTAATTGACATATGTTTGCATAATGTCAAATTATTTTAGATGCTTTTGAAGTATCAATGTATCCTATATAGGATTTAGAATGACTTCTTTTAATTTAAAAATATAAATCAGATGATTTTGAAGTATCAATGTGTCCTATACAGGGTTTAGAATAATTTCTTTCAATTTAAAAAAATAAATAAATGATATATTTTCCCATGTTTAGATAATGTGGAGATCTCCTAAATCTTCCCAAGCACACTGTCCTCTTTTGCACTTTGTTCATTACTCCAGCTGCTAGGGTTTTGTATTTGACATCTTTAATATCTTCATGATAGTGGATTTTAAATAGATCTCATTCTTTGCTTTAATCTTTATCATGGTAACCCTTGAGTTCCATAATCCACCTTCAATCTCTTTTAAGAACATTGTCTTAAGCTAGACTGCATAGTATGTATATAAAGCAACTCCTTCATACTTGTCATTGTTCCAAACCACCACTCACCGCCTTGCTTAAAATGTTGCCTCTATAACAATAATAGTATGCTTTAAAATCATGGTTGCCAGTGATTAACCATTAACGTCAGTACTTTCATCAAGATAAAATGATACTTTTGTCTTCAAACTTAAGGCATTATGCAAGATAACATTGTTAATTTTTCATTGTGTACAATTTGATTTTCTTGCACATTTACTGCTTTGATAACTACCTTTAAGACTGGATATTGCACCATTAGCTGCAATCTCAAAAAACTCACTCACTATCACTTGAAGATTCCTTTCATGAGAATCCTTGTATAAAATAAAACTATGCCCTATAGACTACCTATTTACTAATATAAGGGTCTGATTGTTTCATGGTATTTTGAGTTTTATTCAGAAGGGGTTAATATGTGGCATTTTTATGTGCAGGAAGAATAGATTATGAAGCAACATTCGAGTATTGATGGTTTAGGAAAAAATTGGATTATTATCAGTGTCATCACCACATTGGATTTTACCTTAAGCTGGTTTGAAACACTTTTGGGTGTTTTTGCTTAGAAGTAAAACTTGATTGTAGGAATTTCCAAATATCTGACAAAGGAAGTTCCTACATTCTAAAGATAAAATCATAGATTTTCTTATCTAGTTTTTGATCCAACCTGACATCTTCAGTATCTAATAGAGAAAGTTTGTACATTCTAAAGATAAAATCATAAATTTTCTTATCTTTGAAAAATCGCTCGTTTGAATTGTTTCTTCAATAGTTTTAGGTCCACATCCACATACATATCCTCTTCTTTTTCTAGTTGAACATGCAGGCTCTACATTTTCTCCAATCTCCATCTAAAATAATCAACATGCATTAATTTATGATTGTACCTTGAGGGCATGTGCAGGATCATGGTATGCCAAACAGGCCCTTAAGTGGCAAAAAATTCAGAAAAATCAGTGTTAGGCAACTTGACATAAATATTTGAATAAGTTATCTATATTATTTCAAAAATATGTAAGAATAGAATTTGTAGAAAATTGAATTTAGTTTCTAAAATACTAGGTTTATTTAAAAATAAATAAAATCTATTTGGTGAAAATTTGAAATTTCAATGCAGTAGTACTTAAATTTTAGGAAAAAATAAGAAGTAGGTGTCTCTGACCACCCTAACCATAATAAAATGATAATATTTTTTTGTAAGATTTTATATATAAGTAGAGGACTCATGTCCGGATGTGATGCATATTTTTTGTAATTTTTTCCAAGTAAATAATTAATTATGAATTTTTATTACAACTTTTAGAAAATATAAAAACTCGTCTGTCTGACCACCTTAACTTGGTCAAAAATTCATGAAATTTAATTTTTCTTTTTTTAATCCTATAGTATGTAAAGCATAGAATGTGACGCATGTTTTGGATTCAAAACATATGATACCGTTTGAAAGTTATAGATGTTTTTCAATCAGCCTATCGATAAGGACTTTAGTCATAATTCTAATAGAAAATGAATAATAATTATTTATTTAATTAAAATTAAATCATAATTTATATTTTTGGAAAGCTGAGAATCTCCTCTAAAAACCCTTTTCATTTCATTAATTTTGGGTGAAAAAAAAGTCGCCAGCCACATACCCTACAAATATTGCCACTTTTTGGCATACCATGATCCTGCACATACCCTTGACCCGGTGTGAAACACTTCTGGGTGTTTTTGCTCTGAAGAAGAACTTGTGTGTAGGAATTTCCAAATATTTGATAGAGGAAGTTCCTACATTCTAAAGATATATTCTATGAAAAATTCCTTATTTTCTATGAAATAGTGTATATATTCTTGTACTTGTAAATAGTCTTTTAATGTTATGTCTATTAAAGAAAACAAAGCTTGAATAAAAAATGCTTCACCCTTTTTGTAAGTATGTGAATTATTGTTTAATGAAAAAATCTTACAATGTTTACATTTTTAGTTTACTAGTTTTGAATCT
The DNA here is from genome assembly GCA_007258455.2 of Sequoia sempervirens. NCBI lineage: Eukaryota > Viridiplantae > Streptophyta > Pinopsida > Cupressales > Cupressaceae > Sequoia > Sequoia sempervirens. The sequence goes on from VDFB02000003.1 coordinate 488,872,480, forward strand.
TCATTTTCTATGTATATAAAATTGTATGTGCTCTTTATCTCTAATGACATAAAACAATAATGTCATCGAAATCAGGGTTTTCAATTTCAGCACCATCATTGTCCACACTTTTCATATCATGTTCACTTTTAAGTACAATCATCAAAATTTTATTTTTATTTCTTGTCCCAGTTAATCTTGACTCTTTTCAACACAACACAATAGGTTGCATGCTAAATTTCAAACTTTTTCTTTGCATTTTTTTGTAGATATTATTTTCTCAACTATGCATCATTATGTAACAACAATTTCACTTTTGAGATATATAGTAAAAATAAATGAAAGCACATATTTGCTTTGTCAAGGGAAATGTATGGTGAATACCCCATATCTTTCAGATAAGTGTGCAAGTGAAATAAGACATAACTAATTGAATCTAATTTTCTACTATACAATTATTTTTTTATGCGGAGGCTGCAACAACTTATCATGGATTAGTTTTGGATAAGAAACAAGGTGTTTCTAAACTATGGCTAGAGGGGGACTCACTTAATGTGATCAATCATCTCATGATGAAATGTCCTCCTTCACGGTCAATTGCCAATTTTATTAATGACTCAATATTTATTATTAGCTCTTTTGAGGAGATCAAAATCACACATGTTTTCATGAAGCGAACATGATGGTTGATGGGGTTGCCAACATGGGAGTGGTTGAGAGATCAGAGTGGGATTCTTTTGAATTGCTACCTCTTAATCTGAAGTGTATTTCTAATGATGACCAGCTAGCTTGTTTCTAAGTGAGATGTTGTCGAGGAAAGGTTTTTCATTATGTTTTTAAGTTGGTTTTTGCATGTCAACCCTTTGCTCTTTTAGTTTCATTATTCTTTCCTTTGTTCCTATAGAAGGATGGACTGATAGTTTTGGTAGGGTTACTTGGAATGATAAGCCCACATGTATTGTGGGTGTTTTTTGTATTGTTTTGAGTAGCACTTGGTTCATTTTACTTTTTCATTTCTTCCAGGTGTTCTTTGGTTTTCATTTGTTCCCTCTCACTATGGGTGGTGATTCTTGTAGAATTGAGCTAAGTTCCTCTAAAGAGTTTCAAAAAAATGCTACTATGTGGGAGCACTTGGAATTGGGGGGTTACTCAATTTATGTAGAGAATTCAAGGACCAGACCCTGATGTAATAGATTTATTTGTGAAAGGAGGTGATGGGAGGTCTCTGTGTTACTAGGGCATTGAGTTTTGAATTGAAGAGGATTTTATTGCAGAGGTAACTAGTCTTTTAGTTACTGAGAGAAAGCTTTTTAGAGATAGGGGAGCGGCTAAGAAGACTTTTGCAAATTTATTTAAACATGACGACAGGAAGAAGGTTAAGAAAATTGGAAGTGGAGGTTATGCTAGGAAGTCCCTGAAGCCACTTTGGAGGGGCCTTTGTGTTAGCCATTATGCACTACTTCACCCTTGAAGGTAGATTCTTTGTGGTTTACACTCACCATTTTATTCTCTTAAATCATTTTAGGCATAATGTTTTAGTCTCATTTCCTTTTTACCTGTTACGTTCTATGGAGAAGAGTATTGAAGACCACAGAAAGAACCCTATGAAGGTAGTTCTTCATCAAGGGCTTATTTGTTTTATTTTTTCTCATATCAAGCTAAAGTTGATCTTGGTCTCCCCTAAAACTCCTAGTAAGAAGGAAGTTAAAAATGATGGGTATGAAACATGGGACTCTATCGGTGAATGGTTCAGTAGTTCAGATGAGGAAGAGTCAAAATATGAGGATATGTTTGTTGATGAAGGAGGCTCTAAGGAAAGGGATGAGGAATTAGAAGAATGGGGTAAGGGAGTTATGAGACTGATGTGGAGTTGCGAGAGACTTTGGCTAATTCTATTAGAAAATATTTGAAGGGGAAAACCAAAGGCATGAAGAAACTTAAAACTTCATCCAAAAGGAAAATTGAGGTGGTTGCCCCTAGTTCGAATGTGAATCTCACGTTGTCTTCTGGAAAAGAGGGTCTGAAGGGTTGTCATCCTATGGGTGATGAGGTTTTTAAGGGTTGTCATCCTATGGGTGATGTGGATCCTTCAAATTTTGATTATGTTCAAAATGCTTTGTTGGGGAACCCTGTTCCTCATAAGGATGGTCTACTAGAGAGCTCCCCAGTGCAAGGGCTTAAGGTGCTAGTTAATTTGGGTGGTCAGTTGAGTGGACCTACTGATAAGGGAAAATCTAAGATGGAGGTGAAGGCTAATGAGACTGGCCCCATGGATATGCAGGGGGTTAATTGTTCTCAAGATTTTCTTGCTATGGAGAAGGAAGTGAAGAAGGAACATATGGAGGCATTAGCTAATTTGGATAATCTACCAGATAAGGAGAGGATAAAGGTGGATGTTGTGCATGTCAAGGATTCCCCAGCCAAAGAAAAGGATGAACAAAATAGGGATTATTCTCATGCCCCTATTGACTTGGAGTAGAAGGGTCAACCTTCAGTTAGTTGGGATGAAATTGACATGAATATGTTTTGTAGAATGGCCAAAGATGGGATGAGAAACCTGCTTTCCCTAGTGAAGTTGTTATTTTTTGAGGTTAAGGAGCTCAATCTTCAGATGAAAAATTGGTAGGATGTTTGTGTTGCTATGCTAAGAGATAACCGAAAGGAGTGCAAAATAAAAGGAAAACTGAAATCAATGCATATTAAGCTTGATAAGCTATTGGCCAATGCTGATCATTTGGGGGTTTTTGATGAGGAAAGAATTTCCTCTTTGGAAGTTATTGTTAATAAAATGTTAGAGGATAGAGTGGAAATTTTGGAGGATAAAATGAAAAAGATGTCAGAGGACTTGAAAATTGTGTTCAATATTAGCAATAACTCTTTGAAGACCATTGCTATGGGTCTTTCTGTTATGAATGAGAAAGTACTGAATTGGACTAGAAAACCACTTGACTTGGGTAATATGGAGGAAATTATTGAAGAGATTCATGGCTCTTACCCGGTGGAGAAACTGGAAGCTTCTACTCCTATGCTAGAGAAGGACATCCAGGCGGGCCCATGCATTAGGATGAGGAGCAAGATGAAAAAGAGGGGTTTTTTCATTGTTGAGGAGATAAAGGATGTTATCAATATGCATGAGGAGGTCATCAAGGAGAGCATAGCCTCAACTAATGTTTAATATAATTTGTTGTAGCTGGTGCTTCCTCTTTTGGTTCAACAGGTTTGCTGATGTTTTTTGCTTTTGGGTTTGCTAACGGGTTGGTAATGTTCCATCTTATGTTAGCTTTTTGGTTTTTTAGGCTATTGGGCTTAGTGGTTTAATTTCTCTTATAGCTTGGCATCATTGTAAAGGGTTTCGGGGCCCCTTCAAAACCTATTTTTCCTTATAAAAACCTGATTGATCCAATTTTCTACTATACAATTTTTTTTTAATGTGTTTTTTACTTTTTGCATGTGGATTACCCTAAAAAAGAGACTACTTATCTTTTCTTAAATGAAGCCTTTACATTTCTTTTCTATGAAAGCAATTTACTGCTTGACAATAGGTTCATGAACTTCATACAAATTAAGATTGGTGTAAAAGGCCGTTCTCGCAAATGTTGTTTGGTCTATAATTATAATTGAAAATAAAAAAGCTTGCTAGGAGAATAAAATAGATTTTCAATTGTCCAAGTACAACATAATATTACTGAATCATTTCAAAGTTTAGGCATTTGATATTCATGGATCTCCTTGGAGGTCACCCACCTAATATAATAATAGTAAATTAGTATGAACCTTTAGTCATAAATTAAAATGCAATATAGTATCTCCATGTCTCTCACAAATGAATGTTTCATATAACCACATACCTTGTAAATGCAAACAATCAACTTATGGCATTCCTTAAGTTAACTGTAAGACATGAATCCCCCGTAATTGCCAATGGCATGATATGCTATCAAACACATTTATGAAAATTAATAACATTCAATTCTCACAATCCATGATAGTTATGTAAAAATTTGCACACAATTTATCCAAAAATCTTACTCACATAACACTTATGAAAAGTTTATTAGTCATTTTTTTCCACACAAAAAAATATCAAAATAAATTTAGTGCTTAATCAATGTTGGGGTATGTGTAGGATCATGATGGGCCAAAAAGTGGCGATATGATGGGTATGTGTAGGGTATGTGGCTGACGACTTTTTCTTTTATCTCAAAATTGATGAAACGAATAGGGTTTTTAAAGGAGATTCTCAAATTTCCACCAATATAAATTATACTTTACTTTGAATTTAATAAATAATTATTATTCATTTTCTATTTGAATTACGACTAAATTCTTGATTGATAGGTTGATTGAAAAACATCCATAGCTTTCAAATGGTATCATATTTTTTGAATATGAAACATGTGTCACATTATATGCTTCACATACTATAGGATTAAAGAAAAAAAATTGAATTTTATGAAGTTTTGAGCAAGTTAAGGTGGTCAAACATATGAGTTTTTATATTTTTTAAAAGTTGTAATAAAAATTCATAATTAATTATTTACTTAGAAAAAAATTACAAAAAATTATGTATCAGATTGGGATATGAGTCCTCTACTTATATCTAAAATATTATTAAAAAATATTATCATTTTATTGTGGTTAGGGTGGTTAGACAAACACCTAATTCTTACTTTTTTCCTGAAATTTAAGTACTACTGCATTGAAATTTCAAATTTTCACCAAATAGAATTTTTTTTAAATAAAATTAGTAGTTTAGAAACTACATTCAATTTGATATAGATTTTATTTTTACATATTTTTTAAATAATATAGATAACTTATTCAAATTTTTACATCAATGTGCCTAACTTTGATTTTTCTAAAAAATTTCTCCACTTAAGGGCTTGTTTTTTCCATGATGATCCTACACATACCCATTGTCTCATCTATTTCCACCCACTTTACTCTCAGCAATTTAGTACTTCTATGATTTCCACGTCCTCTCTCCATGGCCTCCTTTGTGAATAAAAATTCTTCCACAAAAGCTTTCATCACACTAGCATTGAGAAGGAATAAGCATCTTGTGGGATTGTGTTAAAATTTACTCTACTACACCAAGTTGATGAATGAGCCGCAGGATAGCGATGGTCACTACACTACCACACGCTAATGGTAGAAGACTTGCGGGAGTCACTACAACATCACCAGGAATATAAGGAAGAATCATGTGCCGCCAGAGAAGCTTTCACCACACTACTGCCAAGAAGGATGAAGCACCTTGTAGGACCGTGGTAAAAACTGCTCTACCACATTTAGCTTTTGAAGGATCCACGACACAATAGTGGTCACAAAAGCAAGGTAGGAGTTGGAGGCCAGTTTGGGCAGGGCAACATTTGGATTTTCCATTACCCAATGAATTTAATTTTAGTATTTGTAAATAACTTGTTTAATTCTATATCTTTTCCTTTCATGTAAAACAATGTAACGCCCTGCCGTGCGAACCCCAAAGGAACTAATAACAACGCAACAATTTTTTTTTTTTAAAAAAATAATAACTTAATGAAGTATTCCAATATTACATTGATCCAAGTTAGACAACTAAATCCCTTGGGGTACACAGGGTGACATTACTACACTAACCCATAACAAAGATAATAAGATAACAATAATTAAACAATTACGTAAATCTATTCATTCCCATTTCATCATTTAAAATATCTATTAAACAATAACCATATTCATAACATATGTACATATGACAACGAAAGATACTATAAATGTAAATCTATTCATTCCCATTTCATCATTTAAAATATCTATTAAACAATAACCATATTCATAACATATGTACATATGACAACAAAAGATACTATAAAGATATGAAGCATTTTTATTACCATAGATATAGTTCACAACTTAACACAATTATTACAAATGATCGTTCCTGAATAAATACATGGCCTGAATATACATCACATCCAAATGATAGTAAAATACAATTGAATAAAAATACATCTCAATAGTTCTGCATATACAATTTACTACAAGGTCATCCCAACACACGTGGGAGACAATACATCAATGAATACATTACATCTGAAGTATAACATACATCTGGTACAAAGAATTACTGGATCATCAACATTCGCCAAAACTATGCAATAAAAGATACATTTGCAACCAAAAGGGAACCCAACGGGGTGCGAAGCACGTTCCACCCAACCACCCCCGTGCTGGGAGTAGACAAGGAAGGATCCGTGACCAAGCACTTCTAACAATAACAAAGACTAACTCCAAATAGACAACTTAACATCAAAGACCACATAAAAACCAAGCAACGATAAAACAAAAAGGCATAACAACAAACCACTTCTAAACAAAACAATAAACAACTTTCCAAAATTACAACTAGTCACAAACACAACATCAATGAAACTCAAGACATAAAATTAAAGACTACTTCCAAAACTAACCAATGACAAATTCAATAAACCACTTCCATAGGAATTCAATAAAAAAACACAAAAAAAGTGTTAGAGGAGAGTGCCATTGCATGGCTTAACATGGATTATCCAGACATCCTATCACAAGGTGTCGCCTCCATCTCTACATGGATTCTCCAGACAACCAAGTAAAGGTGCCGCCTCAATCTATGTCTCTTCTAACAGCCTATCTCAAGGCGCCGCTCCATAGGGTTACTCATGCGGAGTTGTTAACATTTCGTGAAGACAAGGCAACGACCTTGCCAACCACGGCCTTCTCGGTCCCCTTTAGTTTATGATAGCACTAACAGGTGGATGAGGCATCAAAATTATCTTGTTAGTGTTTAACCCCACCCATGGTTTATTACTTAGGTTATCACTAATTAATCTAACTCTATGTGGGTTACCTTGACAGCCCCTTTGTGCGCCGGCCCCCACTAGAGCCACTCTCTCTAGACACTCAAGCACAAAATACCCAATACAACAGGATTGTATCAACAAGGAAAATTGAACCAACAATGGAACAATTGTGAGGCATAACCCTCTCGCCCAAAATCACATGTATAACATTCATAAACGATACGATCCAAGTATACATCAATTTCACAACTGAAGCCAAAACATATGGACAACGTCAAAATACAAGATCAGACACAAATAACAATATCCCCACCTCTAGAAGTCCTAAACACAACTTAGAATCCTATAACTGAATAAGTTAACTCTAGGGTTTTCCCGCAAAACATAGCCCAACTAAAAAAAATCAAATTAAATAAGATGAATAAACTCAAGAGTACTGGATATATATATAAACAACACCATAAAAATTATCTACAATGAACAACAAGATTCATCAACAACTTGAGAATATATGATTCAAATCAAAACACTTCGTTTATTTCTAATTTTCTTAATTAACCTATATCATTGCATATTTGTGAACTATTATCTCATTAACTCAAAATCTCACATATTAAATTCTTATTCAAAGCATCACAAGGTTGTTATGTAAATATATTTAAGAGTAAAATATTTTTATAAAAAATAAAATTATTTTATTAAAAAAAAACATATATTTTAAACTTTAAAAATTATCTTTAGAAAATATTGTATATATATATATATAATAAACTGAATATGAATAAAATAGAAATCGAATTAAAAAATTATTTAATAAACCAAAATTCAAATTAAATAAAATTCGAATTAAAATTACTAATAAACAAAAAAAAAATTAAAAAAACTAACTTTTACACGTACCACTGCCTGGGAGGCCGCAGCCCCACAGGTGGTGGTACTGCGTACCACCTTGTGGTGGCCGCAGCCCCACAGGCGATGGTACTGTGTACCACCCTGTGGTGGCCGCAGCGCCCATAGCCTGTGGTGGCCGCAGCTAACCACGGTGGGGTCGTGGGTGGTACGACCTTGGCCGACCCCGACCCCCACAAAATTTAATAAATATTTTTTTTATTTTAAAGTTAAATTTATATTTTTAAACATTATTTTGACAAATATTTCTCTTACGGAAAAACTTGAAATAAAAGCCATTAAAATGCACAGTTATATATTCAATATATAATTTTTTTGAAATTTGAACTAAATAAAAATTTATTTATATATATATATGAATTTTAAAAGAGTCCAATAAATAAAAATATATATAAATGAATTCAAAACAATCCATATAAATAAATTGTTTTCCCTAATAATTCAATATAGATCTGGACATATAAAATCAAACAATAACAAAAAGGATTTTCTCTTTCACAATCTAAAATAATTTTGGACATACAAATTTTAACTAATAAAAGAATTTTCTTTTCAAAACAATTGTTTCCATCATTAAGTTTTTATGAGGATTTTCAGTAAACAAATAAATAGAGCAACAACACTACAAAGCTTTAGTAAATAAATAGAGAAGCAACACTACAAAGCTTCAGTAAATAAATAGAGCAGCAACACTGCAAAGTTTCAGTAATTGATAATGACTTCTAACTAATTGAATTATGCAATTTTGGATAATGCATTATCATATAACACTTTATTCAGACATTATGCAATTCAGGAAACCATATCTATAAAATCATAAATAGCTGATTATGAAATTCTAGACCACGAAGTAGTGTATAATGCATTCGTGTAGGCATTATGCAGGCTCAGGTATTTAAATATATTATGTATATGACTAATACACATATACATGTATGAAAAAAAATGTATGCTATTGTTTTTGTATGTATTGAAATATATGCATAAATACAACTACATCTATAATGTATGCTTATAATAAATTTGGCAGTCATGTTTGCTGAGGATTCTTAAATTGATCTTCATCCATTTTGAATTAATTTCTCCTTTTGTTTTATAGCTTAAATTAATCGTTCTATAAACTCAGATTCCATACCAGACATCACTGGGGATCCCAAAAGCAAAAGATTTGAATATAAAATAGATAAATCTTTATAATAGTGTATACAACGTATAAATTTTAAATATAATTAGACAACTAAAAGAAAATAATTACTTTTCAAAATATATAATGTCACATACATGTACATGCCTTAATCTAACAGATTTTCTATATGCAGTTACACTATTTTTCAACTGTATAAACATATTATAATATTTAGCCATGGAAATCAGAATGATGTGCTTAGGCATTACAGAGATTTTTGTTGCATAGTTCTTCCTATTAGAAAGACTAACAATTTCAAAAAAAAATAATGTGATCAAATCCCATCTAGTGTGATTATCAGAGAATAAGATTTATTATCTTAAATAGAGTATTATTTAATTAATCTTTAAAATTAGAAGATATGTCAACTTTCTTTTATCTATTGAACTCGTTCTATATTCTGTTTCTCTCCTCATTGTTATCACTTTATTTTTATTATAAAATGAAATATTTGTAATTTCATGATCCCCAATATACAAAGTATAATTTTATGTTATATTGTTCGCTGTTGTTTTTGGGTAGTCTAGTGAGCTGAATTGTAAACAAAAAAAGAAAACTGCTTGCACACATTTGAGAGTTACGGTAAACAATTTATGGGTTCTAATCCTTGGGTTTTCCCCTTTCTAAATCATATTCAAGTTTAAAATTTGGTTTAGTATTGTGAAAGTTATGGCTGTTTCAATATCATTAATTTTGCTGTGATCAGCAAGATGAAAGTGTTTGATCAATTTACTATAAAACTTTATTTCTTAATTAGGTTCGCTTAAACAATTAAGATAGTAGATTGTTTTAGCATTATACTGGTTGTGTTTGTTTGAGTATTTTTTTATGTTTTCTACATTATCGGTGTCCTATACTAATGCTCTCAAATGAAATTACCTAGAGAATTGGTGTATCCAAATCTTTGTTGAGCTTTTCTTGAGATAACTATATAATTGTGTGTAAGTGATGATATTTTGTGTGAACTCATTGGTATATTATCTTCTATTAAGAATAGGTCAATTGTACTTGTATGGGATAATAATATATTTTATATGAGTGTTGTCTATACCATCCTTTATTTCTGAAGTTATTGGGAGGTCCTATGGGTGTACCTATGTTAATATTTTGATTACCCTTAATATCGTGTCTTGTGATTTGAACTTTGATGATATACATAACTGTCAACCAAACTAGTGTTGGTTCAAGTCCATTGTTGACTATTCTAGGTATTTACTAAACTATTGCAAGATTAGTGGTGAGTTGAACCTGAAGGATAATATCATTATTGACCAGCCCGTTTTATTTTTGTGAAAGTTCAAAGTGTCGAACTACGGTGCCTCTGCGAATTACATATGTAGGCAAGGTCATCTGATGACGAGCCCCCGAGGACTAGGTCTGGCCCCTAGGATTTGTCCTCATATATATATATTTTTATGGTTACTATTGATATATATATATATATATATGTCATTGTTGGCATATGACTTATAATTAATGTTTCATGTTAATTTTGGGTTGGTTGAACTATTTAAGTCTACCTTAGAGATGTGGATACCACGTCTCCTCTCGAACTGACCATGATGGTCTAAGAAATATAGTTATCAAACTAAAATATTATAGTTTATGTGAGGTCAAAAGTTGTATGCTTTCCTTTAGTGCTTGCTTTGGTAGCAAACTTTGAGAGTTTTGCAAGCGTATGCGAATGAAATTTGAAAATTGTGTTTTGTTCTTAACTATATTTTGGAGTGTTAATTTTAGGGCATTACATTTGGTATCAGAGCCCGGTTGCAAAACTAGGATCTCTGGGTAGTGATGTTGCTAGGTGGAGTTGCTTGTGTGAAATTTTGTTGTGTGCTTGCCTCCTTGTTGTGACTGATAGTTGAAATGACCTTATGGGATTCTAAGTTGTTTTCATCATTCTTTGATAAATTTGATTGTGAAGAAGTTGATTAGCCTAGTTTACAGATTTTGACTTGCCAAGACTTAAATATAAATGAACCTATGTATCCTCTCATAAGACTTGTAAGTGTTTAAGATAAACAAGAGTAGGAAAATTAAATGTGTCAATTGTATGTCTCGTTCATGTTGATTAGCATGTTATGGTGAATTATCATTGTGAAGACTAAGTCAATCTGGAATGAAAATAGAAATGAAAACATGGTGAATGGTTAGAAAGCTAGGGATATTACTATTATAGAATCCACCCTCGTGTTATCCTATAACCTTGAACCTTATGGAGATGAAAGATGATTCTTAAGACATGACTATTATGTAGACAATACAACTATACTAAATTAAAAATCATCTAACTTCATAATGCAAGTGAATAACTTAGTGTAAAACACTATAATACTTATATCTAAATCTATGTAGCCTTGGGGTGATTTGAAAATGTAATTCTTTTCTTGTGTGTGGAGAAATGAAGTGTTTCCAAATAGTGCATGTTGCCTTAAAATCAAATGAATGCATGTTTGGTGTAAAGCTATTCTGAAGATAGGAAAGAAATATGTTTGATTGGGTAAAATACTTTGGTCCCAAAATTGCATTCCTACCTAGGATGTATGCATGAACTTGTGTATGGAATCAATTAGCATTGAGTAAAATTTTAGAGACAAACTAGAATAGTGAAACCATGTGCATGGGATATAAATAATAATGATGGTAAGGAAAAGAATGCATTAGTAAATCTTGCCTTGTTTTATTTCAAATATAAGCTCTTCTTTCATTGCATCGTATGCCTGAAAAGTAAAATGTCATGTGCATTGTAGTAGCCTTACATTGGTAACACTTAGGTTCCCAACTGCATTAGAATTAATAGAAAATCATATAAATGATAACTCATTATATCCTATTTAGAGATGCAAATACTAACTGCATGGCTAAGTAATTTTTATTTTTTATTTTTATTTTTGTGAAAAGAATGTTGTGCTTGTGGTGCTAATAAATTAGACTATGCTTTCTTTATCTTGTGTTGAGTATGCCTTGTTTGAGAAGACACTTTATCATGATCATGTGTGCCATTTGGTAGAACATAATATCTTGTGATTTAATTATAGGTAAAGAAATGAGTTGTTCCAAAGGTGAAAATTGGAAATGGAGTTATTTTGTATTCCCTGCGGATGTGAATACCCTATAATAGTTTTATGTTGTGTATTGTGGTGACTTTGTGGATAGACCAAGTTGCAAGAGTAAGTGTATGTTGTGCATGTTTGACTCATATGGAATGAAGTGATAAAATTTTGGATAGTTAATGTGACTTGTCATGGCTGGGCTCGATGCTGTATGTTTGTGCCCCCAAGTCACAGAATCTGAGGAGTATCCCATTCTGGGACAAAATTGAGAATGGACATCTAATCACGGTCTACAAGATCATTGTGTATGGCATAGTTATCTTTGTATGGTTGGTTTGGAGTAGGGGTGACAGTGATTATGTATTTATTAGGTGCAATGTAGTATATATTCCATGATGGTAGTCTTATGACAATGTGGCACTCTGGTGTTTGGGTTCACACTTGTGGGGTAAGCGTTGACTTCAGTGTTGCAATAGGTTGAGGCATGTTGCCATGTGGGAAATTGGACTTCTAGGGCATTTGCACCACAATCAGAAAAAAGTTCATGTTAGTCATTGCTGGGCTCTTGGATGTTTGTTTAAACAGCAAACTCACTCCCCATGAGAACACCTTGTTGGGTTCTGCATGCAAACCTAATGCATAGTCATTGCACCAAGCCATGGGCCAAGGATGGGAATTTTCAGCAGACACAGGTGCCCTGTTATGGCAGTGAGACACACCCATTCCTGTTGTGGTGTGAGGACATGCCAGGTGATTCCATCGGCCAGTGGGGACCACCGTTCTCTGCCTTGTTGGGAGACCTTGTGATGGGCCCCATGGAGGTAGGAACCATTATTCATTTGTGGGGACAGTTCTTGTGCTATTATAGCGGTTTGAGAACATAGTTACTCCACTGGTGACGTCGATCTTGACAATGGATGTGCCGAGGTATGGTGGTGAAATAAAGGTGAACATGATTACCCGTGCGACGTTTGCTTTGTCCATGCCGGCTTTGTGTGATTTTTACCGATTGCGTGAGCTGCCGGCCGTTGGGAGTTATTTACTTGGTAATTTTGCCTCAGGACTTATTTAATTACACAATTTTGAATTAAGTTTGAAAGGTTGCAATATAGCTACAATTGATCTTTATCGTGTTTTTCTCTTGAATTTATAGTTTCCTCTTTGAAAGTTTTATTGAAACTTTGGTTTGTGACCTTATGTTACTCAATTTGAGGCTTTCTCCTTGTTTGAAAATTGTTGGCATGTGTGGTGTAATGTGAAATAAGTAAATTGCCATATCCCGGGGGGTTCCCTGGCAGGTCGTATGGGGGAGTAGATGCACTGGGGAATTATTTTGAAAGGGGTTGTGAATGGGACTGGTATGGGACGATCATTAATCCATTCTTCCCTTTGTTCTATGATTATTCTTATCTATATGGAGGAGTCCTTAGAGAAGGGCCTCGAGACCATCTTTCCTTATTTGTTATGGTATCCAGGAATATCCATCCTTATAAACCCCATTGTGTGAGCCTTATGTCATACATTATGTGATTATATGAGGACAGGCGCACCCAATTGGGAAGAGCATCCTTACTATTGTTCTGTGTACATGTGAAATTGCAAGTAAATGTGATGTGGCATATCTATGAACTATGTGCAAAAGTAACAAATAATGCAAGTTAAGGTTCCTTGAGACATGGTATGAGTGTCATGATTGAGATATGGTATGAGTACCATAATTATAAGACCTAAAGTGTTCTCTTAATGGCATATTTGGACAAAATATGAAGCTAATAATTTTGTGACATGAGTTGAAATCGGAACATAGATATCTCCTTTACATCATGACTAATGTTTATAGTGCAAGGGGACTATGTGGTATATCAAAGATGATAATTTGGTTGATATGTTTTTGTAAACCTAATTGAAGTTGGTTACATTATCAATAATTTATAACTACATAGATAGTTGTTAACATTGTTATATTGGTGCACCAGATAAACATTCTATTGTGAAAATTTTTCTTAATAATTTGGATGAGCAATGCATAGAAATGATGTTTCTAATGTGCACTTATAGTTGAACGTTTGATTATTTCATCAAGAAAATGGTTAGGTAATTGGTATGATTAACAAATTTATGTGTGTTCTTTATTAAGATTATAGCCTCAAACCTTGGAGACTTATATTTATGTGCATGTGCATTAATGTGATTTTTTTATTTATACTTGGGTAACTCTAGCTGGATTAACATTCTAGTTAATTTATGAGTTAAGTTTAAACTAGGTTGTATTGGGTTTTGAACAGGACCAAGATACTATCCATTACTCTTTCTTAGGCATGTCAAGAGTGATATGGTGAAGTCGACTTGCTTGATATAATAGCTGTTCTCGAATGTGTGACTTTGTGTGGGGATTTATACCCAATTTGTAGTGACTTCCAGGAGGAAGTCCAATCTAAGGGGAGGGGAATGTAAGGCCCTACCCTTAATGCAATATTAATATCTCTTGCATTTATTTTAGTAAGTTACATTATTCTTGGTTAGTCGAGTTGGATTGATATATAATGGGAGTTTGATCTAATACCTATAATGGATAAATTAATTTTTAAAAAAGGTACTCATAATGTTAATCATATAACTATCTTTATCAATATTAATTTCATCTTTAATACTATTATTAATATAAATAACATCGATATGCAAATTAATATATGTATTAATTCTATTGTTACTATTAATATTAAGAATTGAACTAATATCATTAATTACGTTGTTGTTACATCTATTATGGATTTCACCTATGATTAATATTATAATTAGTCAAGTGGTATTATCATGAATTATAGATTTCATATTAACGTGACTTTTGATTGAGGGATGATACACTAACATCAACCATAAAATTTAGCAGTTAATGTTATGCTCTACTATTGTAGCAACTTTAACAAAATATGATGAAGATGAATTTTGAATATTGTGTCTTCTTAGCATAAATACAACGTACCTAAGGAATTGTAATAATGCAGTGGATGGGTAGGAATTTAAATAAAACCTATTATCCTCCCATCGATTTATTCACAATCCTACCGAACTTGTCAATGTCAGGAGGGGTCATTTAAGGCACAGATCATCCAACAGGATTAAGTCAGCTTCTTTGATAAATTCACTGCCTAAACTCAATGATCATCTGAACTTCTTAATGTTTCATGTCAGGGGAAATATTATGTATTTATCTACTTTATTCTTCTTTCAACCACTCAGCTCAGGAATGTCTTTTCAGATCTTTTTGAGATCTAGTTTTTAATTACCTCTGTGATCTATATTCACTCTGCTATATTTCGTACAATAAGCTGAAACATTAATGGCATATTGATCACGAGTTGCATAACTCTTATATCATGTTGATTGTGATATGGATTTATAATTGGAGAAACTTAATATAGTCTAATGGCGGATCATCATGTCAAAGATCTTCCACCACCCTAATTAATGGTAAGAGGGTGTACCTTGATATAGGTAGCATGCTTTTTCTTTTGGTTTGAGAATTATGAATAAAGAGGTTGAAGTTGAGTACCATATGAAAGTGGGGAAGCAGTAAAGGTTATGTTGACTAATCCAATGGTTCGCCAACTTTCCATTATTGCTTCACCTAAAGATGACCGTTGGGAGACGTCGAGGGCCATGATAATTAATGAAAGGACGACCTTTGGGCAAGTGAGGAGGGGGGCGCAAAATTTAATGAGATTTATTGTGTGTGATTGCTGCACATCAGGGATGTCCTGTTTCCACAGTTGAGGAGAAGAAAAAAAAAAAAGAGGGATGGTTGTTTATGGAAAGGGGGATATTAGTGGGTATTGCAATCGCATTTGGGGGGAGGATATGCATCCATAAGATCGTAACAATAAGGGATGGATCCTAGAATTAGGTGGCTGCTCTCTAGATTTTGCATTTCAATTCTCATAAATTTCAGTCATGGAAACCTTGAGTGTGAAGGTGCACATAGTGTTCCGGTCAAAATACAGCTCCCTACTGGGCCATTGGTTGAAAGTTCACCAGAGCAATTTGAAAGGGGGAACATAACAAGGACCATGAGGATGCATACCCGACTTGAACCTTGTGCAATAATCTCGAAGGGCTCACTGGCTTCACGTCACTAGCTGTGCAGAATCTAAAGGTGAGTTTCTTTCCATGATCTCAAACGGTTTATTTCTGATAAAATCCACCTATAGCCAAATCAATTTTCTATAAGTGAAGACTACGTTGCTACGACCATCTCATTTATTCTTAATGGCTATGTGTTTTCTTAGTCGAGTTGTGAATAGTTACTGCTTATTGTGGTTTATTTATTGAATATAACTATTAAGACTTAAAGAGAGATATTATTATTGAATGTTTAGCCTCCTAACTGGAGGAGAGGAATTTTGATTGTTCGGCCTTGCCTTTGTTCCAGCAGTGAATTTATTGTATATGTTTGAATTTTGTTTTATGCGCAAAGCCTTTCAACTTACTCAATGTTGTTTTTGTGTTTCATACTCTGGAGTTGAGCCAATATTTCTTTAAAATGAAATGAAAAGAAAATCCTTTCGGCATACCCGTTTATGAGCATGGGGCTTCCCATCATTATAAATGAGTATACCAGCATTTGGAAGACAACTCAGTATTTATACTGGTTGTTGTTAAAAGCCCTCAACTCAGTTAATAAGTTGTATTATGTGGTAGATGCCTTTTAGCCTCCAACAATAACCAAGTAAATAGTGCATCATGTCAGAATTAGTAACCTGCCTCTGTCGTTACTCTAGTTGTGTGAAGTCTCATCTACTCTTAGTTGCGAGTTGTGTGTGTGGCCTTACTAACTGAGTCAGCAATCTGGTTTTAAATAATGATGTGTTAACAACTGAACTAAACCTTTGCAAGAACCGAGTGTCTTACAGCCAATCATTTTACTGCACAAATAGATTATTACTGGATAGGACAATTTAAGACATCCATTTTCCTTTTCCTAAAACTTTAGGTGTTGGTTACCTTTAAAATAAATACTTTTGTCGATTTTTCCTTATAGATACTCTACGCAAGGAAATTGTGTCATTGTTAAATTAACTTCATGTCTTATCAACTGCGCTTGAAATTAAAAGCAAAGCTAAAATTCTTGGTTCTCGTATCTGCATAATGATGAAGGATCATGTTGCAGTGTTTCACATGGGGGCAGTAAATGCACATTATTAAAATTATTGTATTGCTCACCTTGAGGTCTGAGGGACGCGGGCAGCTATTTTAAAGTGGGACCAGCATATATATCAGCTGAAGGCTGCTCCATATAACCCATTTTCTGAATGCAATCTGCAAGTCTTGGACACTGAGCTTTATTCAGATTAAATAATTAATCAAACTGGTTTCAATGTGGGTCATAATCTAGCCCAACAGTCAAAGAGGATTTTTGTGACTTCCTCTGGTAGAATTCAACTGGCTCAAGATAATCACATTTTGTGTTTGGATTTTAAATGAATATTACAAATAATCAACTTGTTCAAAAAGTTTTGGGGATAGCTTTTTGGGAATATTTGGAGAGACCACCTGAATTTCAGACGATGCAAGCCCTGCAAATTAATAATAAAAAAAAGAAATATTAGTTTCTATGTTGTGAAAATAGTTTGTATAATATCATAACAAATAAATAGAGCAGCAACATTGCAAAGCTTCTCTAAATAAATAGAGCAGCAACACTACAAAGCTTCAGTAAATAAATAGAGCAGCAACACTGCAAAGTTTCAGTAATTGATAATGACTTCTAACTAATTGAATTATGCAATTTTGGATAATGCATTATCATATAACACTTTATTCAGACATTATGCAATTCAGGAAACCATATCTATAAAATCATAAATAGCTGATTATGAAATTCTAGACCACGGAGTAGTGTATAATGCATTCGTGTAGGCATTATGCAGGCCAAGGTATTTAAATATATTATGTATATGACTAATACACATATACATGTATGAGAAAAAATGTATGCTATTGTTTTTGTATGTATTGAAATATATGTATAAATACAACTACATCTATAATGTATACTTATAATAAATTTGGCAGTCATGTTTTCTGAGGATTCTTAAATTGATCTTCATCCATTTTGAATTAATTTCTCCTTTTGTCTTCTAGCTTAAATTAATCATTCTATAAACTCAGATTCCATACCAGGCATCATTGGGGATCCCAAAAGCAAAAGATTTGAATATAAAATAGATAAATCTTTATAATAGTGTATACAACGTATAAATTTTAAATATAATTAGACAACTAAAAGAAAATAATTACTTTTCAAAATATATAATGTCACATACATGTACATGCCTTAATCTAACAGATTTTCTATATGCAGTTACAATATTTTTTCAACTGTATAAACATATTATAATATTTAGCCATGGAAATCAGAATGATGTGCTTAGGCATTACAGAGATTTCTGTTGCATAGTTCTCCCTATTAGAAAGACTAACAATTTAAAAAAAAATGTGATCAAATCCCATCTAGTGTGATTATCTGAGCATAAGATTTATTATCTTAAATAGAGTATTATTTAATTAATCTTTAAAATTAAAAGATATGTCAACTTTCTTTTATCTATTGAACTTGTTCTATATTATGTTTCTCCCCTCATTGTTATCACTTTATTTTTATTATAAAATGAAATATTTGTAATTTCATGATCCCCAATATACAAAGTATAATTTTCTGTTGTTATGTTGTTATATTGTTAGCTGTTGTTTTTGGGTAGTCTAGTGAGCTGAATTGTAAACAAAAAAAGAAAACTGCTTGCACATATTTAAGAGTTACGGTAAACGATTTCTGGGTTTTAATTCTTGGGTTTTCCCCTTTCTAAATCATATTCAAGTTTAAAATTCGGTTTAGTATTGGGAAAGTTATGGCTGTTTCAATATCATTAATTTTGCTGTGATCAGCAAGATGAAAGTGTTTGATCAATTTATTATCAAACTTTATTTCTTAATTAGATCCGCTTCAACAATTAAGATAGTAGATTGTTTTAGCATTATAGTGGTTGTGTTTGTTTGAGTATTGTTTATGTTTTCTACATAATCGGTGTCCTATACTAATGTTCTCAAATGAAATTACCTATAGAATTGGTGTATCCAAATCTTTGTTGAGCTTTTCTTGAGATAACTATATAATTGTGTGTAAGTGATGATATTTTGTGTGAACTCATTGGTATATTATCTTCTGTTAAGAATAGTTTAATTGTAATTGTATGGGATAATAATATATTTTATATGAATGTTGTCTATATCATCCTTTGTTTATGAAGTTATTGGGAGGTCCTATGGGTGTACCTATGTTAATATTTTGATTACCCTTAATATCGTGTCTTGTGATTTGAACTTTGATGATATACATAACTATCAGCCAAACCATTGTTGGTTCAAGTCCATTGTTCACTATTCTAGGTATTTACTAAACTATTGCAAGATTAGTGGTGAGTTGAACCTGAATGATAATATCATTATTGACCAGCCTATTTTATTTTTGTGAAAGTTCAAAGTGTCAAACTACGGTGCCTCTGTGAAATATATACGTAGGCAAGGCCATCCGAGACGAGCCCCTGAGGAATAGGTCTGGCCCTTAGGATTTGTTTTCTTATTATTCTTGTGATTACTATTGATATATATATGTTATGTTGACATGTGATATATATAATGTTTCAGATTCTTTTGGGGTTGGTTGAACTATCTAAATCTACCTCAAAGATGTGGATTCCATGTCTCCTATTGAACTGAACATGATGGTCTAAACCTTTTTGTTATCTAACTAAAATAATTATATTTTATGATTGGTCAAAATTCGCATGCCTTCTTGTAGTGTCTACTTTTGTAGAAAAATTTGAGAGTTTTGAAAATGTAAGTGAACGAAATTTGGAATTTGTGTTTTTTCCTTAACTGTATTTTGAGTGTTAATTTTAGGGCATTACACATGCTGTCTATAATGTTATATCAAAAAATAAGAGCGAAAAATCCCAATCCCGAGATATGAGCAAATCCTCATCATGTATTCATCATCATCATCTTGCATTTTCTCATCCACCATCTCTAATAAAGTCTTGGTGGATCCATGGAGCATTGGATATCTTTTCAAACAATCCATCGGCTCCGTGGTAGATTATCGCTGTTTCTTCATCACTCCCGCGTGACACAGTAACATGGGTGTCCGCTGCTCCTGCAAACCATCCATCCCCATCCCATCCTCCAACACACCCCATCTTACACCATCCTGCCTGTACCGCTGCCATCCCCACCTCATCCTTCCTCAGCCCCAAGGCTGTGTGGCTCTCGTGCCCTTCACTTTTGCCTCTGCTCCATTACCTCCTCCACCGCTCAGCCCAGCCCACTGCTCCTGCAAATAAGACTATCCTATCTATTTGCGAGTAGAAAGTCCATTCTGATGAATGCGCCATCCACAGTTTATCAATACCTTGATGCATAGTGTCTATGTGTTATATCAAACATAAGGAATGATAGAAAATCCCAATCTCGAATATGAGCAAATCATCCATCTCATGACCATATCTAATAAAGTCTCGATGCATCATGGACTTATTGGACTTCTGAATCAATCTTGAGGGCGAGGGGAGCTGGCTTAATTCCTTACGCTTCTGGGAGGCAGCGTTGGGGCATCTAAAAATTAGATTTTTTGGAGTTTGGCAACAATTTTTTCATCCGAAGAGCGTTAGTGTTTGAACCAAAGTAGAAGGTACCTCACTTCAAAGAGGGGAAAATGTAGACACTAAAAAATATCCTGAATGATATCATACACTCGAATAAGGTATACTGACATCACTTCATCTTAAAGCCCATCCTCTTTTCACTTAATTGATTAAATTAGCCTATCTATTTAATTAATTATGTCATTTACATCTATTAACCTAATTAATTTAATCGGGTTAATTCACTCCCTTTCGTGCTAACATTTCAACTCATTAAATTAAATAAATCAAACTATTTAATTTAATTCCCTAAGTCTTCTTATTTAATTAAATAACCCTAAGCTATTTAATTAAATGTCATTTCACCTTTCCCCATTCATCAAATCATTTAAATTAATGATTTATCATCTAATTCTTCAAAAACCCCCTAATTGTATGATTAACATTGTTTGATTATCAATTATTAACTAATCTAATTTCCCTCCCACTTGCAAGGGAATATGCCTCCTTTGCACATTCCTCCAAAAGGGGAATATTCCCTCCCCTTTTGCACAATTAAACTTTGTTTTAATTTGCAAAATATCATTTTTCCTCACCCATGAGAATATTCCAAAGAATAATCTTTTCTCTTCAATCATTTGAAAAAGGGAATATTCTCACTTAGCTTCATATGCAAGTTAAATTGTGACTTCTTGTGCAAGTTAACTTTTGACCTCTTGTATAGGTCAAAAATGTGTTTGTTCAAAGGAATGAGAACCCTTGATTAAATCTCATCTTGCATTCTCACCTGTTGATGAGAATCCATGATCCATGCCTCTAATTTCCTCCATCCTTGACTGCTGATTAGAGTTTTCAATCTCAACCCTCCATTTCTCATTTGTTTTCCTATAAATAGATCACTATTTGGAGACAAATGGATCCATCTTTTAGAGAAAATTAATGCTATTGAAATCACTCACACTCACTCATATTTTGCACACATTTAGCATATTTTAGTTTAAATTAGTTGCATAATAGCTTAGCTTCCATTAATGGCTTCCATAATGCATCCATTTAGCTAATTACATAATTAGGGTTTGAATCTTTTTAGTTTAAATCTCATTTAGATTAGCTTAGCAATTACATATCTACATTTTTTAGCATAAAATCATGTTAGATTAACTTTTGCATCATACTCATTTTAGCATAAATCGTGTTTCCATTCACATCTCACAACCGTTTCATCGATTCTCTTCAATAGAATCGATTGAAACAAGCTCATTGATCACAAGATTGGGAAAGGGTTGCCATTCCACATCAATGCGACACCACTCCCAAAACGGGATAAGTTTCGAATGGGTTAGAGTAGGCATTTTAAATGTTTTCGTAATTTAGAATACTTTGCTTTGATGAATGTTTAGTTTAACTTCAATTCGATTAATCCTATTTATATTGAGTATTAGTGGCTTTGTTATGCTTCGATTCATGGATTAAGCGTAATCATCTCATACTAATATCCTTGATTGCATTCTAGCACTAGGAGGGAAAAACTGATCAAATTTAATCAATTTCTATCTTGAATTTCGCTTATTTTGACTCTTACAGGAAAGAGCGACGCCCAAAAGAATTTCAGTGATGCACTTTGCTAGGTGTCACCATATAGTGACACTATCATAATCTAAAACAATGATGCCTATTAAATATATCAATGCTAATTGGAGGTGTTATGGAATAAATTGGTATTAAGGGTTTTATTGTTCCAAGAGTTCCTTTTCTTGGACATATTCTTCTCACATCATATCATCTACTATTACTTTTTCATTGATTGTCATCATTTTCATCTCAATTCTTTATTTTTCTAGGAGTATGTTTTTTAATGTTGTTTTATTCTAAACTTTTACTTTTTCTTTGATGTTTTGTAGCCTCTTTTGTATTTTTAGCATTCTTATTCCTTGTACACTTAGTGGCTATGTCCACTAGTTATATAGGAGTCCCATGATGTTTAGGATTTTGTACCACATTTTTTCGAAACAAAACTGGCATATCATGGTTTATGTTCCTCTTGTATAGTCAGATCAATAAGGAAGTGATATGATATCATTATTTTTCTTATTTGAGAGTATTGCAATATCGATTTTGAGAGACAAGAAATAGAAAGCGAAATCGATTGAGCCTTTTGGCAATGTTAGTGAAGACCGCCCTCTGATAATTCCAAGTAAATTTTTCATTGGTTGGAGCAATGTTGATGATACTGTTACGATTCACAAAGTCTATGAATTCTATTTGTGATTGGTTTTGTTTCCATATTCCACCTAGTTTCTCTTGGGTGTCAATTATTGCATTGAAGTCTCCTCATACCACAAAGTCAAGGTTGGCTATTTTTGAGAAATCCTAGCTTATCTTGTTCCATAGTTTCATTTTATTTGTTGATTTCATCAAACCATATATATTGAAGATCAAAAAATTAAATCCATGTTTAGGCTGCATACCTTTGTCGATAGCTAATTGGTATTGAATATTTGGGTTGCGATCAATATCTTGTTTGGTTTATATAGTATTTCCAATCCACCAGATGCTCCTGTAGCTTCAACATAAATGCCTTCCAATCCTTTACAATGTTTGATGAAAGTTTTCATCTCTAATTCATTTATTTTGTTTCTTGTAATAGTATGAATTCAATCAATTGATTGTCAAATTGGTGCTTGATCATCAACCTTTTGTTAGGGTCATTTAAGCCCCTAACATTCCATATAAGAATCTTCATTTCTCTCCAAGGGAAATCCCCCCTTAGATCTCAACAAGTAAGTTTTGATTGATGTTTGATCACTTGTTAGAGCTTCCTCCTTATAACATCCTACTCCTTACAGGGAGTTACCATGAATTATTCACCAAATAGTAAATAACTAAAAACATAGGTGAAAATAGATACAATTCTTTTCTTTAAATATGGAACATGCTTCTGCACAACTGTTACCTTAAAGATATAACAAAACATTTATACAATATTTTCCAATTGAAAAGAATAAACATCTAACACTTTTCCCTTTCAATTCAATGATTACAATTTAGTAAACCATAAACAAATACTAAAAGAGAGTTAGGTCAGAGATCCTTATCTAGATTCTTGTTGTCTTCCAAGACTCGACATGCCATCTACAAGAGGGAGAGTATCACCCGGGTGCTTTACCTTCAACTACAGACTTAAGTGGTCCCCCGCACACCTTCCTAATTGGAAGTGGCCTTGCTCTTCAATGAAGGGATTAGTCGAGAACCCTCTTAAATCTGCCATTTGAGCTCTGGTCTTGTGCCCTACTCAACTAATATGGTCGCACAACTATGGATACCCTCCAACTATGTATGACATCTCTGACTAGCTAAGTATCTAGGTCATAGTGAACCGACAAGTGCATGTAGAGAAAAATGCACTCACTATGGCCATAGTATTTGTATCATAAATACAATCGTTGCTAAAAGCGAAGTCGTATGTTTACTCACCCTACTCTTCTTGGAATACCTTTCCTGACCTAGGGTATATTGGAACTACTATTCCACCCAATGAATAAATTCAAGAAACTTATAATAGGACAAAACTTGTCTTACTAAGCATAACTCAGCTGAGTTGATAAGGTGTCGGACCATTCTCAAACCCCGCGTTTCTTAGTGTAACTAACGGGTCTTGGAAATTGCCATTGGTTCAAGTCCTTATAAATAATGAGTCAGTAAATTTCAAAACTAAATTACTTTTTTGACCTTGAATATCCATGTTACGTTCTCATAAATTCTAGGAACTTGGCGACTGCCACTTATTCAAGTCTTTAACCATGAGAAAGTTTGATCTCTTACTCTATGCACATACAGTTATTGCTGATGACTTTACTACCATCGACTAGTTTCAATTAGTCCCAAATTGGAAGAATTGACTAATTTTCAACACATATAATAATAACTATTATTCTTTAAGCTGAAGATTCCTTCCTCTTTTT
>VDFB02000003.1:488897185-489015619 GCA_007258455.2 Sequoia sempervirens
ATTATTTTACAATTAGTTTTTATTTCTCTCATTTGTATTTTTTACCAAGTCTTTGAAATAATTATTTTTGCTTGTGTTTTTCAAGTTTTTATCTCTATAGAGCTACACCAAGGTTAATATTAATTGATTTCCCTTCTTTCTTTATGTATATTAATGATGTAATCTTTCTAGATGACTTTTCTTATAAGATTATGGATCACAAAAGTTGTAGGCATTTAATCAATTATTGATGAGGAGGTGCATGGTTACTTTCTAAGTTGTAACTTGTCCATCAATGCTAGTGTATATGTCAATTACTCTTGTTTGTAGTCTAAAGTGTACCTTTCAAAATACTTGTAATTTATCCCCATAAATATTCTAGTAACATTTTCTTCTCCATAACTTTGAAGTCTCTATTTATTTATTATTTTAACCATGGAGGGTTATGTTTTGAATTTTGAACTATACATATCTTGTAGTCTTAATGTTATGTCAATTATTCTTCTATTTTGTGGTTTTTAATTTTGATTCAATAAATTCCTATCAATCATTCCTGTAGAAGATTTCCTTTTAGAATTATGCATCCCTAAAGCTTGAAGTTTTTAATCAATTATTATTTAAGAGGTGGATTGTTTTTTTTATCTTTTAAACTCACAACTATTATATTCTTAGTATCAATTATTCTTCTTTGGTATTAAGGCTTTTAGTCTACACAACATCAACTTTTTCAGAGTGCTAAGCCTTTAGAAACCTAATTTCAAGACTCTTTGGTAGCTAAAATATTATGTTACAGAAAATCAAGTATCTCTCTAATGGGTCTCATGAATCACTAGTAGTAAACCATAGCCATGAGTCTTCATTTAACATTTTAATACTAAGCTATCCAAGAAAATTATTGAAAATTTCTTTTGTATAAATGATGTTTTTTGAGCTAATAATTGAAGGAAAATGTAGTTCAAATCATGTTATTTTCATTATTTGTTTGGTTGGGGAGAAATTTGTTTAGGTAAGTCTAAAATGAAATTGAGATTTGAAAAAATTAACATGTGTCTTTTATATTCATATCAATATATAGTTAGTAGATTATAGAGCATTATATAGGAAACAAATATTTGTAGAAGCATTGAAACTGAAGAAAAATAGGGTTTCCCAAAATGGAAAGGTAAGTCCAAAGGGAGAAATTATACCCTACCTTCCTACAATCATTAGGGAATGAGATCCCCATAATGAATTCATTAACAACCCCTAGGTGAATCAACCCAATGTGAGAATCTTCAGGTTTCCTTATGCTTTGAAGGACATGGGTCAAGGTCAACCATGACTTTTGGGAGAAAATTTGAAAGTAGTAAATAAACTCAAAAATGCAAGCTACCACTTTGATCTTGTAGATGAAGCTCAATACTAAAAAAAACACAAAACTTCCTACAAATATGAGAAGGGGATAATACTATTTACCAGTCACAAAAACACTATTTCAGGAGGCTATCTGAGACTCACTCACCCATGGGTGAATGGGTCTTTGTAAGGCTTTCCAAAATTTATTTCTAGGTCCTTTGCTCATGTGTTTGCACTTCTAGATCCTCTAGGTTTCATAGTCGGATAGTTAGAAATAAATTCAAGATATGAGTTTCCATGAGATGGAAACAAAGGTGACAAAAAATGCAACTTTGCAATTTTACACTTTTGAGATCTTCAAATTTTCTTCAACCTATGAACTTGTAGATCTACAACACATAAAGAGAAAGGGAAAAATGTTTTTTTTTAGTCAATGAAGTTTTACCTTAGTCAACCCCATTTTGGTAATTAAACCTTGAAATGAAACTAGTGGAACCCCTAAAAATATTTTGTTCGATTGATTTTAGATGCATATTTGGTTTCCTTTTCTGGTCTGGAATGAGTCTTGCATCTTAGGGTTTTAGTTTTACCTTTTGTTCTAGGGTTTTATCTATGTCCTAAACCATTTTGAAAAATCCTATGTGTTAAATCCCTTGCATACATTCTAATTTGAAGTTAACTAGTGTTAGCCCATTCTTGGTATATCAAGTTACAACTAATGTCATCTAACCCATTTATTTCTTAGCCCCTAGTAGCTAGTGTTCCTAGTTGTTAACTGTCGAATCATTTTAAATCAAGTCATATCTTATAAGGGTCTGAAAATGTTAGGAGAGTTTTAAATCTTTTAAATAATTTTCATTTATCCTAAGTAGAAATCTATGGTATGCCTAAAGTATTTTATCACTAGCAGTCGCATGCATAGGCATGCAACGATTAGCTAATAGGAGTCCATCGTAAATCGGCACCCAATGGGAAATAAGGAAGGAACTTGTTTTTGCAATGAAATGGGAAGTGTAAATATTGTAAAATATTTGCAATTGCTTGAATGAGTCAAAAATGGAGAACATGTTAATTATTCAATATGGAATAACGAGAGGCTAGTTTATAGTAGAAGGTGAATATTTTGATGGGAGGTTAGTTTATAGTGTACTTTAATGTTATATGACAAACAATGCACAAGAGATTAAAAATAATTTGGATAAAACAAGAGATTGATTTTTGTGTTTCCACATCAATTGTTTTTAGTTGGAAATTGATTATGGAAATGTAAAATAAAACCATAGGTCATCTTCATTATTTACAATGTAACCATTACTTCCAATCTCAATTAATTAATCATCAATGATTTTGATTCATAATATGAGGATAATGATTTTTTTAAATAATTTTTATTAATAAAACAAATTTTATAAATTGAATAGAATATAAATTTATAAATTATTAGTTTTGTTAATAATAATAATTTATGTCCAAAATTTAAGGTGTTATGTATTTTAGTATAATATTTCTTAGGCTTCTATGGACATCTATATTTGATGTTTTTGTTTAGGTTAATCAATCGTTTGATAAATTATTATTTAAATATCTTAAGATAAGGCAATCCATGCGAGATTAATAACCATATGGATGATAGAGGAAAATGATCTTTGATTTTTTTATTTCATTACTTGAATAACAATATTTTTTTCAAAATGATTTTAATTAATAATCTTAGGAGAATGATTTTACAATCAAATTTTTCTTTAAAAATTACTTTTGAAAAATTAAATACAATTTAAATTTTGAAATAATTAGTTTTGTTACTAATAATTATTTCCCTTCAGAATTTAAGATATGATAGAATTTTTAGAACAAATAGTACTCAAAGAAAAAAAATCCCCATAGTCATTCAAGACTAATTTATACCATTTTAGATGGAAAATGAATGAACAAACCTTAGGAGAAGAAGAATGCGATGACACGAGACACATATTGTGCATTTTTACAATAATTGAATTTAAAGGTATCTCTTGCTTTGTGAGGAAACAATGATTTATTTGGGTTGGCAAAAGATATTCTTCTAAATGAATTAGAATAAAAAAGAAAACATTAAAAGTAACTACTTGTATATGTACGAAACCAATACAAGTAGTGTGGAACTAAAAAACTAACAATGTGAAGTTAGTTCATATCAAAAGGCGAATCTTATGAATTTGAATTCTATGTACAATTTAAAGTTGTAAATGAAATAATTTTCACACAAAGTTTTTTTTTTGTTTTTATATATATTCATTCAATATGAGCATTGTAAAGTATTATAAACTCAAATATAACATTAAGAACTATTTGCATAACAATGGGAAAATGGTTTTTGTGATTTGGAATGAAAACCTATTAGTTGGAAATTGCCTATCAAATTCTAGAATAAAACTATACGCCATGTTGAAGGAATGGTTTTAAATTCATTAAAGGATTTTTCTTTTTTAAAGGCTTATTATTCATGTGTTATTTTTCTTTTTTAAAGACTTATTAGTCATGTTTTTTTTAAAAAATATATATTTATTTCAATATTAGTTATAATGGTCATGACAAACGAGTTTTGCAAAACAGAAAGATGTTATAAACAGTATGTACTCCATAATTTTGGGAATGTGATGAAATGATACACATACTTTGTATTACTATTTTAATTGAGTTAGAAGGATAACATTGTTTTGAGGGAACATCATAAAGATGTCACTAAATTTGTACAAAAATTTGTGTACACATGTATATATGTAGCAAGAGAAGGATGAAACATCCATGGGAGATATCATGAAGATTCATCATAAATTATTATTTTTATTGAATTAGAAGGTATGCCTTATTTTCAGGCGACATGAGAAACATGATAGTAAATCTATACAAGAATTTGTGTACACATGTAGGTCTGTAACAAAAATATATGACGTCAAATGTAAAACCATAAAACTCGTGCTTGTTTTCCACCCTAGCATATTGACATCATGGAGCCCCATGGACTCTAGCCAAACCCCCGAGCAAGAGAAGGATGAAACACCCATGGGAGATGTCATGGAGTTTCATCATACATCACAGAAAAGGTATCTTGGTTTTCAAATCCCTTTGCATGCTTAAACCTAGTTCCTGCAAATGGAATACAAGGGTATGTTAGTGGACAAGCAAGGAAAATAAAAAAGGAAGGATAAAAAGAAAGTATATGGGTAAAATTAGTATATACAATGTGAGGCTAAAAATAATAAATAATTTTTACAATTAGTTAACCAAAATGTGTCTATTGGAAATGGGAGAGTATTGTAATTACATACACATTTGATTGTGCTCAACAAGGATGAGCTACATTGGACTGAGTCACAAGTCTTGAATGAGCCACCGTTTTTTTCATTTACATATATGGATATGCATATCTACCTATATGTATCAAACCAACACCACAATCGCTCTTTTGATAATGCAACTTAAGCAAAGTATACCTTCCAACACAACAACATTGAATATTGCATTTACTTTAGTGATCGCCATTGAACAACATTGACATGATGGATAAACCCACATTAAATAGAAATTTAAAAACTGGAGAACAGAATAGGAAAATTACCATAATGAAGAGTTTGTTATGGGGGGAGTTGAAACAGATGAGGAAATGTAAAATACCCATGTAAAATGACTTACAAACTTCACAGCACAATAAAATTAAAACCATGAAATCTATTATAGAATGGACCCAAGGAGAACTATTCTTACAATAGCCACATACACAAGCAACAACACAATGGCTCTTTCAACAATGCAACTTAATAAATACATTTTCTTTGCTTAGAAAGAAAAAAAAATAGTTAACAATTTATTATAGGGAGCTTTGAATAAATGATGGGAAAAGAATATCATGCAACATCATAGTAGAAGGCAAGCAATCTATGTACTAGTTGTAAGAGGTATTAGGATGATACTCAAGAATCAGATGTATATCATTCTCTAATGTTTTCCTAATAGTTCTTTTACAATTTTCCTATTTGGACAAGCAATCTATCTCAAGGAAACAATAAAAAATAGAATGGATAGTATAGATTTTGTGTTTAGTTGAGAAGTTCATGTCAAAAAATTGTATCCATGTCTATAAGCATCAAGAAATAGAAAATGATGGAAAGTGGAGACAATAAACCCATGCTCGCTCTCCTTCCCACCATATTAAAATCATGAAGGCTCACAAAAATATGATGAAACATAATGGTATAAGACAAACAATCTATGACACACCTGACTTTTCAATTCCAAATTCAAGCTACATTATTTGGCACTAAACACTATAGACAAATAGGTAAATTGTAAAAGAACTATTAAGAGTATACGTAAGAACCATTGGATAACAAGTGTTTCTTCATGATACTCTTTTTCTAAGTTCACCATAGTAGACCCCTGATTGTTGTAGATTGCTTAAGAATAACAACTCAATGATAAAAAAACTCACAGTAAACATATTCATACAAGACAAGCAGTGTATGTAATAGTTGACCTGTAAATTAAAAATTTGAAAGTTACATTCTTTGACGGTAAACCCACATTAAACAAAACTTGTAAAAGCAATGGATAGCAATAATCTCTACAAAATGGCTATAATGCCATAGAGTTAATTGGGAAAAGAACAATTTGGTGTGGGGAAGTTGAAATAGATGAGGAAGAAAGAATACAATGAAACATATCGATGTAACACACTGAAATCCTAGATAATTTGCATGCTTTCTCGCTTACATAAACAAACCTAGGCAGTTTATTCAAGGAAGGTTCAAGTAGACTAGGGAAAAAACAATCTCATGAAAACATATTAATAGAGGATTCGAGCTATGTTATTTCTTAATAAATATTCAAGACAAATAGAGAAATTGTATAAGAGGTGTTAAAATAAGAACTACTTGCTACAACTCATTTTACATGGTTTATTTGCATAAATGTTTTGTCTATAATAATCAATGCCAATCAATGTAGCTCAAATTATCAATTAAGTCTATGGAACCATACACATTTTGCAGAGATTGATGCATCATATAATTGATGTCATAGCCTAAAGAAAATAAGTGTCATAAAGAATTGGGGTTAAATAATTGATTTGGCAAGCTAAAAAGCTATATGTATACGTGTGTAGGGGAAAATCATTTAGTGCCTTTTAATTGTTATTCTAGTAGCTCTTTTATCTTTTGAAAATGGCTCTTTCAACAATGCAATTTAATCAATATACTTTCTTGTACATTTTGTAGCACATTAGTGTCAAAACCCTCCAAGTTGCTATTGAAAGCAACAATAAGCAGAGAATGAAAAGCATGGACAATAAAATAATAGTTTAGGAAAAATACCCATATAAAACTTAAATATATATATACATGTAAACATATATACACACACACACATGTATACATATATACATATACATATATATACATATATGGATATACATACATATATACATAATACATATAAATATATGGAATTGGTTTTATTTTTTTATTAAGCCTACGACATTATATATGTGTGTGTGTGTGTGTATGTATGTATATATACAAATATATATATACACACACATAGATGTATACACACATATCTATATACAAAATTAGTTTGGTCGCTGTTAAGTGTTATTCTTTCTAATATCTCTTCCTATCTATTCAATTTATTTGTTTGAATTTTTTGATGGGATTTTTGTCAGCCCAATTGTGAATAGGAATTGTTGTGTAATAGCTCTGTCCCAATTTCTCTATTTTTCTATAATATTTAGTGCCAGGGAATGTAGCTTGAATTTTTTATTAAGTCTGTGGCATTTTGTATACATACATACATTTATATATATATATATACACACACACACACACACACACACACACACATTTTTATGTACATATGTATATATACATGTTGTAGACATACAAAATTAGCATATTGCATTTAATCAAGTCCATTGATTAAATAAATCAAGTCTATTTGATTTATCTCTAAGGTCCTTCATTTAAATTAAATAAACACTATCATTATTCCCCTTAGCTAAATAAATCAAAATATTTATTTAACTAAATCTTTATCATCTTTCATCTCCTTTTTTGATTTAGTTTAATTCTCAAATCTAAGTCAAATGGGTCAAATCACCTAATCCTCTTTTAAATTAACTAAATCAGGATTAAATCTAATCTAATGCATGTCACATTCTCTAGATTTTTCTACTTGCACAAATAAAGGATTTTAATTTATTTATTAAATCCTCATTTTCCCTTACCAAGGCATCTTTGGAGAATATTCCCTCAAGTTTGAATTCAAATCAATTTGACTTGTCCCTTCTAACATGGCATTAACTCCCCTCTTACATGACCCCACTTAGCATTTAAGTCTATTTTTTCTCCCTCCAACAAGCCAAATTTGAAATTTGAAAAGGCCAATTAATGTCATTTATTGGCACATTGACCAAAACTTGCACATCCTCCACGCACTCACATGGTGACAAGTGGCTCCTTCCTATTAGTTGAATCTTTGTCCCACATTGCTCTCTTTTGGGCATTCATCCAATTTGATATTCTATAAATTAGATGTCTCATTCCTCATTTTAGCATTGTAGCACCCCTCCATTTTGGCTCTTTTGATCTGACAGTGTTCTTCTTTGTTATGTTTGTTTATGTTTATACTTTGACTTGGGTACTTGGTTGCTATTTGATCACAAACTGTAAAGTGATGCGAATATTATATTTTGATGTGATGGTATTTTACTCTGATGTTAACATTATGGCATGCTTTGGATTAACTTAGCAGATATTTGAATTAATGATGCTTTGTGCTTTTGATTATTTTATTGATGTTAGATTCGTCAGTTAGTAATTTTGTATTGGTGAAGGGGATGGGGTTGTACCACTCACTTGCGAGCACCCTACGATTCTAAGATTTCCTCTTTATGGTGTGTTTGACCATATTATATATATATGCATGTTCGATATACTCTTTGTTCGCAGGTTGATAGGTACAAGACATCGACTCCACCTAGTTCATAGGTTTGAGCATGTCCATTGGCCAACGGTATTTGAGTGGGAGATAGTAACTAGGTTTTTTGTGCCAAGTCATCACCCTAGTCATAGTGTGTCATCAAGTTTTAGTCGGGTTAAGTTTCTTCTTTGTTGTTCATCTCTCCTTGATTTCATTTAATTGCAAGTTGGAAAAGGTAAATAAATGGCTCTATGTATTTAAGTTGTTTATTAAATTTATCTGGTTATAATGTTAGAAATGTTATTTAATTTTTTAATTAATTTAATGTAATTAATAAAATGATCTACTATTGGATTTGATTTATTTGATTAATTAATTAAATTAATTGTGTTGAAGTGAATTAAGTTATCCATTTTGAGAATTAAGAGTGTTAAATGATTTTTGAAAGAAAGAAAATTTTAAAAGTTTCAATTCTTTAGAAAGGAAATTTTAAAAAGTTTCAAATTCTTTTGAAAATGAATTATTAAAAGTTTTAAATTCTTGTTGAATAGAAATTTTAGTTTTAAATTTTCAAAAAAAACAAAATATCTCCAAATTGCATAGAGGGAGTAATAACTATGGTGGATGGGATATTTTAAGAAGTTGACTAAATTTGGGGAATATTTTCATTTTTGAAAAAAAATTGCTAATAAAAGGAAAATGAAGGTATTCTTGTTTGGGATATGCATTGTTGGATTTGGGTGAAGATTTTGGAAAAGCTTTGGAAGAATTGGAAATTGTAGCTCAACTTCAATCTTCTTCTTCAAGTTTCCAATAGGTTCTTTCTTGTTTGTGTTTATTGTTTTGAAATTTAGGATCTTCAATATTGAAAACTTGTGCAAACAAATTTGAAAACCTTGTTAAAATCTTGAAAGAATTTAGATTTCTTGAAGAAAAACAATCTCTTTCAATTAAAATTCCCAAGTTAAATAATAGAAAATGAAAGAGGAAACAAAAAAAAACATTTAATTTTTTGTATTTGAATTTAGGCGTATCCAGAAATTGAACTATGAAATCATGCTTGAGTATTATTTTGTTGTAGTTTAATTTGTTGAAAGCTTGTCCAATTTCACTGTATTATGTAAAATTATATATATATATATATATAAGTAATATACATATATTATATATTTTTGGTTTGTATGCATTCTGGAAAAAACTTTGTTCATGATTTAACTGGCAAAATTCTCATAATAGAGGAGATTGTTTTTTTTGTTTAAAAAAAAAAATGGTATTGAAATTGTTTGGGGCAGGGGAAGCTACCCCCCCCCAACCGCCGCCCATCCCTGTGGGAGGCGGACTGTGTGCCACACACAGGCCGCTGCCCTTGGGGGAGGTAGATTGTGTGCCACACACAGGCCACCACCCTGTGGGAGGCAGATTGTCTGCCACACATAGGCCACCACCCTGTGGGAGGCGGACTGTGTGTACCGCACAAGCCGCCACCCTGTGGAGGCAGGATTGGCCTATGTGCCCTAAATGGGGCTTTTCATTTTATTATTTTTCTTTTGTTTTTTTAATATATATATAAAATATATTTATTTATTATATATATAATATATATATTATATATTATATTTATAATATAATAATTATAAATATATATATATATATATAATATATTATATATTATATTATATTTTATTTTATTTATTTTATATGTTAAAAAAATTGGTTATTATTAAATGGTTTTTAAATGATTTGGATTT
Organism: Sequoia sempervirens; assembly: GCA_007258455.2. Classification (NCBI taxonomy): domain Eukaryota; kingdom Viridiplantae; phylum Streptophyta; class Pinopsida; order Cupressales; family Cupressaceae; genus Sequoia; species Sequoia sempervirens. The sequence continues at coordinate 488,907,199 of VDFB02000003.1, forward strand.
TAAATGGATTTTATAAATATATTATATATATATATATATACATTAAGTATATAATTATATATATGTTTAATATATATTTATATTTAAATATAATGATCTTAAGACTATTTTTATTGTAATGGATGAAAACATTTATTTTTATAGTGAAATGATTTAAATGGGGAAATGGGTTTTGTTTTCATATTTAAATATTTTGGAAAACTAAAGCAAACCCTTAGATTTAAATTTATAATTGCTTATCAAATGATCAAGCAATTAGTTAATAAGGGAGTGAATTTAAGGGGAATAATTATCCGTTTTAAATGAAATGAAAATTTGTAAGAAAATGATGTTATGATAGTTTAAATATTAATTGGTTGCAAACGCATTTATATCAAGTCTAGTTATCTTCATGTAATGTGTAATTGGAAAAAATATAGAGTTAAATAATTAGTTTGATTTGTTCTTATCTTACGAATAATATTTTTCTAGAATTAGAAGTAATTGAGCAAAATATTATTGTTGGATTGGATTTAAGAAATCTGAATATTAGAAGTTTTTCCTGCCTGAGTTGCTTTTAACTTGTGTTTTTCCCTATTATTTCTGTTGGGAAAATGGGCTATTCGAGTTAGTAAGTCTTCCAGAGGATTTTTCTAGGTTGGGATATTTTATGTGATGGTTCGTTTTGTGAATTGCTTTGGGTAGTGCACGTGGGTTTAGCTATTGGATCACTCGGTTACTACGAATGGGTTGTGTGACCTTATGTCTTAAGGTTGATATTAGATTCCAGTTTGTGCATCTTGTCTACCATGGAATTATGGTTTTGTACCAAGTGTTGTCCATAGGGGAGTGGCTCTTTGTGGGGGTCCGAAACATAGAGGGGCACTAGGGTAACTCACTTAGGGTTTAAGTAAGTGATAACCTAAAATTATTTCAAATTAATTAAGATAATGAATGCCTCTCTCATGACTCATGCGCTTATCAAGGCTTGAGATGAGACTAGAAGCTCAAGTTGTATGGGGGTCCAATGGTTGGTAGAGGTAAGCTAGGGTAACCCCGAATGGGGGTTTGGTAGCCTAGGAAGGTTGATCTAGGGTAACTCATAGAAAATGATGTGTGACACTCTCTCTATGACAACCATAAGTCACTTTTGTTGTACTACGTAGATGATCATTGTTCTCTGGAAGCATTGTAACCATTGTGTTAAGTGATATTATGTTTGTATTCAATTTAGTTTAGTTATGTTTTAGCCTATGTCTAGAGGTAGATGGTCTTGTGTAGGAATCCTTGTTACTATCTCCTAGCATGGGGGGTGAGCCTTCAGGGATCACATGGTTGGGTGGAACGTGCACCTTAATCCGTTGGGTTGTCTTCTTGTTCATGTGGATGATATTTCTAGTTGGAGAGCTCGTGGGATCCAATTTCATTTCATTCTTTATTCATTTTAGTTGAAACTTGTAATTTATTACCCCTCATTTGATATCAAGGTGGAAGATGTAATCTGTATCCATGTTTATTGGATCTACCTCATTTAGGGAATGAGATTTGTAATCTTATTGTAAATTATTGATATTTAAAATCATGTGGTATCTCTTATGCTTTGTTGTAATATATCATGTATGGAATGTATGTGTTTCTTAATTCGTTAAGTAATTAAATGCTATGGTTTCAATTCATGTTTCTTGTTTGGACTTTAAAGTAATATCAGCCTCGTAACCTTAGAGGTTGTTGAAATGGGTAGTGAACTTGCATGTTATTTATATTTAAACAAAAAACAAAAATTAGTATGTTTGAGTAGATAATTGCAACTTCCTCTAGGGTTACGTGGCAGGGCATTACAAGCATCCACAATCTCATGCAAAGTTACTCTCTTCACATTGAGAGCTAATTTTTCCCATTATCATTTGCATCATTGATTTGTCAAGGGTTGGGAAAGGATCACTTTTCACAAAAAGTGACACCAATCCACTATGGAATATGTATATTTCATGTTTCTATATATGTTTTGATAATCCTTGTCATTTTTTTGCATTTTGGAGCATGATATGTTATTTCATAGGAACATTTGTAGATTTTCATAGTTAGAAACTAACCCATTGCTAATGAGTATTGAGGAATAGTCTATGTACAAATTTAAGGTGTTCACAAAATGGCACTAGAAGGAGGGAAAAAAAAAATTCATGACTTTATGGCTAAAGTTTTCCTGCCATTGAAAATTTTATCACTATGATGCTCTTCGTAATCTTATTTCAATGAGCTATCATGCATATCTTGTTTCATTTTTCTATTGCTATAATTTTTTGTCCAATGTCTCTGTTACTAATATCAATCTAACATAAGGAAACACCTTATCAAATACGTAGATTTCAACATTAGAAAATAAAGCATTAGTGCAAATTCATATTGATTCAGGCATTAAAATAAAATTTCTTTTGCAGATGTACATTTCTCCATTTTTTTTATTCCTACCTATGTTGTGTAAGATTTGCGATTAGGAGAGTTTATGTGGGAAAATTTCATTAGTTCAGGCTACATTTTAGTCCTTGAAGTCCCTTGTGCTTGTGAACAAGATTGCATATCTAGTTTATTCTAGGGTTGTTTTGGGTAGCCTTGTGTACATCATCAACAAGGATTATTCAAATTATTTGTAGGTTGAATCCGTATTTATCTAGTAAAGAGTTCAAAAATCTTAGTCCCCTCGACTTCCAACCAACTCACTCCTTTGCCAGAGATCTCAAGTTGCGCTATAATTTGAGTTGTGTGATACCTTGATTAGTTGGTTTACCCTACACAATACATTTAGGAATAGATCTTTCACAGCCTCCATGTCTAACTCTCACATGATAAATGACATAAACCTTTTTGGTCCTATATTCAAGACATCAAGCCTTATCATGCCCTATGGGCCTACTCACCCTGACTATGCCAAGAAGCTTCTAATATTCCCAACATCTCACTCTCTGTGAGAACCTCATCATATTCGATTTCCTTGAGTATTATCGAAAGGGGTCCTCGCGTATGGCCTCACATCTAACAATTGAATTTGCTTGTTAATTCCTATGACGCTTTCTACAAGCCCATTTTGAGTATATACATCAGCCATTGTAGGGCATGAAAAATTTCTTTCAAGCATTTTGTTACATAGTTCGCACCCTCTCCATGCTCCTATTTGTTTGTTGGCTTTACACTACCAAATTCATTTGCTTGAAAGTTTTTAACCTTCATATGTTGTTTTTAAAGTCGTCATTTCTAGGCTAAGAAACTCATTCTTATAAATGCATGGAATTTAATTGGGTGCATATTGTTTCTTATCAAGACAAAGCATACTAGTACGTTGTAGCTGGCAGCGGTTGTCAAAGAATCTTTGATTGTGCATGCAGTGGGAGGAGGCTTGTAGGCATTCAAGTGGACCACGAATGAAATGAAATGATGCATAGTGGATGTGTCACATCAAAACCCATTGCAACTACTTTCCACTCTGAATCAAATTAATTGTGTGCTCATAGGGCATCCAATGTTAGCTCATTCCATTCAATATGACATAAAGGAGGGCTAAACCTCCATTTTTTTTTCATGCATTAAAAAAAAATATGAAGTCTCTTTTCCTTCATGCATTTTCTTTGTTTTTGTCAATTAATGCTTTAAATAGAGAATGTAAAATGTATGTGTTTATGGTCATTACAAATTTCAAGCTTTGTGTTCTTTTCAATCTATATCTTTGAGTTCCTTTTCTATCTTCCACATACCAGTTGCAAGAGATTAATGTTATAAATGTCATGCCCATGTTTACATTTTTATCCTTGATATTAATATTGTGTATCTGTCACTGTAAGTCATATAGGCAGGTGATATTTTCCCTAGTTGGTCATGCCTAGCCATAGGAAATGGATGTTGGCAATTAAATAAAGTTGATAATGTCGTGTTGTAACCTTATTGCAGTAGGTGAGGGGAGTCTTGGCTGGAGTCAAGTGTAGAAAAAATAGTTAATGTTTGACCTGTCATTAGTAGTTGTCTTTGTCACCACTTAAGAGATTTATAATTCTAAACTGTGGACTTCATTGACTAGCAATACATGTGAATTCCCCTATCACCACTTGTTTGTTATAGTCAACACATTTACATACATGTCATGTCACTCAATTTATTCTCTCAATTTTTATTATGCTGCCCATGGCTGTGGGTAAGAATATTTATATTCTGGTTCTTAAATGCATTCTTACTTTGGAAGAGTAATTTGATGAGCCATTTATGTCAGTGAGTGCCTGTAGCATGAAACCATAGGTATCATTGTGGATCACAGTGTAGATGGAGTTCCTAATGAATAATTCTCAACTATGTTTCCTTTCAATATAAGACCTGTACATCAAGTAATCAATACAAGTACTATAGAGGAAACATAGTGGAAAACTAGATAAGCATGATGACATGAATCATTCAATACAAATTCTTGATGTGATCCATTAGATTTTCCAATCTTCTATTATTACTACACACCATTCACTTTTGATTGGGCTTTCAATTTGCATCTTCATTATTAGCTACCGCTCATTAATGTTTTATTGTAGGTATTCTTACCTTGTTCCATAATTCCTCATTCTTGGTTCTCCTTTGGTCATAGTGGTAAAGACTTCAAAAAAATTCTTCACAAGAAATGATGTGTCGATATAAGAATAATGTGTAATCACTTGTCATGTCAGTTTAAAACCTTTTTCAAACCTTCGTGTGACATTAAACGATCTAGTTAAATACACAATATTTTTTGTGTAGATTATGCCAATATTTACTTTGACTTAAGAATAAATTTGCAGCTCAATCTCTGAAGAATGATCTATGTGTATAAATCCTTACTCATGCCATATCTTTCTTGAATGACATCTCTTTGAAGCTCGAATGATGGAGGTTGGATGATTTGAACTTAGGACTAAATAAGACAACTGCTTTGTTGTGACATTCAAAGTACATAGGGGTGAATTTCAAGGAAGTTTCAAATTATATTCAAAACTACTTAGGAGATCAAAAAATTTATGACATTTAGATAGTTGGAAGTAGCTATCATGTAGGAGTTTGCAAAATCTTTGAAATCCTTCCAATTTATCTTTGATGTTTACATTTAATTTTGATGTTAAGATGCTATATAAAAAGATAAAATCTTAAATAATTTTCAAACCATTAGATAGCATCATATATTTTCATCATTTGAGCAATCTTGATAGTATAGATTTGAAAAAAATCAAAATATTTTAGGTTGATTGTTGTTTTTTTCCTATTAGAGGTCAATAATCTTGCATTATTGAGTTATTTTCTTCATGAAGAACTCATGATCCTTGTCCAAGATTTTCTCAAATAGTTGGCATGTCTTGTTTTTCTTTTATCATTTTGCAATACATGCATAACTCATATCTGTGATGTTTATAGGTGTAAAGGAAAAGCGAGGAGGAGGGATTTTCATTTGCATAAGGAGCTTGCTAGAAGTGATATTTGAAGAATCTTGGAGATAAAGGGAATTTAAGCATTAAATTTGAAGTTGATAAATTGTTTCTTTAATGATTGAAGCTTCCGTCCTATGCCTTAATTTTCTATTTTAGACTATCTCACTTGTTTTTGGGCTTTAAAATGAACATTACAAAAGCTTTCAATTTTCATTGAAAATGGTTAAAATGAACTTTAGGAAAATTGACTAGATTTCATTTGAGGTTAACAATTGAACAAGGAAACTCTCATATCTCATTTTGGTGCTTTAAAAAAAACCAAAATCATTGCTCTGTGGACTTAAAATGAACATGTGCTACTTTGTTTCTATGATTGCTTACTCAAACTAATGCCATTGAAAAGACGTATGCACTTCTCTCGTGCCGCATGACAATCTTGAGAATCAAAAGGATTTTTGGTGGTCTTAGGTTGGGATAAAGTAATTACCTCCACACTTCATTTGGGGAACTAAAATTGAACAACAAACTTTGCGAGTGTGAGTAGACCTATTGCATGTGTTCTCCCTTTGTTTCTAAATGAAGGTTGATCGAACTATGAATATGTTTTCTCTCTTTTTTTAATATTAGAGGGTTTTCCTTGGGGAAAAATTACTCACCAAAGGAATGACTCAACCGGTAATACTCTAAAGCCAAGAGTATTCCCAATCAGGATATAAATGTGGGTATTGGGATAAATGCCAGTATCACATGGTTGGCTCCAATGAGAAGGGAAGAAATGGTCTCTTACCACATTGGGTCAAATCCTATGAATGGAAAGTCCAAATTAAAACCCTTGTTGTAGAAAGGCCAAAATCCCTATCTATTTGTATGTGCAAGAATGGTCATTCTAAAGCTGCCCCACACTTTTACAGTCTTTAGTAGAAATTGAAAGCATGCCATGGGAGTTTCATGGGTGTTGATGCTAGGCTAAAGATAAGTGTAGCTGGACTTGTCCAAGTGGGGATTCAACAAATATATTCTTTTATATCCATAAGGTTGTGCTTGTTCTTGGTTACAAAATGCTTTGCTTGTTCAAAAACATTTGGAAAGAAACATTTAACATCATCGTCAAAATTTCAAACCCTTTAGGAGGAAAATACAATTGACCAAATTCATGTGTTATTTCTTTCCCTTGGGATTTTATCCTTAGAGGTTTCTAAACACTTGGATTTACATCTCAATTTTCTTACTAAAGTTAAGCAATAGGTAACCCTTGAGTTGAATTCATCAAAATTCCACATAACATACTTTGTGGGATTCAAAGAAATTGAGACATTGAACATCTAATCAAATAAATGTTTGTGGTAAAACAAAATCACTAAGCAAAGATAGAAAAATTGGCACTCACACGTGTTAATTCCTCATGATTTCCAAGAAAGTCAAAATCCCAGAACAAAATTCCTTGAGCCAAAGTTCAAAGTTTAGGAGTCACACTTGAAAGGTCATCAAGAAATACATTAGGAAGTGCAATAAAAAGCAACATATCAAAATAAGAAAAAAAATCACAAGGTTCTATAGACTCATTCCTTCGAACAATCAGAAAATGTATGCTCAGTTTGAACCACTTCTTAGTTATAGAGGTCCTTAGAAGTATTGTATGTTCTTCAATACCGAGGTCTAGTAAACAAGTGTCTTTTTAGGTACATGTTAGGATCAAAATCAAACCTTCATCCATATTTGAACATCAAAATCATCTCATCATCAAGTCTTCAAAAATATTGGAAAAATCCTTCATGTTAAACTTTGGGAAAATCATTTGAAGCCAATCCAAAATCACCTTGTTTGATTGAATGTGTGTAGATGCATCCTTCTCCACATATTTGATCAAATTATCAAACCTTGTGAAAAAATTAATCCCTTGATAACATCCAACATCTTGGGATTTAGGAGTTCATTATCAAAATCATCTTGTTTGGATAGGAGTGTTTAGATGAATCCTTCTACTCACACCTAGAAAAATTAGCATCTTGTGAACGATTTAACTCTAGGACAACATCCAACCTCTTAGAGTTTATGAGTCCACCAAAATCCAAATCCAAAACAAATCAATCCCAAATCAAGTTCTAAAGTTTAACATACCCTTCAAGATTTTCTCAAAAGTTCCAAAAATCCATCAAACATCCATCTTACATCAATATCATTATCACCCTTTGATCCTTAAATCATCCTAAAATTTTATGTTTTGTACCTAAAGTTAGATCAATTTAAAGAATTAGAGAATTCACCTTCCACATTCTTGAAGAGTGATCCCTATTTTATGGTGCAAACTAGATCACAACACAAAAGGAACATGGAAGCCAAGAAAGAAACATCTACTTCGAGTGACTTAAGTCAAACCACTCCCAAAATGAATCACATTGGGTCTAGCAGTCTCATGGTTAACCTTCCTCCATTTTTACAAGACCGTCAAGAGGAGGGTGTCCAAATGGAGGAACTTACCAATAATCCCTTTGGAATGTCACATGAGGAAATCACTGAAATAATTTAAAATCTGGAGAATCATAAGATTATCAACATCATGATGAGAATCAATCCCTCACTATACATGCTTGAACTAGCAAAGCAAGGGGCTAAACTCCCCTCCGCTTTCAATGTGAGCACTATCATGGAACCATCTTTTGGAGTCATGCCTCCAATCTCATCTACCCCCTCATTTCAAGGCATCACTCAAAACATCCCACAAGTCACATCATCCATTGCTCCAGTGCAACCCATTGTTAACAAAGGAAGTGCATTTCTCAATGCATTGCAAAAGCATCCTCCCATAAATAATTAGGATTTGGATGCAAACACCATCTTGGGACAAACTGTACCCAAAAATATATTACATACATATGACCCTCTCACCTTTCATGATCCAAATGACGCATCATCATCATCATTTCATGCAACACCCCAAACCTCTCTCCCCATAACCTCGCAAGGAGAGGGTGACATGTTTGCACCAGGGGGCATTTTTGACACTACACCATTTCCTCAAGAGGTTAAACCCCTCAAATTTCCACCACTTCCACCATTTTCATCATCATCCACACCACTACTTGACTTAAGTCTTCCACCTTTACCAAATATCAATCAAAATCAAACCAACATCCTGAACATTAATCAAAGCATCACGTCAAACTCTCAAAACTTGTCATCAACATCACAAAAATAAATGAAAACTACACAAGCAATCACCACATCATCAACCACCCCCCTAACATCTTAAGAAATGATCTCTCAAGGACCAACCACATCGATCACACCATCTACCAACCAAACCCCAATTACCAGCATGATGACACCTCTCACTACCACAACAAGCACCATTCTGAATTCTTCATCACCTCCACCACCACCAAGCTCCAATACATCAAGTCAATATAGTATGGCATTGTAAGCTGCACAACAAGCTACTTATCAAAAGGAATTCCTGCAAGTACAAAAACAACAAGCCGCATAATTAGCTACTCAACAAGCCGTGCAACTAGCTGCATAGCAAGCCACTCAAGTAGCATAAGCTGCTCAAACTACCCAAGTCACACAACAAGCACAATAGTTTGCACAAGCCCAAGCCTTATTACAACAACAACAACAAGACACTCAAGTAGGCCAAGTTGCACAAGCTACGCAGGAACAAGCACAAGCTCAAGCTACACAAGCTCAAGAACAACATCAAGCTCAAGCCCAAGTTCAAGCACATGCTCAAACCAAATCCCAATATCAAGCACAACAAGCACAAGCCCAAGCACAAGAATAGTATCTTGCACAACAACATGTAGCACAACAACAAACATATAAGAAAGTGCTAAAGCAATATCAAGAACAACAAGAAGCAGCCCAATTAGTAGCTCAATAACAAGCACTAATAGCACAACATAAATAGGACCAACAACAAGCGTTGTTGGTACAACAACAATTGCAAGCATACTTGGATCAATAGAATATGCAAGAATCATCCATCAACACACCAACCAATCCACCCATCCCACCCACAGTTGAACCACCTCAAAACATTTTCATCCCACCCCTTGATCGACAAAATGATGTGATAGCACAAATTAGGTTGCTCTCACAAGTTCTTGACCTTCAATCAGGACAAACCATGAAAATATCTAGCAACTTGTGTCCTTATCCATTCGACTGAAGCCTTGTAATGAAATCATTCCCGAAGGGATTTGAGATCCCCAAATTCGATAAGTACCATGCAACGGGAAACCCTAAAGATCACATAAGGGAATTCTAGGTTCATTGCATGGAAGTCACGTATGATGATACCTATCTGATGCAACTATTTCCTAGGAGTTTGGCTGGCCACACCATGGAATGGTTCTCTCACCTACCTACATGGATCAAAAAATTCCAAGAAATCATAGACACATTCATCAAAAAATAGGGATACAATATCACCATGGATGTTAGTCTAGAGGAACTCTTAGCTTTCAAACAAGGTAAGAATGAATTATTTGCTTCATTCCTACAATGATGGCGATTCAAGGCCAATTAGAGCAAATGGGTCATGCCCGAGAACAACAAGTGTGCACTATCATATCCAACCTTGATGGCCTCATGGAATTTTATCTCAAATTCCAAGGGATCACCATGTATGACTAGTTGATTTCCAAAGTGCTCAACATCGAACGAGCCCTTATGAGACAGCGTAGAAGATCAACTTCATATCCTAAGCAATAGAACAATCGCCCCACCCACCAATTACAATGAAAAACCTCGTACATGGGCAAGAAACAAAAATATTACCAATGATGGTGTTGTTGGTGCCAAAGTTGTCATCAGTGCCCCTCGGAAAAACACAGCCACACCACAACAAAAAATCCAAAACCATCATCAAAACAACCATCAAGAAAACACAACAACACAACACCCAAACAATCAAGTGATAAATAACATCAATGATCAAAGGGGACCAACCCAACAAAACAAGAATTATGTCAAGAGAAAGTACACCACTCTTGGGGCACCACTCAAAGTCATCATGAAGAAACTAATAAATTAAAAACCTCATTAAGATTCCTGCCTATGATAACTACCAAAAACCAAATGTTAAACCTCCTTGGTACAATGAAAATCAGCTCTGCAGCTTCCACAAAATCAAAGGACTCACCACTAACAATTGCATTAGGTTAAATAACATAGTCCAAGACCTCATTGATCAAAGAATCATAAATGTGGAACAGCCAATAGGAAACCAGAACCTTAAAATATACACGAATGTGATGCCTAACCATAACAATAAAGGGAACAATAACACTGAGAAGGGGAAAGGCACCTTCAAAAACGTGAATCATGTGTATGAAATTGTTGTTGCTTCCCTAGATGAACTCTATTCAGTAATCACTATCAAAGGAGCTCAGGTCGATTATAGAGTCACCATGAGAGGAAAACAAGTTACTATAACAAGATCATCTCAACCAAACAAAACTTTCATGTCCAATTCAAAATCCATTCCCAATGGTTACAATGTCCTTGATCAGCTAAAAAGAACCCCAACACAAATCTCCATCATGGACTTATTAAAAATCTCATCCACCCACAAAAATATCCTTGAGGAAGCATTTCCTTCATCCACCATCCCCGCAGATCTTGATGTGGAACAATTCCAAGCTATGGTTGGAAACACCATTACCCAAAATCTCCTTACATTCTCTGACCAAGATTTTCCCCCTCAACCATCTCATAACCGTGCACTCCATTTAGAGGTCTTAGTGTAGAAAAATAAAGTCAACCGAGTCTTGGTGGATGGAGGTGCAAGCTTGAATATTTGTTCCCTCAATCTCATTAAGAACCTAAAAATCTTAGAGGATTCCATTGAAAAAGGAAAAGGTATTACAATTGAGTATGTGCATGATCATGATGGGCCAAAAAGTGGCAATATGTAACTGATATGATGGCCCATGTGGTTGATGACTTTTGTTTTACCCAAAATTGATGAAACGAAAAGGGTTTTTAAAGGAGTTTCTCAACTTTCCACCAATATAAATTATGCTTTACTTTGAATTTAATAAATAATTATTATTCATTTTCTATTTGAATTATGACTAAGGTCTTGATTGATAGGCTGATTGAAAAATATCTATAGCTTTCAAATGGTATCACAATTTTGAATCTGAAACATGCATCATATTATATGCTTTTCATACTATAGGATTAAAAGAAAAAAATGAATTTTATGAAGTTTTGACCAAGTTAAGGTGGCCAGACATGCGAGTTTTTATATTTTTTAAAATTTGTAATAAAAAATTCATAATTAATTATTTATTTGGAAAAAAATTACAAAAAAAATCCATCACATTGGGACATGAGTCCTCTACTTATATCTAAAATCTTATAATTTTTTTTGTCATTTTATTGTGGTTAGGATGATCAGACAAACACCTACTTATTTTTTCCCTAAAATTTAAGTACTATTGCATTGAAATTTCAAATTTTCACTAAATAGATATATTTTTTTAAATAAACCTAGTAGTTTAGAAACTAAATTCAATTTTCTATAGATTCTATTCTTACATATTTTTGAAATAATATAGATAGCTTATTCAAAATTTTACTGTAAGTTTCCTAACTTTGATTTTTCTAATTTTTTTCCCACTTAAGGGATTATTTTTCCATGATGATCCTACACATAACAAATCAGAGCATATGATGATCAAGAAAGAGTGTCCCAAGGATCAATCAAAATTGATATTCAAGTAGGGTGAGCTATCATGGAAACCATCTGTGAGGTCCTGGACCTTGACTTTCCTTATAACATTCTCCTAGGACATCCATGGATTCATGCAATGTAAGTAGTAGCATCAACCCTCCATCAATGTATCAAATTCACATATGAAGGACAAGAGGTCACCATCCATGGAGATCCTAAACCATCCTCTTATTGCAAAATCCTTGAGGAAAAATACTACAAAATACCACAAGACCTAAAAATGATGAAGGCTCATCAACATCATACATTGATCAAACCACTCTCGCTTCCACTTCTGCGATAGAGACACCCACCAATCCCACCATTCCCACCATCTTTGATATCAAAGTCATCACCCAGGATAATGGTTGTGGAAACTACATGATTCCCAAAAATTATTTTGTGGTAGGAGAGTTACCACAATCTCCCAGATCATGAGGACATCCACAATCAAATGAAGCCTCCACATCTCAAACATCACTTGAAGAATAGCCCAACTTCAAAAGTTGGGGAGATTTCAACCAAGAAGTCATAGAGGAGGACCCATATCATCTCTTATACCAAGATAATATACCAACAACTAATCTACTAATGGATGATAGAAGCAAAGGTTTGCAAATGATGCTCGCAATGGGCTATGACAAAAACCAGAGACTTGGAAAAAATGACAATGGGCTTATAATACCTATCATTCTAGAGAAGTGAATGATAAAAATTTTCCTTGGATGTAGCCCTTAGAGTATAACCATATGTGGCCAAAGTCCTTCAATTAGAAAGGTCAATAATCCTCCTCAGCAATCTATAGTCAAACTTCACTTACCCATATCTATAGGTTGAGTTATAGAAAACTTCACATTTGACATAACTAATGTATGTAGTAGTAGTGATGACAAGGATCCCATAACAAACCTACCCTGGATGCTCTTCGAGGATATCACTCTTCTCATGATTAGCACCTTATCCTTTGAGTCAGACCATCAAAATCATGAAATCTGCCTAGTTTACCCCCAACTCATCGATTATGACCAACGAGGACCACCAATTCTTGACACATTAGAAAATGATGAGGTGCTCTCAGAATTCATGGGACTATGGGATAATATTCCATGTGGAGATCACAAAATCAGGATTCATCATTGAGCTAGATACACATGCATACTATGGGGAAACGATTGAATCTCTCAATCGCAAAAGTAAAAAATTAAGAATAATATCTAAGTCCTTGAGTGAAAACCACATTGTGGCACTCTCAAACATGAAAAAAGTAAAAAGAAAGGACACATCCAATGGTGAAAACCTCTATGAGGATGGGGGATTCAATCTTCCTTTTAGAGCTCTTCATAAAGAAAAATTAGTGGTCCTAGTAGAAAAGTGCAATCTAGTTAATCTAGGAACAGAGGAGACCCCACACATCACATTCTATGTGGATTCATTACTGTCAGAAGAACAAGAACTCCTAGTAGCCTTCTTGAGAGAGAGACAGGTAAAATTTGCATGGAGCTATGTTGACATGCTAGGGCTTGATCCATATATTATAGTTCATCACTTAGCAGTATACTCTGAAGCATAGACAAAAGCTTAGGAAAATGCACCCTCAAATTGCTTTACTAGTCAAAATAGAACTAAAGAAGCTATTGGAAGCAAGATTCATTTGACCAATTGAGTATCCAAAATGGGTGTCAAACCTAGTTCCTATCTCAAAACCCGATGGGGGCATCAGAATCTACACATATTTCAGGGACTTAAACAAAGCATGTCCAAAACATGATTTCCTGTTGCCCAACATTGACATGATTGTAGACATGATGGTGGGACACGAAATGCATTCCTTGATGGATGATTTCTCAGGATACAACCAGATAATGATTGCTAAAGAAGACCAACACAAAATGGAATTCACTTTTCCATGGGGGACTTACTACTAGAATATGATGCCATTCAACTTGAAGAATGTAGGAGAAACATACCAAAGAGCCATGATGTTAATCTTCCTTGACATGATCCATAAAACTGTCAAAGATTATGTTGATGACATACTAGCCAAATCTAGAAAGAGGAAGGCTCACATAGCAACTTTGAGTACTATTTTTGATAGGCTAGAGGAATACAAGGTCCGATTAAATCAAAAGAAGTGTGTCTTTGGTGTACAATCAGGAAAGTTGCTAGGATACATAGTGTCAATTAGAGGTATTGGGGTAGACCCTGCGAAGGTAAAAGCAATCCTTGAGATGGAGGAACCCAAAACATTGAAACAATTGAGAGGTCTTCAAGATAGGCTTCAGTCCATCCAAAGGTTCATAGCATAGCTGGTAGATAAACATAATCCATACTCTCACCTATTTCACAAGGGAGTAGCGTACAAGTGGGATAACAAGTGTGAAGAAGCCTTCAATAAGATAAAATAATATCTACTTACACCACCATTCCTCATGCCATGAAACCCAAGAAAGCCATTAATTCTCTATGTGTCAGCAACAACAACCCTTGGAGCTCTTCTAGCTCAACACGACGAAAATGGAACAGAAAGGGCCATCTATTATATCAGCATAACAATGGTTGGGCATGGGTTAAATTATTAATTAATTGAGAAAGCATGTCTAGTAGTAGTGTTTGCTTCATAGAAATTCAGACATCACATGTTAGCACACAAAATAAAACTAATTGCCAAAATCGACCCTCTAAAGTACTTACTGTCAAAAGCAATACTCACTAGAAGAATGGCCAAATGGGTCATGATAGTATTAGAGCATGACATTGAATCTGTGGAGAGGAAAGTAATTAAAGGCCAAGTCATTGTAGATCAGCTTGCTGAAGCACTAATCTATTCAGAGAATCCTCTCATCTCAAAGTTTCCAGATGAATCCATCTTTAATCTCAACATAGTTGACCACTAGAAACTCTACTTTAATTAGCGTTCCCCTGCACTAATAATGTTGTAGAATATGAGGCTTTAACCATAGGTATCAGAATAGAAGTGTAGTGGTACATCATGGCCCTCAGAGTATACAAAGACTCTCAGCTAATAATAAACCAAGTGAATACTGAGTACCAAACTAAGGATGATAAGCTCACTCCATACAAGAAATTGGTGGAGACTCTCAAGGAATCCTTTATCAAGATCACATTTGAGCATATTCCTAGAGCAAACAACAGAGCAACAGACACCATGGCAATGATCAAATCCCTACTGGACATCCCTCACAATGTCCCAAAATATGGATTCTTGGTAGAGTAGCTTCTCATTCCTACATTTGAGGTACCAAAATTAGAATTTGTGTGTGAAATCATTGGTCCCAGTGATCCTTGATACAATGAAATTTATACCTACGTGCGAATAGGTGTCCTACCCACTGACTTACCCTCAACCTTAAAATGAACCTTTGTCAAAAAGGCATCCTGATTTGTCATCCTAGGAGATACCTTATATTGTAGGAGCATAAAAGTAACCTTATTATGTTGTTTAAACACTAAGGAGGCATTGACCACTTTAACTGAGGTGCATAATGACATTTGTGGTTCACACTCAAGTCGAATGACCCTAGCCAAGAAATTGTTGAGGATGAGGTATTATTGGCCTACAATGGAAAGGGAGGCACATGACTATGTCAAAAAGTGCATGCAATGTCAGCAGCATGGGGACCTCATCCATGCTCTAGCTCAAGAACTTCATCCCATCATCACACCATGGCCTTTTTCACAATGGAGACTCAATCTCATTGGAAAATTAACTCCAACTCCATCTAATGGCCACAAGTTCATCATAACCGCCACTGAGTACTTTCCTAAGTGGGTGGAAGCCATACCCATGACATATATAACTAGGAAATAGATATCAAAGTTCATTCTGAACTATCTCATTTTCCACTATGGTGTCCCACAAGCCATTATCTCAAATAATGGGACACCATTTAAGAATCAAGATTTTTGCGACTTGTGTGAAAAATCCAAAATCCAACATTGCTTCTCCACCCAATACTATCCCCAAGGCAATGGCCATGTAGAAGCCACAAATAAAACCATTTTAAAGATCCTCAAGAAAATAGTCAATGGAACAGGTTGTGACTGGCATTTGCAGCTCAATCTCACCCTCTAGGTCTATTGAACTAGCATTTGCACATCCACTAGTGCCACACCTTTCTCCCTAGTCTACAGATTAGAAGCAGTACTCCCCATTGAGATCAAGCTCCCGTCACTAAGAATATCATTGCAAAACCTCATCATGGATGAAGTATACCAAGTATCAAGACTGAATAAGCTGGAGCTACTGGATGAGCAGCGTATAGATGCTTTAAATCATTGGCAAGTCTATCATAATAGACTCAAGAGGAGCTATAACAAGAAAATCAGAAGCAGGACTTTCCAAGTTTGAGAACTAGTACTAAAGGAGAATCAAAATAATGTACCAAATCCAAACAACAAAGGAAAATTTGAACCCAATTGGTTGAGACCATTTTTTATCACAACAAGCTATAATTCAGGGGCATATCATTTATCAATACCCGAAGGGGAACCTCTACAAGAGCCCATGAACAACTCCCATCTCAAAAAGTTTTATGCCTAATCTTTCAAGATATAGAACCCAAAAAATAAAAAAAATGTCCTAGAAAAACAGTTACCTTGGCAAAAACCTGAAAAATAGGTGTCTTGGTGACAACAAAAAATTTGAAAAAGAAAAAAATCCAAAAAAAAATAATCAAAAAACAAGTAAAGAGAAAAAATTGTCCTTTGGTTAAAACCAATTGGTGGCAGTTTGGACAAGTACCTTGGTGAAAACGTGGAAAATAGGCACGTTGTGTAAATAAGCACCTTCCATCCACCAGGATCTTCATGGCTTGTTTTGCATCATCCATCCATTACGTTTCCATCATCCATTTCCCATCCATTTGGTATCTGCATCATAGCTAGGTCCTGTGTTCATATCATGATCCAAGTCCTAGTACTAATTGGCCCATTCTCAAGGTCAGTTTATCTTGCCTTTATCGAAGTAGTCTATTGCACCATGTTGGGGGCATGTTCTCATCAGATCGGATTCATGTATATTCTTAAAGTCCTAAAATATGAAAAAATCCAAAAAAATCCAAAAATCCAAAAACATCATAAGCATCAGAAAATCCAAAAACATTCATAAAACCAAAAAATCCAAAAACATTCAAAACATATCAAAATCCCAAAACAAGTCAAAAATTCAGTCAAAAAGTCAAAAAATAAATTTGTCTTGTCGAACTACGGGTCTTTGAGCTTTGAATGTAGGCAAGGTTGATCTTTGATCATCCCCTGAGACACTTAGGTCATCCCTTTAGGAGTCCATTATAATAAACTGACATTTCATCACGTATATCTTCATTTGTAAATTGGTCAAGTCATCAGTCAAACTACGTGGTCTCTATGTGTATAACGTAGGAAAGGCTAATCTATTGATCATCCCTTGAGGCCCCTAGGATAGGTCCTTAGGTTAGTTTCTTGGTCAAAATCTTAGAAAACCCCAAAACATTTGAAAATAAAATATCAAAACATTTCTAAAATCTCAAAAAATACCAAACATAGCCTCAAAGCATTTCAAAAACTCCAAAAATATCCAAATATTTGAAAAAATCCATCTGTCTCATCTTGCTTTTAGCCTCAATAAACATCACTCATAATAAACAATCATCATCCTCAACCTTTGGTGAAACAATCAGAAACAACTCTAGCAAGTGAAAAGTGAAAACTCAAAATGCCAAGTCTCAGGTTTAGGTCAATACATAAACAAGTTAGTCAACTCTTTGTGTCGATAGCCCATCATCAAATCAGTCCCATATCAATCATTTGATAACATCATTTCCTAGGATGTATCCTTCCTACAATGGGTATTATTTATTAGAAGGAACACTTTGGATAAATGAAATGACATGCCACCATCCACTAACATGTCCTAGGATGTATCCTTCCTACAATGGGAATTATCTTTTGGCAATAGTTTTGGTTCTTATCCTTAAAAGAACATTCCCTTTTCTTTAACGGTATTGAAGAACATCAGCTTGTTTGTTCACATTATCTTTGTCTTTTGACTTATCTCTTTGCGCTCATTCCAATAACCTCTTGATGATGTTCAAATAAATAGATTTAGAGTGATAGGAATGGGGAAACAATCATTATCTTTTGTCTATTGCGCTTGTTGGACATTCTTGTAACATAACTTGGTGAATATTTGCTTTGTTAGACATGTATGGAGGGTGTTTTGGGCAGCTTGTTGACTATTGCATTGCTAGGTTATACCTTTATGTGTTTTGGTCCAAGATGTTTGAAACTTCTAAAGTGCATCCTAGCAAGGTTTTTGTATGTTAGGTGTGAACAAGAATGCTCCTATCTATTCGTCGAGTCAAGGTCCATCACACTATGTACAATGCCATCCTAGTTCTTTATACCCCGATGCATCGTACCTACATGTGTTATCAAACATAATGTAAGTGGCCCTTTTCAAATCCCAATTCTTGGTAAGGAAATCATCCATTTCTCATCATCATCTCTCATAAATTTGGCTTGTTGGATCATCTTTTCATCATTTTATTTCTTCTTTTATGTGCTAACATCATACCAGGATAGTTAATCATCATCACCAATGCATCCACAAACCATCAACATTTTGCACATCATCTCTCATGCATGTTCATCATCGTAATATAGATCTGTTAGTGTAAGCATCTCATAAATCATACATTTGCATAAAACATCCATTGCATAATCATATAGGCATCATCACATCTTATCATCATTTAAGTTGTTTATGATAATATAGATTGGTTATTCTAAGCATCTTAAAACCATCTCATTTGCATCATTATCATAACCATCCATATGTCCATTTTGAACCTCTTTATTGTGAGATCGACCCTCAAATCAAATATTTTCGCTCAATCTCTCGAGGGGCCAATGTACCAGTGTACTTTTCCACTAGGGCATCCAAAAAAATAAGAATTTTTTTTAATTTTGATCACGGTAAGTTTACTTTTAGAACCAACGGAAAAAGTACATTGCTTCAAAGAGGGGAAAATGTAGACATGCAAAATTATCATATTGCATTTAATCAAGTCCATTCACTAAATAAATCAAGTCTATTTGATTTATCTGTAAGGTCCTCCATTTAAATTAAATAAAAACTATCAGTATTCCCCTTAGCTAAATAAATCAAAATATTTATTTAACTAAATATTTATCATCTTTCATCTCATTTTTTTATTTAGTTTAATCCTCAAATCTAAGTCAAATGGGTCAAATCACCTAATCCTCTTTTAAATTAACTAAATTAGGATTAAATCTAACCTAATGCATGTCACATTCTCTAGATTTTCCCACTTGCACAAATAAAGGATTTTAATTAATTTATTAAATCCTCATTTTCCCTCAACAAGGCATCTTTGGAGAATATTCCATCAAGTTTGAATTCAAATCAAGTTGACTTATCCCTTACAATGTGGCATTAACTCCCCTCTTACATGTCCCCCACTTGGCATTTAAGTCCATTTTTTCTCCCTCCAACAAGCCAAATTTTAAATTTGAAAAGGCCAACTAATGTCATTTATTGGCACATTGACCAAAACTTGCACATTCTCCATCCTCTCACATGGTGACAAGTGGCTCCTTCCTATTGGTTGAATCTATGTCCCACATTGCTCTCTTTTGGGCATTCTTTCAACTTGATATTCTATAAATTGGATGTTTCATTCCTCATTTTAGCATCCACAATCTTATGCAAAGTTACTCTCTTCACATTGAGAGATATTTTTTCCCATTCTCATTTGCATCATTGATTTGTCAAGAGCTGGGAAAGGGTCACTTTCACAACAAAGTGACACCAATCCACTATGGAATAGGTATATTTCGTTTTTCTATATATGATTTGATCATCCTTGTCATTTGATTGCATTTTGAAGCATGAAATGTTATTTCATAGGAACATTTGTAGATTTTCATAGTTAGAAACTAACCCATTGCTAATGAGTACTGTGGAATAGGCTTTGTAGATTTAAGGTGCTCACACATGTATACATATATATAGGTTTGTAACACATATTAAAGAGATGTACCATTTGCAAAAACATAAAGGTGAAGGGAAACTTTTTTAGTTTCCACATTATAGATATGAAGGGAAGAGAAATACGTACTACTTATTTTGATGATATTGATGAATTGCATTGCATTCAAATTGAGGAGGGGACAACTTATTTAATATCAAGGAGATCAATGAAGGAAGCAAACAAAAGATTCAATTAATTAAATAGCAATCTCAATTTTTTTTGTGGATGAGAAATGAACAATAAAATGGTGCAAAGATAAGATTTATGTTCCAAAAAAACCTCTGGTTTTGTGCCAGTTAGTAAGATGAGAAATTATAGTGATAATATCTTGATTGATATTATTGGTACTATACTCCATGTTGGGTACATTTCAACTATTCATGGGGAAAGTTGGACCGAAACAATCTGGCGAGCTATTAAACTCTGATATTTGTCCTTCTTTCATTGATGTTAATTTGTGGGGCTCAAGCTAGCAAGAAAAATTAGATATCTTGGAGTAGATGTACCTTTCTGGTGATATAGTCATACTTGTTGTGTGGGCTAGCATGTAGGGTAGTTTAATATATATACATTCCAAGTTTTTCTTTGTGCCAATGTGGGGCTTGCTAATTATGTTGGTTGGTGGCAGTGGAGTTGGTGTCCTTGACACAAGGAACTTGAATGGTAAGTGTTTGATCATGTGGGGGCTAATCCTTTCCATTGTTGTTCCACGATGGGGCTAGACAAAGTAAATGTGGGCCTCGCCTTGTTTATTGTTTTGGGAAGATAGTTGTTAATTTTTTTGTCCTCAAAAAGGAATTATTACAATAATAGGGTGTATACTAAGCATAATAACTAAAATTTATTGCGACATACAATGTGTTGAAAATATTTTTGAAGTTATTTAAGGAAGAAGTTCTACAGAGTATAATGGCCAATTTTGAATTAACCCTTGTGCATAGATTCCATGTCTTTGATCTGCTATTTCTAGTTTGATGACCTTCATGAAGAATGTGTAGAAATGCATTGTCTAAAAGCATTTTTCTTTAGAGTAGCCAATCAAAAATATGGAATTCATGCAAAATAATTGACTGATGATCGCATATTATACTCTAAGGAACTCTTTTCCAAAATAACCTCAAAGAGTTTTTCAAGGCATTCTACCTGCTAAGGCCTAAATTTTTGAATTGCTCCCTGCATTGAAAATAAAACCTTTGGAAAAAAAATCAAAATAGTAAAGAGACCGGTGAAGTAGGAAGGTTGACAAAAATTCTAGCCAAAGTGCACACAATAAGGGAAAACCACAAAACGAGGATAATTTTTTCATCTAATTATATATATATATATATATATATAATGATACTTATTTTATTTAGGCTATGGAAACAATTATATGATGAAGCAATCTTTGCAAAATGTGTTTGGTGGCTTTTAAGTGTTATTGTAATAGTTCTTTGATCTATTCAACTTTATATCTCTTGACGATATGCTATTTGTTTGAAATTTCTATTTGTTAAGAATAGAGCATTTAATCGTGCAATATGCATAAGATATTCATAATGCCAAAATGGCTATTTTGACATCAATATATTTTTTTGCATATTTTGGAGCTCATATTCATAATGCTAGATAGCTATTATGATATATATATATGTATGTATATGTATACAAAATTCCACAAGCTTAATAAAAAATTCAAGCTACATTTCTTGGCACTAAATATTATACACAAATAGAGAAATTGTAATAGAGCTATTACAAGGCAAGCGCTATTTTGGATTTTCCGACAATGGGGATGTAGCCAGTCGATGGGGGGTTCATTGGGTTTTATTATGGTGATGTGGACCATGGAAAATACTTGGGTTGGCCTTGGTGGAGGGATTCTTTAATAATTTTCCTATTTCTCTATAATATTTAGTGCCAAATAATGGAGCTTGAATTTAGAATATATGTATGTATATATGCAACCATTTAGCCAACCTATGGTGTATTGCTTTTGATGAAGCTACAACTAGTTTCTTGCAAATTCTTGCAAAAGACCCCTACATGTTGCAAGACAGCTGCGAGTCTACAAGAGATCCTGTTGTTGTTATTAAAGGCCTTGTTTGCAAACCATACATCTTTAATGAGTGTGTTATATCAATATGTTTCATTATATTATTTCTTCCTGATCTCTTTCAATTTGACCATCATGCATTCGCTGCTACAAATACACAACATATTATATTTTTATGACTACATTTCTCCATGCTCATACAACTATATAAATTTGGTTCTTCATGATAATACCTACTTTCTTTAGGTTAAGATAATAAGTATAAGATGTGATCCTAAATATTTTTATGTAAAAAATACCTTGTGCATTATATACATATACATGTATATATATGTATATATATATAGGTCCTACACATGTACATATACATATACATATACATATACATATATATATATATATATATATATACATGTATATACATGTGTATATATATGTATATATGCATAAATACATGTATGCATGTTTTACTAACAGTTATGGTACAATTTCCCTATTTCTCTATAATACTCAATGCCAGACAATGCAGCTACTCTTATACAATTACTCTATTTGTTAGTAGACTAAAAAGGACATGGGCACCATATTAAAATCAAAAGCATAGGAGCTCAATAAATTTGAAAATGTATATATGGAAACACATGAATATATTACGTTCATATTTGCAAAATATGAGTCTTAGATAGGATGTAGGTCTACCTTGTGGGTGCATCTAGGTGCTGTATGAACATAAGAAAAGAAGGCCTCGTCTCCACCCTATGATATTGGGCCATGAAGCCTCATCACCTATCACAAAATACCTGAGCTAGAACATATATTGTTGACCACAAGTCTTAAGCATTATGCATTCTAGAAATCTCATAACATTAACTTGAGAATTTTCTTTAAAGTTGAAATCACTGTTATACATTTTTTTTTAAATATATATAGTTGTATGATTTATGACAAATGGTTTGACACGTAGTCATAAAATAAGAGATGGAACCATATTAAAATCATAAACATAGAAGTTGAGTGAATGTGTGAATATATACATGTAAACATAGGAATAAATTACATTCATATTTACAAAACATAAGTCTTAGAAAAGATGTGCACATACCTTCTAGGTGCAATTGGATGTACTCTAAATAGAAAGAAACAAGGCCTGCTCTCCTCCCTGCCACATTGGGTCATGTAGCCTCATAGGCTATCACCAAACCCTTGAGAAAGAACATACATTTCCCACCACTATGCTCAATGGTGAAGCACATCCATATATACATATACATATATTACGATGAAGACTAAAATGTGCTAGCACAAAAGATTGTAAAATCCTTATGTATATAATTTAAAAAATTATAATGTTCAAACTATGCTATTCCTTTTCTGACCATTCATAGATAGGGACACTATGAAAAGAATGATTAGGGAGACAATTGAGAACCATAGGAAAATGTTAGATGTTCAAAAACTAACATTAAATGGAAGATCATAGAATGCCACTCATTGTTTTAGTTATCTCGGTACATCTTTTTAGTTACACCCATTAACATAGGAGCAATTATAGATTAACATAGGAGTGATTACATATATATATGTAGAGGCTTAGTGCGAAAGGATTTAAACATATTGGAGATAAAATTAGTTTGGTGGTTGTTAAGTGTTATTATTTGTAATATGTCTTTTATATGTTCAATTTATTTGTTTAAAGTTTTTGGCAGTTTTTTTTGTCAGCCCAGCCATGAATAGGATTTTTTGTGTAATAGCTCTTTTACAATTTCTCTATTTGTCTATTGTTGTTACATTCTGAAATGAGCCACAGGGTCTTTGTCAAATGAACAACCCAATCCTAGCGAAGAAATTGTTGTTATACCTTGTTTAGATACTGATATGAATGTGATTCAAGTGGGCTCGAGCCTCTTCTATTAGGCCCATGCACTCTACTCTATAATGGGTTGTTTCACCATTATCGGAGTTGGATTTCTATCGGACTAAGAGAGCTGGTGACTTAGTATTTCTATTTCACATGGCTCTAACCTAGGTGTGCACCTCCTCTGTAAAACCTAGCTCTGCATATCAGTCTTTCATTAGGAAAACTAAAACTGATACCTCTATCATGCTTCAGAGATGCTTCAATAGGACTTTTATTTTGGAGGACATTCGAACGTACCTAAAATTCTATCAGTATGTCAACAAGGTGTAAAAAAAATTTCTTCATTTCCATGGGGTTGTTCATTTGGGGCAGATGGAAATATTTTTTGTGCTATAAAAAGAGGATTGAAAAATTAAATAAAAATTGAATTTTTAATAATTAATTTCTTAAATAATGATAATTAGTTCAAAATTTCAGACACAAAATAATGTTACCTCTATCTTAGTTTTACATGCACTAGACCTAGATGCACATCTACATTTGAAGACTACGTCTCTAGGAATGTCCAACATTCAAGGCAGGCTCTGTTATTTCTTGTCTATTTTTAAATTTTCTCTTTCTCTTTCGTATGTGCCTAATATAATGTGTCGAATATATTGTTTTTCTTCTTTTCCAAGGCCTTGATCATATTTAGCTTACTTATGATTATGTCTGATTTTCAAACTATTGTGATCCCTAGGTATTTGTTCAAGCAACTAGAAGAGAAAATTTTGTGGCCAAGCTCACCCTGTCCTTCTAAATAGGCCTCTAAATTTGGTCTACAGCTGGCCCCAAAAACTAAAATAGCCCTCCAAATATCAACTCTATTGAAGCTATGAAAGAAATATTAGTTAAATATACATACATACATACATACATACATACATACATACATACATACATATATATATATACATATATATATATATATATATATATATATACATACATACACACACACACATATAAATATATATATCCATACATAGTCAATATTAAAGACAAACAAGGAAATTGGAAAAAGAACCCTTAGGGAAACACTTAAGAACCATATGAAAATGAGAGAACTCAAGACACAAAAAGGGGTTTAGGCCAAGAGAAGATCACAAGATGCATAATCAAGAGCATGAGTTTCACCATTTCATAGGATACGAAATACTCACAAAGGCTATACTATTGGTCACATCTTAATCATGATATTCTTGTCTTCTACTCCCCATAACCAACTATTCATTATCATAGTTTGCCTCTTCTATTCTCTACATCATAAAGTTGTATTTAATGTGGGTCTGAGAACACTTGCCATTTTTGATGCAGGAGCATCCAGTGGTGTAAGGGCAATCTTGCATCACCGAAAAATAGTTAAATTTCAAATTTCTTAGTTTTTAGATTTTTTTACATTTTTAGATACCCTTTTCATCATAATGAAATTCCCAATTTATGATTTTTATTTTCTATTCCTGGGTTGAAAGATATTGCAGTTTTAGTTTCCCAGATTTGCACCTAAAAATCTTTCGAGTTGGATTTGAGGCACTTAGAGCTCCCAGAATGGCCCCAAAACTTGCCAAAATTGGCATAGCAAATTTTAAACTCGTTCTTGACTTTGAGAGCTTTCCAACGGTTCAAACAGTTTGCGAATCGGAGCCCCGAATCAAAATTTATGGCCCCAGGAAGTTGGCACACTTTCTAGAAGATACAATTGCAAATGTTCTTTTGAAATTTGAACTTCAAGTTGTAATTTTCGGTGCCAAACCACGTAAACTCAAATTTTAATGTTGTTTTTGCTCCAAACTAAAGAGTAGCTCTATTTATGGGTGGGTTTCTAATTTTTTGGGTAACATGTTTGGGGACAAGCTCGCATATTGCGAAAGGGTTATTCTATAGCTTTCTGTAACTTGCATGTGTTGTAGAACTTGGGGATTTGAGATCCTCTGCATATAAGAAGCTCCATTTTCTGAATAATAAAATTATTCTCTTATTTGTGGGTTATTTTTTGTGTCTCTGGCTGTGCCCTCATCAAGTGGTATCAGAGCGGGTTTTCTTGAGCATGTGGACAAATCGTCAATCATGAGGCAGTTTGCACCAGGACCATGGTTGTGGCTTGAAGTCAAGAAAGATGCATCCAAGAGTGATGCCTGATAGGCATGGTGGTGCCAGAGGTGGTCAAGGTGGCAGAGATGCTAGTGGAAGAGATGCACTGGCAGCCCTCCAGAGACAGATTGATGCATTACAAGAGTAGTTGAGAAGAGGGTTAAACCCAAGGGAGGAAAGCAAGGATGAAGGAGAGGAAAAATGTTCAGATGTAGAAGAGGAAGAAGAAGCAATTGATCAAGACCAAATGTGGCTAATAAGGGCCATTTTGAAGATCAGGAAAAGACCCAGAGCAGAAGTCCCTAGCTATTCCAGAAGTCTGAACCTGGAAGAGTTGATCGACTGGATCAATGAGCTAGAAGAATATTTTGAGTATGAGGAAATAGAGGACCCACATTGAGTTAAGTTTGTGAAAATGAAGCTGAAGGGCCATGCTAGTATTTGGTGGAAACAGGTCCAGTTGGAAAGAAATCAAAGAGGAAAATTCAAGATCACCAGATGGGATCGCATGGTAGAGAAACTGAAGAAGCAGTTCATACCAGTGGACTACGAGTTAGATCTATTGAAGAAATTGGAAGGGTTGAAGCAAGGAAGCAGATCTGTGAAAGAATATACTGAAAAGTTTCACAAGATAATCATTAGAACGGGTCACACAGAGGCCAATAAGGAGAAGGTAGCCCAATATCTTAATGGGTTATGACTGAGCATTCAGGAGGAGTTAAGCCTAATCAAAATTACCACCATTGAGGATGTGTATCAGTTTGCTCTAAAGGTGGAAGAGAAGTTGAACAAAAGATTTGATGGCAAGAAAAAAGAATGAGTAGGTCAAAGCAGAAGGGGAAATGGTAGACCTTTAGGAAGCCGAAATGATGATGAAAAGAAAAGTGAAGATGTGGATTCCAGCCGAAGCCAAAAGAATGACAACTTATACCGCCCTCGTGATCAAAACAGTGGTGATCAAAGAGGTAGAGGACGAGGGAGATATGGACAAGGATCTGGAAGAGGTGGTTTCAGAGGAATGTGTTTCCAGTGTGGTGAAGAAGGGCATCAAGCCTATGAATGTCCACAACACCAAGGAAGGGCAAATAAAAGGCCAGAAGGTCGTGGAAGGGTTGCACATGTAAATGAGGAGGCATTATCTGAACATTCAGATGATACTGAAAGGGGAGAAACCCTAGTGATTAGGAGAGCCCTAGTGAATGAGGAAAAGGAACCAGAACAAAGGAAGAATCTGTTTTGTAGAAGGTGCAAGTGTGAAGGAAAATGTTGTGATGTCATTATTGATGTTGAGAGCATTGATAATCTGGTGTCAGAGGAGATTGTCACAAAGTTGAACCTGAAGGGGGAAAGGCACCCGCATCTGTATCGGATTGCCTGGTTGCAGAAAGACAACAAAGTTTTGGTCAATGAGCAGTGCCTAGTAAAGTTCAAAATCGGGAGCTACCATGATGAGGTACTCTGTGATATCATCCCCATGGATGCATGTCACATGTTGTTGGGGAGGTCGTGGCAGTTCGATAGGCAAGCTATACATTATGGCCATGCAAACACTTATTCCTTGACAAAGGATGGGGTTCGTCATAAGTTGAAACCCCTGAAGGAGATCGAAGAAAAGGTATGCAGTAGTGCTAGAATTTGTTATGTAGATGGAAGAAAAATTTTAGAAGGTATGAAGCATGAGCGTGTGTGTTATGCATTGATTCCTAGAGTGAGTAAGGAGGATAGTGAGAAGGTTCCAGAAGAAGTTTTTGGGATGTTGTATGAGTTTCAGGATAAATTTTCTGATAATGTATCCGAGGGTTTACCACCAATAAGGAAGATCAGTCATCAGATTGACTTGATTCCTGGAGCCAGTTTTCCAAATAAGGCACCTTATAGAATGACTCCAATAGATAATGAGGAGTTGAACAGACAAGTTCAAGAGTTGTTGAGAAAGGGTTCGATATGAGAGAGTTTGAGTCCATGTGTAGTACCTACAGTACTAGCACCAAAGAAGGATGGGGAGTGGAGGATGTGTACAGATTCCTAAGTAATAAACAAGATAACAATTAAGTACAAATTTTCCCTACCAAGGATGGATGACATGATGGACTATTTGAGTGGAGCTCAGTACTTCACAAAGATTGATCTTAAGAGTGGATATCACTAGATCTGGATTCAAGAGGGAGATGAGTGGAAGAATGCTTTCAAGACCAAAGAGGGCCTGTATGAGTGGTTAGTCATGCCTTTTGGGATAACCAATGCACCGAGCACATTCATGCAGCTCATGAACGAGGTACTAAAAGAATTTCTGGGAAGTTTTGTTATTGTGTATTTTGATGATATTTTGATTTTTAGTAAGACGTTGAATGAGAATCTAATGCATATTCGAAGAGCCTTTGAGAAGTTAAGAGAAGAGAAACTGTTGATTAATCTAAAGAAGTTCAATTTTGTGAAGAGGGAGTTAGTGTACTTGGGGTTTATTGTCTCAGGAGAAGGTCTCAAAATGGACCTAGAGAAGGTGAAGGCTATTATGGAATGGCCTACCCTAAGAACTGCTACTGAGGTGAGATCTTTCCATGGTTTGGCTAGTTTTTATAGAAAGTTCATTAGAAACTTCAGTAGTATTTGTGGACCCCTGACTGAAACAATGAGAGGGGATAGAAAAGAATTCAAGTGGAGCACTGAAGCGACAAAATTTTTTGAACTGTTCAAGCAGAAGGTGATTGAGCAACCTGTTCTAGGCCTCCCAGATTTCAACAAGGTGTTTTAGGTGGATTGTGATGCCAGTGGTTGTGCCATTGGAGCAGTATTGAGCCAAGAAGGCAAGCCCATTTCCTATTTCAGTGAAAAGTTAAATGATGCCAAGAAAAAGTATTTTGTATATGATCAAGAATTTTATGCAATAGTTCAAGCATTAAAGAAATGGAGACATTATTTGTTGCCGAAGGAATTTGTTCTATATACTGATCATCAGGCATTGTAGTACCTAAATAGTCAGGAAAAATTAAATCAGAGGCATATGAAATGGGTAGAGTTTTTGTTGAGTTATACATTTGTTTTGAAACATAGGAGTGGGAAGTCAAATAGGGTTGCAGATGCCTTAAGTAGGAGGAATACATTGATGACAAAATGCAGATTGAAGTGGTTGGGTTCAATGAACTCAAGACACTATATGCAGAAGATCCTGATTTTGTAGAGGCTTGGAAAGATTGCAAGGAACCTATTATAGTGGACAAGACAAGGTGGCTGGATTTCATAATCCAAGATGACATGTTATTTAAAGGAAGTTAATTGTGTATCCCAAGGAGTTCCATGAGGGAGAACCTAATAAAGGAGAAGCATAGTAGAGGAATGGCAGGACATTTTGGTCGAGATAAGACCATTGCCAAATGTATCAGTGAACATTATTATTGGCCTTAGTTGTCACAGGATGTGAAGAAGTTTGTACAAAGCTACAGGGTATGTCAGATGGCTAAAGGAGTGAGCCAAAATACAGGCTTATATCAGCCCCTACCTGTACCAGAGAGGCCATGGGAGGATATAAGTATCGACTTTGTTCTTGGTTTGCCAAGGACACAATGAGAGAATGATTCAGACTTTGTGGTGGTTGATAGGTTTTCGAAGATGGCACATTTCATTCCATGTCAGAAGACCCATGATGCAGTCCACATTGCTAACTTGTTCTTCAAAGAGGTGGTGAGGCTACATGGTCTGCCGAAGAGTATTGTTTCAGATCGTGACACCAAATTTGTGGGGTACTTTTGGAGGACTTTGTGGAAGAAATTGAAGATAGAGCTGAAGTTCAGTTCTCCACTCCATCCACAAATAGATGGACAGACAGAGGTTGTTAACAGGATTCTAGGTGACCTACTGAGATGTTTGGTAGGAGATAAACCTAAAGGATGGGACTTGATCTTACCCCAGGTAGAATTTTCTTACAAGAATTCTATCAACAGAAGCACTGGTAGATCACCATTCCAGATTGTGTATGGAGGTAGCCCCAGAACAGCTCCAGAATTGAGGAAGATGGACCATGAGAAGAAAATAAGTATTGAAGCCAAAGATTTTGTAGAACACATCAAGGATATACAAGAGAAAGTAAGAGAACATATTAACAAGATGAATATGCAGTATAAGGCTAAGGAAGATCAGAAGAGGAGGTATAAGGAGTTTCAGATTGGTGATGAAGTAATGGTCCACTTGAGGAAAGAAAGGTTTCCCGTGGGAACCTATAATAAATTGAAGATGAAGAAATTCAGTCCTTGTAAGATTCTGAAGAAGCATGATTCAGGGAATGCATATGAGGTAGAGTTGCCTGATGGAATCAAAATTTCCCCTATGTTCAACATTTTAGATTTGATAGAGTATCATGAAGGTGGAACAGAGGAAGCACTAGCAATAGGGCAGTATGGCATTCCAACACCTACTTCAGAAAGGGAGGAGATTGAAGCAATCTTGGATAGTCATGTGGGAAGGAGTACTAGAAATAGGTAGTATGAAGAATATCTTGTGAAATGGAGAGGAAGGCATGTGGAAGATTCATGCTGGCTATCTAAGGCAGTAGTTGACCAGTTGGGTTTTCCTCAACCATCTGAGACATGACGGGTCACTTCTCAAATTACCCTAGGTTTCTGATGTAGGAGCATCCAATGGTGTAAGGGCAATCTTGCATCACCCAAAAATAGTTAAATTTCAAGTTTCTCAATTTTTAGATGTTTTTAAATTTTTGGATACGCTTTTCATCATAATGAAATTCCCAATTTACGGTTTCTATTCTATTCCTAGGTTGAAAGATATTGTAGTTTTAGTTTCCCGGATTTGCACCTGAAAATATTTTGAGTTGGATTTGAGGAACTTAGAGCTCCTAAAATGGCCCCAAAACTTTTCAAAATTAGCATAGAAATTTCAAGCGCATTCTTGACTTCGAGACCTTTCCAACGGTTCAAACGGTTCATGAATCGGAGCCCCAGATCAAAAGTTATGGCCCCGGGAAGTTGGTGCACTTTCTAGAAGATACAATTGCAAATGTTCTTTTGAAATTTGAACTTCAAGTTGTAATTTTCTGCGCCAAACCGCCTAAACTCAAATTTTATTGTTGTTTTGGCTCCAAACTAAAGAGTAGCTCTATTTATGGTCGGGTTTCTAATTTTTTGGGTAACTTTTTGTGGACAAGCTCGCATATTGCAAAAGGGTTATTTTGTACCTTTCTGTAACTTGCATGTGTTGTAGAACTTGGGGATTTGAGATCCTCTACATGTAAGAAGCTCCATTTTCTGAATAATAAAATTATTCTCTTATTTGTGGGTTATTTTTTGTGTCTCGGGCTACGCCCTCATCAAGTGGTATTAGAGCGGGTTTTCTTGAGCATGTGGAAAGATCGCTGATCATGAGGCAGTTCTCACCATGACCGTAGTTGTGGGTCAAAGTCAAGAAAGATGCCTCCAAGAGTGATTCTTGGTAGGTGTGGTGGTGCCAAAGGTGGTCAAGGCAGCAGAGATTCTCGTGGAAGAGATGCACTAGCAGCCCTCCAGAGACAAATTGATGTGTTACAAGAGCAGTTGAGAAGAGGGTTAAACCCGAAGGAGGAAAGTGAGGATGAAGGAGAGGAAGACGGTTCATATGTAGAAGAGGAAGAAGAAGTAATTGATCAAGACCAAATGCGGCTAATAGGGGCCATTTTGAAGATCAGGAAAATACCTAGAGTAGAAGTCCCTAGTTATTCTGGAAGTCTAAACCCGAAAGAGTTGATCGACTGGATCAACGAGCTAGAAGAATATTTTGAGTATGAGGAAATAGAGGACCCACATCGGGTTAAGTTTGCGAAAATGAAGCTGATGGTCTATGCCAGTATTTGGTGGAAAGAGGTCCAGTTGGAAAAAAATCGAAGAGGAAAATTCAAGATCACTAGATGGGATTGCATGGTAGAGAAATTGAAGAAGCAGTTCAAACCAGTGGACTACGAGTTAGATCTATTGAAGAAATTGCAAGGGTTTAAGCAGGGAAGTAGATCTGTGAAATAATATATTGAATATTTTCACAAGATAATCATCAGAACGAGTCACACAGAGGCCAATAAGGAGAAGGTAGTCTGATATCTTAATGGGTTACGACCGAGCATTCAGGAGGAGTTAAGCCTAGTCAAAATGACCACCATTGAGGATGTGTATCAGTTTGCTCTAAAGGTGGAAGAGAAGCTGAACAAAAGATTTGATGCAAGCAAAAAGGAGGAAGAGGTCAAAGCGGAAGGGGCAATGGAAAACCTTCAGGAAGCTGAAATGATGATGAAAAGAAAAGTGAATATGTGGGTACCAGCCAAAGCCAAAAAGAATGACAACTTCTACTACCCTCGTGATCAAAACAGTGGTGATCAAAGAGGTAGAGGACAAGGGAGATATGGACAAGGATCTAGAAGAGGTGGTTTCAGAGGAACATGTTTCTAGTGTGGTGAAGAAGGGCATCGAGCCTATGAATGTCCACAACACCAAGGAAGCGTAGACAAAAGGCCAGAAGGTCGTGGCAAGGTTGTGCATGTAGATAAGGAGGCCCAATCTGAACATTTAGATAATGTTGAAAGGGGAGAAACCCTTAGTGATTAGGAGAGCCCTGTGAATGAGGGAAAGGAACCAAAATAGAGGAAGAATCTATTTCGCACAAGGTAACTGTGAAGGAAAATCTTGTGATGTCATTATTGACAGTGGGAGCACTGATAATTTGGCCTCAGAAGAGATGGACACAAAGTTGAAGCTAAAGAGGGAAAGGCACCCACATCCATATCGGATTGCTTGGTTGTAAAGACCACAAAGTTTTGGTCAATGAGCAGTGCTTAGTAAAGCTCAAGATCGGGAGCTACCATGATGAGGTACTCTGTGATATCATCCCCATGGATGCATGTCACATGTTGTTGGGGAGGCCATGGCAGTTCGATAGGTGAGCTATACATGATGGCCATGCAAACAATTATTCCTTGACAAAGGATGGGGTTCGTCACAAGTTGAAACCCCTGAAGGAGACCGAAGAAAAGGTATGCAATAGTGCTAGAATTTGTTATGTAGATGGAAGAAAAAATTTAGAAGGTATGAAGCATGAGCGTGTGTGTTATGCATTGATTCCTAGAGTGAGTAAGGAGGATAGTGAGAAGGTTCCAGAAGAAGTTTCTGTGATGTTGGATGAGTTTCAAGATATTGTTTCTGATAATGTACCTAAGGGTTTACCACCAATAAGGAAGATCAGTCATCAGATTGACTTTATTCCTAGAGCCATTTTGCCAAATAAGGCAGTTCATAGAATGACTCCAACAGAAAATGAGGAGTTGAAGAGACAAGTTCAAGAGTTGTTGAGAAAGGGTTTGATACAGGAGAGTTTGATTCCATGTGCAGTACCTGCAGTACTAGCACCAAAGAAGGATGGGGAGTGGAGGATGTGTATAGATTCTCGAGCCATAAATAAGATAACAATTAAGTACAGATTTCCCCTACCAAGGATGGATGACCTGATGGACTGTTTGAGTGGAGCTTAGTACTTCACGAAGATTGATCTAAAGAGTGGATATCACCAGATCTAGATTTGAGAGGGAGATGAATGGAAGACTAGTTTCAAGACCAAAGAGGGCCTATACGAGTGGTTAGTCATGCCTTTTGGGCTAACGAATGCACCAAGCACATTCATGCAGCTCATGAATGAGGTACTAAAAGAATTTCTGGGAAGTTTTGTTATTGTGTATTTTGATGATATTTTGATTTTTAGTAAGACGTTGGATGAGCATCTGATGCATATTCGAAGAGCCTTTGAGAAGTTAAGAGAAGAGAAACAGTGGATTGATCTAAAGAAGTGCAGTTTTGTGAAGAGGGAGTTAGTGTACTTGGGGTTTATTGTCTTAGCAAAAGGTCTCAAGATGGACCTAGAGAAAGTGAAGGCTATTTTGGAATGGCCTACCCCATGAATTGCTACTGAGGTGTGATCTTTCCATGGTTTGGCTAGTTTTTATAGAAAGTTCATTAGAAACTTCACTAGTATTTGTGGACCCCTGACTGAAACAATGAGAGGGGATAGAAGAGAATTCAAGTGGAGCACTAGAGCGGCAAAAAGTTTTGAACTATTGAAGCAGAAGGTGACTGAGCAACCTGATCTAGCCCTCCCAAATTTCAACAAGGTGTTTTAGGTGGAATGTGATGCCAGTGGTTGTACCATTCGAGTAGTATTGAGCCAAGAAGGTAAGCCCATTGCCTATTTTAGTGAAAAGTTAAATGATGCCAAGAGAAAGTATTCTGTATATGATCAAGAATTTTATGCAATAGTTCAAGCATTAAAGAAATGGAGACATTATTTGTTGCCGAAGGAATTTGTTCTATATACTAATCATCAGGCCTTGCAGTACCTAAATTGTCAGGAAAAAAATAAAATAGAGGCATATGAAATGTGTAGAGTTTTTGCAGAGTTGTACATTTGTTTTGAAACATAGGAGTGGGAAGTCAAATAGGGTTGCAGATGCCTTAAGTAGGAGGCATACATTGATGACAAAGATGCAAATTGAAGTGGTTGGATTTAATGAACTCAAGACACTATATGCAGAAGATCCTAATTTTGCAGAGGCTTGGAAAGCTTGCAAGGAACCTGTTACAGTGGACATGACAAGGTGGCTAGATTTCATAATCTAGGATGACATGTTATTTAAGGGAAGTCAATTGTGTATCCCAAGGAGTTCCATGAGGGAGAACCTAATAAAGGAGAAGCATAGTGGAGGAATGGCAGGACATTTTGGTTGAGATAAGACCATTTCCATTATCAGTGAGCATTATTATTGGCCTTAGTTGTCACAAGATGTGAAGAAGTTTGTACAAAGTTGTAGGGTATATCAGATGGCTAAAGAAGTGAGCCAAAATACAGGCTTATATCAGCCCCTACCTATACTAGAGAGGCCATGGGAGGATATAAGTATAGACTTTGTTCTTAGTTTTCCAAGGACACAATGAGGGAATGATTCAGTCTTTGTGGTGGTTGATAGGTTTTCGAAGATGGCACATTTCATTCCATGTCAGAAGACCCATGATGCAGTCCACATTGCTAACTTGTTCTTCAAAGAGGTGGTGAGGCTACATGGTCTGCCGAAGAGTATTGTTTCAGATCGTGACACCAAATTTGTGGGGTACTTTTGGAGGACCTTGTGGAAGAAACTGAAGACAGAGCTGAAGTTTAGTTCTGCACACCATCCACAAATAGATTGACAGACAGAGGTTGTTAATAGGAGTCTGGGTAACCTACTAAAATGTTTGGTAGGAGATAAACCCAAGGGATGGGACTTGATCTTACCCTAGGCACAATTTTCTTACAACAATTCTATCAATAGAAGCACTAGTAGATCACCATTCCAGATTGTGTATGGAGGTAGCCCTAGAACAACTCCAGAATTGAGGAAGATGGACCACAAGAAGAAAATAAGTGCTGAAGCCGAAGATTTTGCAGAACACATCATGGATATACATGAGAAGGTAAGAGAACATATTAACAAGATGAATATGCAATATAAGGCTAAGGAAGATCAAAAGAGGAGGTATAAGGAGTTTCAGATCGTCGATGAAGTAATGGTCCACTTGAGGAAAGAAAGGTTTTCCGTGGGAACCTATAATAAATTGAAGATGAAGAAATTTGATCCCTATAAGATTTTGAAGAAGCATGATTCAGGGAATACATATGAGGTAGAGTTGCCTGATGGAATCAACATTTCCCCTGTATTCAACATTTCAAATTTGATAGAGTATCATGAAGGTGGAACAAAGGAAGCACCGGCAATAGGGCAGTATGGCATTCTAGCACCTACTTCAGAAAGGGAGGAGATTGAAGCAATCTTGGATAGTCGTGTGGGAAGGAGTACCAGAAACAGGTAGTATGAAGAATATCTTGTGAAATGGAGAGGAAGGCATGTGGAAGATTCATGCTGGCTATCTAAGGTAGCAGTTGACCAGTTGGGTTTTCCTCAACCATCTGAGACATGACGGGGTCACTTCTCAAATTACCCTGGGTGTCTGATGCAGGAGCATCCAATGGTGTAAGGGCAATCTTGCATCACCCAAAAATAGTTAAATTTCAAGTTTCTCAATTTTTAGATGTTTTTAAATTTTTGGATACCCTTTTCATCATAATGAAATTCCCAATTTACGGTTTCTATTTTCTATTCCTGGGTTGAAAGATATTGCAGTTTTAGTTTCCTCAATTTGCACCAAAAAATCTTCCAAGTTGGATTTGAGGCACTTAGAGCTCCTTGAATTGCCCCAAAACTTGTTGAAATCGGCATAAAAATTTTGAGCGCATTCTTCACTTCGAGACCTTTCCAACGGTTCAAACGATTCACGAATCAGAGCCCCGGATCAAAAGTTATGGCCCCGAGAAGTTGGTGCACTTTCTAGAAGATACAATTGCAAATGTTCTTTTGAAATTTGAACTTCAAGTTGTAATTTTTGGTGCCAAACTGCCTAAACTCAAATTTTAATGTTGTTTTGGCTCCAAACTAAAGAGGAGCTCTATTTATGGTCAAGTTTCTAATTTTTGTTGTAACTTTTTGGGGACAAGCTTGCATATTGCGAAAGGCTTATTCTGTAGCTTTCTGTAACTTGCATGTGTTGTAGAACTTGGGGATTTGAGATCCTCTGCATGTAAGAAGCTCTAGTTTTTGAATAATAAAATTATTCTCTTGTTTGTGGGTTATTTTCTGTGTCTCGGGCTGCACCCTCATCAACTTTCCTCTAATTCTTGGGTCTTTTCCTAATAGGTATTTAACCAGTTTTTTTTGGTGGAAACATAGACCTTGGTAATTATCTGGGCTATAAACTTTCTCTTCCTCTTTCATATGTTCCTAATATAATGTGTAAAATATATTGTTTTCCTTCTTTTCCAAGGCCTTAATAATATCCAACTTAGTTATGATTATATCTGATTGTTAAACTATTGGGACCCCTAGGTATCTGTTGCACATGGAAACTGAATTGCAAGTGTTTGGTCACACAAGGGTTAAGGCATTGTGATCTTGTTGCATGATGGGTGGGCAAACTAAATGTGGGTGACCAAAGTAAATGGAATATTGAATTTCATAGTGTTAGAAATTATACTATTAATTGTTTGAAGTTTACAACAGGGCTTTCATTAGCCAGACCATGAATATGATTTTCTGTCTAATAACTCTCTTACAATTTCTTTGTTTCTCTATCAGGTTTAGTGCCAAGCAATTCAACTTGAATTTTTGATTAGTCTGTATATATATACAGGCTAATCAAAACTTCAAGTTGAATTGCTTGGTGCTAAACATTATAGAGAAAATAGGAAATTGTAAAAGAGTTATTAGATGGAAAATCCTATTCATGGTCGGACTGATGAAATCCCTGATGTACACTTCAAACAAATAGTCTCTACAAAATGCTATGAAACCAAGACCATAATGGTTGTTTCAAGAATGCAACTTAATCATAGTATACTTTGCATATATGTGTGTGTGTGTGTGTATGTGTGTGAACATATATATGGGTATGTGTTGGATCATCATGGAAAATAAAGGCCCTTAAGTGGCAAAAAATTCAGAAAAATTAGAGTTAGGCAACTTGACATAAAAAAATGAATAAGTTATCTACATTATAAGTTATCTATGTAAAAATTTGAATAATTTGTCTCTCTAATCATCAAAAATGATTTTCTCCTCAAAAAACCAACTCAAATGACAAACTTTTACAATATGATATGATAGACTTGCAACTGAAAATGCTCAAACTAGCAACTAGAAGACTCACAAAAATTGTCATAACTTCATCAAAACTACTCCAAATGACATGAGAACAAGTGCAATGAGCTCCTAGGAAGATGGCGACAAATTTAGGACCAATAAATAGTTGTAACAACTAATTAATGAATTTTTGAAACATTTACCAGGCAAGAAGAAGTGGTACGGCCTCAAGAGGGGCAACTTCTTCAAGATAAAATCCAATACTTGATAATAAA
The DNA here is from genome assembly GCA_007258455.2 of Sequoia sempervirens. NCBI lineage: Eukaryota > Viridiplantae > Streptophyta > Pinopsida > Cupressales > Cupressaceae > Sequoia > Sequoia sempervirens. Next base: position 488,945,366 of record VDFB02000003.1, read on the forward strand.
ATCTGAAACTCATCAGAAAGGGGTACCCTAGAAATATAAGAGTATCTATGATACATAAAAAGTTGTAAGTGTAGATTACACTTATTCATCAATTATGACACCTACGGTGACACTCATAAGACATCCTTAATATAGAGATAATAGAACTAACATTAAGCATTTAAGTTGGTGACCAGATTATGACAAGATTGTGTAAGGAATATATTATTTTAACTTAATCATATGTGTGTGTGTGTGTGTGTGAACATATATATGGGTATGTGTAGGATCATCATGGAAAAAATAGGCCCTTAAGTGGCAAAAAATTCAGAAAAATTCAAGTTAGCCAACTTAACGTAAAAATTTGAATAAGTTATCTACATTATTTCAAAAATATGTAAGATTATAATTTGTATAAAATTGAATGTAGCTTCTAAACTACTAGGTTTATTTTTTTTTAAATCTATTTGGTGAAAATTTGAAATTTCAATGTAGTAGTACTTAAATTTCAGGAAAAAAATAAGTAGGTCTCTATCTGACCACCCTAACTACAATAAAATGATAAAAAAAAATTATAAGATTTTATATATAAGTAGACTCATGATGTCCCAATGTGATGCATATATTTTTGTATTTTTTTTCCAAGTAAATAATTATTTACGAATTTTTTATTACAACTTTTTAAAATAAAAAAATTCATATGTTTGACCACCTTAACTTGGTCAAGACTTCATTAAATTCAATTTTCTTTATTTCAATCCTATAGTGTGGGAAGTATAGAATGTGATGAATGTTTCAGATTTAAAAAATGTGATACCATTTGAAAGCTATAGATGTTTTTCAATCCGCCTATCAATTAGGACTTTAGTTGTAATTCAAGTAGAAAATGAATAATAATTCTTTATTAAATCTAAAGTAAAGCATAATTTATATTGGTGGAAAGCTAAGAATCTCCTTTAAAAACCCTTTTCGTTTCATCAATTTTGGATAAAAATAAATTCTCTAGCCACAGACCCTACACATACCCATCATATCGCCACTTTTTGGCCCATCATGATCTTGCACATACCCATATATATATATATATATACTAGATCGTAAGTGTTTGCTCATGTGAGGGTCAAGGCATTTTGTTGTTGCTTTGCAATGGGGACGGTCAAGGTAAATGTAGACAGCTGAAGCAAAAGGAATATTGAATTTCGTAGTGTGGGAAAGTATACTTTGATTAAGTAGCATTGTTGAAACAACCATTATGGTATTAGTTTCATACCATTTTGTACAGGCTATTTTCTTGAAGTTTCAAACAAGATTTTCATCACCCCAGCCATGAATAGGAATTATCATGTAATAAAAAGGATACTAAGCAACTAATTGTACAAAATGTGTATAACACCAAAGATGCACAAAGTAAATATATGTGTCTATATATATATGTATGTATGTATGTATGTATAAATATATATATACACATTCATATAGATATACATACATATACATATACATAAACTTTCCATCATTTACTTTTTTGCAGTCATCTCTATGCATCTTTCACATTATACCCATCACCATAGGAGCAATTGCAGTTAAATCTTCTTTCTTTCATCTAAAAACACAACAATGTGAAACATAATTACCAAGGTGCACATTGCCACAAAAAAAACTAGTGAGGTCCATGTTGGCCTTCTACATGGATGTGTGGCCTTATGATTTTTTGTAGATGGAGAAATTGTAGTTAAACCTTTTTTTTTTCATCAAAAAATATGGTTAGGGTTTGTAACTTTTTCATTCCTAGTTTATTGTTTGTAGTTATATCTTTGCATGATCTTTTTCCTTATACCCATTACCATAGGAGCAATTGTAGTTAAATCTTGTTTGTTCCATCAAAAAGTATGGTTAGGGTTGGTAATTTTATTTCTCAAATATATATATATGTATGTATGTATGTATGTATATACAAATATATATGTATATGTATATACAAATATATACATATACACATACATATAGATATACATACATATCTTTTTCCTTATACACATTACGATAGGAGAAATAGTAGTTAAATCTTATTTGTTCCATCAAAAAGTATGGTTAGGGTTGGTAATTTTATTTCCCAAATATATATGTATATTTGTATGTATGTATATACAAATATATATGTATATGTATATACAAATATATACATATACACATACATATAGATATACATACATATACATATATTATGTATACATATACATATACATACACTTTCCATCATTTGTTTATTTTTTTTACAGTCATCTGTATGCATCTTTCAGATTATACCCATTACCATAGGAGAAATTGTAGTTAAATCTTCTTTCTTGCATCTAAAAATACAATATATATATATACACACACACACACGCACACATATACATATACATACATATACATATACATATGCACATACATATATATACACTTTCCATCCTTTGTTTATTTTTTCCAGTCATCTCTATGCATCTTTCACATTATACCCATCACCATAGGAGCAATTGTAGTTAAATCTTCTTTCTTTTATCTACAAATACAACAATGTGAAACATAATTACCAAGGTCCATTTTTTCACAAAAAACTTGGTGAGGTCCCCATTGGCCTTCTGCATGGATGTGTGGCCTAATGGTTTTGTGTGGATGGAGAAATTGCAGTTAAATCTTTTTGTTTCGTCAAAAAATATGGTTAGGGTTTGTAAGTTTTTCATTCCTAGTTTATTTTTTGTAGTTATCTATGTGCATCTTTGGCCTTATACCCATTACCATAGGAGAAGTTGTAGTTAAATATTGTTTTTTCCATCAAAAAATATGGTTAGGCTTGGTAATTTTATTTCCCAATTGTAGAATTAAGATATGAGTGATTGTATATATATGGAGATGAAAAGGGTTTGTTATTTGTTTGAAGTTTTTGACAAGATTTTTGTTAGCTGAGCCGTGAATATGATTTTTCATCTAACTAAAATAATGAACAATTTATAATGCAAAAGATACAAACATAAAACAAGGTACAATAAGCACAAACTAAAAGACATGAACAATAAATTAATCACTTACGCAAAACACCCACATAAAATGGCTAACAAGTTCTAGAGCACAATAACCACAAACAAAAAAAGAAACCCAAAACAATTACTAACCCTAACAACATTTCTTGGCCAAAGAAAGAAGATTTAACTACAATAAATCCATCCATAATAGAGCCTTAATCCCTTTGAAGTCTCCCAAATGGGTATAATAGCAAAGATATAAATTACTAGCCCTAACCTTATTTTTTGAAAGGAAAAAGATTTTAACTACAATAAAACCATACATACAGACCCATAAACTCTTTCAAGCCTCCAAAATGGGTAGAACAACAATGATAAAAACAAATAACAATGAATAATAAGCAGAGACTGAAACATAGTCTTAAAACCCTCCAAAATGCTATAAAATAGAGCCAAAGGTGACAATTTTTACAATAGTCTGCTACCAAACCAACACCACAATGTAGCTTAATCATTATAATTTCTCACATATTTCACACCATAATAGTGTTAAAACCCTCCAACCTACTATTAAAAGGAACAATAAGCACAAAGTGAAAGACATGAACAATAAATAATCTGCTATCAAATGAACACCACAATGACTCTTTCAGAAATGCAACTTAATCAGTATACTTTCTTACACTTTTTGTAGTGCATCAGTGTTAAAACCATCCAACTTGCTATAAAAAGCAGCAATAAATAGAGAATGAAAGACATGAATAATAAATTACTCATCTCTCCAAAATACCCATCGAAAATGACTTATAGATTTTGCAACACAACAGTTTTACAAACCTCCAACCTACTAAAAACTAGAGCTAAAGGTGACAATTTTAACAATAGTCTAGTATCAAACCAACACTACAATGGATCTTTTGACAATACAACTTAATCAAAGTACACTTTCCCACATGAAAACAATCAATATAGCATCTACTTTGCCTGCCGCCACCATGATACACAAACAACAAGATTCATTAACCCTCGTGCGAGCAAACATTAATGATTCAGCTTTCGTGTATTGAGGACAGAAAGTCGACCACTACCAACCCATGTAATTTTCAAGGCCCATGTCACCAGCAAAAAACTTGGTGACCTCCCCATTGCTCAAGACACCCTCTATGCCAAAAAATCCAATTCATGACTGGGCTGATGAAATTCCTAGTGGAAACTTCAAACAAAATAGCCTATCAGCTAACTATCAGCTAAATATTAATGTAGACCTACATGGTCAATATTACACAATTGGTAGGACTTGAAAAAAAATATAAATTATCATAGACTTAGGACTCTAATTAAGGCACAACAAAATTACATGGTTATCGAAATAAAATAAAAAATAACATAAGAAATCCCACTATTATGAGTTTATATGAATATCAACACATGAGAAATACATAATATATAGGTCTATGTAATGATAGCATTTATATCAATATCAACACATGAGAAATATAGCTATATAGAATATAAGTCATCGCCTTTATCTATTATATGACCAACATTAAATAAAGTACTCTCCTATTTAATAGTTGTCAATGGATTAAACAAATGTAAATTTAAAAATCACAAAATAATAATGTGAGAAATAGATTAAATTAGTCCACAATGAATGAATGGAGATTTTTTTCTTAGAAATGAATCCTAACTAAATTATCGGTCATGAAGCCCATTAAATTCTATTTTATATGGGAAATCAAACACATTAACCCAACATGTACAATTTTTTATAATTGCACTAGTTTTCTTAAATTATCTTTAAATACATTGGTGTTTACACTAACTTTGTAATAAATTAGTGATAATTATGAAAATGATGTCATAGAACATGGGAAGAAATAAATGTAAAATGGAAAGTAATGGAACCATGATTTAAAAAATTAAAATTAAAATGATAGTTTTTTGGAGAAAAATTAAAATAGACTTAAACATATTCTGCATATTGAGCCCAAAGTAGATTAAATAACACAACTATCAAATTATGAACTAAAAAATTTAAATACCTATTCCAAGGCCAATGAATGATACTTACATAGAAACTATATCAAATTATGTTCTACAAAATTTAAATATCTAGTCTAAGGACAATGTATGATACCTACATAGAAACTATATCATATTTTGACAAAAATATGGGTTGCCAATAACAAATTTTTTATTTTATTCTTAAGAATCCAAAAAGAAAGATTTATTATTGGTGACAAATCACCACTGAAAAATTCTTTATAAAGGTTTTAAAAGTGTACTTATTTTCAATGAAGTGCATAATTCACGAGGATCAGTCCTTTTTTTAGGACCTATGAAAGTATTGGGATGGCTTGTAGGTTGGTTTATAGTGGCTTCACATAGACATAAATGACTATGATTTCATAAGTATTGTAAACTAAGACTCATTTTTGTTTGTTGTATTAGTTTTTGTATTGATTTTTTGTAGCCTCTCGATGTTAGATAATACAATCTATATTTTTCTCATTGGGAGTGTTGTTGAATAAAACTTACTAAATATGTCTTCTAAAAAAAAATCATTTATCATTTTCAAGGAAATCCCAATATGTGAATTATCTTTATGCTTATGTTTGTTAAACATCCATACAAATGTTATAATGATGTAAAAGATTTTTTAAGGATTAAGTAAGACATGTGCCATGAATACTGCCATCAATATAAAATAGAACACAATTAATTTATTTTGGAATATCTTCATTATAAAAAGTGACTAGTAGTATCATAGAAGAAGATGCATAATCAACATTACCTAAAAAAGAATGATCATCATCATTACCATCGACATAAATATTTCTAATTATATTGGTTTCTACATTTTTGGAGTGATTTAGAAAGAGTTTTTAAATATGTTTAAATGACTATTAGTAGGTGTAACTAATGGTTTAGCATTATCATTTACACCTTCAAATTTGACTACATGTTTCTTTTAATTTAATCTTAAATTTAGTGTTTATGGCATATGTATTTTAATTAAGAAAACTCCATTAATATGATTGTAACTACAATATACATTGCTTGAGTAGTATCTATAGGGTAAATGGGAGGAAAATTGATAAGATTTACAATCTAAATTTTTTTGTTAATGTGTTAAGTTTCAACATAGGGATGATTAGTTTTTCCCATATGGTAGTTTTTCACCCGTTTGTTTTTTCATGCCTTTAAAAAGGCTTCTAAAATATGTAATTTATTATCTCATCCCAATATTTGTTTCTCTGGTGAAATAGCCTTGTGTTAGTTCTCTCATTTTATGTGAAGATATATTTGCAAGTTGTGATACTGGGCTCAATGGTTGACACCAACATGGTATCAAAGCCTTCAATCTACACCTTTCTTTTTCCATTGATAGTTGTTCTTTTTTTATTCAAGGGGTAAATGCTTTTGAACCGGAGCTATGAACATAATAAAACCACTCAACAATACCACCCCAACGGGGTTTGAACCTTCGTGGCGAGAACAACAATGCCACCTTAAAACCATCACACCATGCCAATATTAGCTCTCCATTGATAGTTTTCATCAGAAGAGTTTGAGATCATTTATTTCTTAGAGATTATTCAACATTTGAAATTTGTTAAATTTCAAAATTTCCATATTTCGAATTATTATTCTTTTTCATGTTGCTAGAAAATGCAATTGAATATCATTTGTGGTATTCTTCCTATGTGGCATTTTAATTTCTAAGGCTTCCCATGATTTCTCTTCGTTGGAAGTGTGAATTGAAGTAGTTTTCATTTTTTCTTGTTGTTTGTGATTGTTGGGGTTGTGATTGAAATTGGAGGCTGTGTTTTAAATTTTCCAAGCTCAATTTTCCTTTTGTGGGCATCATGTGGGTATGTGCAAGATCATCATGGAAAAACAGGCCCTTAAGTGGCAAAAAAATTAAAAAAATCAGAGTTAGGCAACTTGATGTAAAAACTTGAATAAGTTATCTATATTATTTCAAAAATATGTAAGAATAGAATCTATAGAAAATTGAATGTAGTTTCTAAACTAATAGGTTTGTTTAAAGAATATAAAAATCTATTTGGTGAAAATTTGAAATTTCAATGTAGTAGTACTTAAATTTTAGTGAAAAAATAAGTAGGTGTCTATCTAACCACCCTAACCACAATAAAATGATAATATTTTTTAATAATATTTTAGATATAAGGAGAGGACTCATGTCCCAATGTGATGCATATATTTTTGTAATTTTTTTCCATGTAAACAATTAATTATGAATTTTTTATTTCAACTTTTAAAAAATATAAAAAAATCATATGTCTGACCACCTTAACTTGGTCAAAACTTCATGAAATTCAATTTTAATTTTTTTAATCCTATAGTATGCAAAGCATAGAATGTGACACATATTTTGGATTCAAAAAATGTGATACCATTTGAAAGCTATAGATGTTTTTCAATCAGGACTTTAATTGTAATTTGAATAGAAAATGAATAAAATTACTTATTAAATTCAAAGTAAAGCATAATTTATATTGGTGGAAAGCTGAGAATATCCTTTAAAAACCCTTTTTGTTTCATCAATTTTGGGTAAAAAAAAAGTCTCAGCCACATACCCATCATATTGCCACTTTTTGGCCTATCATGATCTTGCACATGCACATGTACTCCCTTTTTTGTTTCGAATGCAACATTAATACCTTTTCCAACCTGTACTATTGGTCCCCCTTTCACCTTGCCATGAATTCTTCTTGTTCTCTAGCCCTTTAATTATCTACAATTTTTTTTTTTGGCAGATTATACTATTATCAATGGATTCAAAAATATTTGTGACAGATTATTGATTTGACAGGATGTTATCCTTTGATTGAAAAATCTATGCAAAGTATCAAAGCCACCATGTTTCTTGTCAATGGCCATGGAAAATGAGGCTTTTTGTAGACCAATTCAAATCTGTGGATATGATGAAAGGTTTTGATAGGTGGGTGTGATCTACAATTTTTTCCATCTACAACCACTCTAGAAGCTAGGGTCATGACCAATGTAGAAGAGGGATGATATCATTTCATTGGAAACATATGCTTTATGATATGATTGTGGCCACTATAATCTACAATACTTATCTCTATGATTTATCCCTCTATCCCTGCGATTTATCCTTTATCTAGGTCGTGACATTCATTTGTAGGTTGATTGGTTTTGGAGAACCCGTGGAGACCTCTATACCTATTTTGTTTATGTAACTTTTGAGGTGTGGCAATTGTTTGAAGGATTGATTTGAATAAAATGGAGGTAAAAATTTATGCTTTATAAAGTATTCCCCTAAATATTTATTTAAGGTTTCAGACTGTATTGAAGGGAAAGTGGGCCCAAATCTTTGGAGTTATTTTTGAGCATATAAATGACGAGGACCTTTTGGATTCACATGTTCATTTTGAGATCCCTTATGCTCTTTGGAATTAAATTCAAGAATTATATGGAGATCTTGATACTCCACCATCTCTCGATGATCCTCTTTCCAATAATAGTGTGTCTGTTTGTTCTTCAGAGAACATAAACCATGCTTGTGATCCTTTGGAGGTTTTTGAGACTTCAAATGAGGTTGTAGTTGCTTCATAGGTTCCTAATTCTTTGTTAAAGAAAGTTGATCCACCTTCATTAGGTAATTCCATCATTACTAAGCAATAGGATTCTCATTATCTTCTTGATTGGGATTTGTATATGGTGGACATTGGTTCATTGTTCATGGAATCTCATATTTGAAGGATTATTTTTTCCATTTCATGATAGTTGTGGTATAATTGTTATCACTCCATCTTTTTCTTTGGAGAATGTTCAAAATTAGTTTCAAGTGGTACCTTATTTGTCACCTTCTATTGTGATTGGGCATGTTCCTGATTGGTTTGTGACATCATCTTCCAAGGTCTTGGCAACACATGAGCAGATTTTAGAGACATTTTCATCCTACATTTAGATTTCACTTGCTAATTCCTATCTAGAATGGGAAGCATACCTACATTTGTACTTGGTTTTGTTTCTTCCAAAAGGGAGAAAATTTGTTTGTCAACATTGGATTATATTTTTTTTTCAAGCACTTACCATTTTTGTAGTTGATTACACATTAAGGGGGGCTACATGGTGCAGGAGCACCTTGTTGCATTCAATCCTCCATGAGTCAAAATTGTATAAATTCATTAAATTAGGTGTTTTAATGTTGTAATAAGGTTGGAAGAGCCATTTTATACATGTTTCAAGTAATTTGGAGTCATTGATGAAGGTTTGGTGTCATTTAGTTGAAAAATGAAAACATTGTCAAAAGTTGTCAAATGTTGTCATAACAACTCTTCTTGTTAAATGACAACTTTTTAGAATTTTTTTAAAAGTTGTTAAATGGTAGTTGGAGGTTGGTTGGGGGAATAACTTGATTTTACAAGAATAAAAATGGGTGTCCAAGTCGAATTGGGGGTTGGAATGTAGATTGAACAAGAATTTATGAATGGAGAGATGGATTTTTCTACAAATTTCCAATGTTATGCCCTGTTCTTTTACATGGTACAGCTTTGTATGAAGGTTTATAGATCTGAAATTAATTTTTATTGATAGAGGAATGAACTAGATTTAATTTTCAATTTTTTTGGTGTTTTTTCCTTAATTTTGGAGAAAGTTATGATCATTTTACCATTGGCAGCCCTATGGCATTATTTTCTCTGAAAGTTGCAAGATGTTATAGAGAGTGACATGTATGGATTGTTCAGATCAAATAAAGACCTCATACCTATTGAAAATGTTAGATATGTCAATATAGTTTCATTTTCACTTGGTTTGATCAACTTCCATGGGGTTTTGAGTGATTTATGATGTTTTTGGTTAAGACTACTCAATTCAGGAACTAGGGTTACCAACAAATAAGAAAAATTCATATCTTTTTATTCCACATTCAAAAAGTGATAAAAATTGGTGAAAAGTTTTTTTTTTACATTTTCTAAAGACCCCTTAAAATAAAAAGATTCATTTATTCATTTACATGAGTTATGGTAGATTGTGTGTTTCATTTTGGTGACTTGAGTGGTAAAAGAAACATGGTTTTCTTGATATTTGAACAAAGCTATGCATAGTTTGTTTATGGTTTCCCTTAAATCATTGTTGTCTAATCTTTGTATGGTTGTAGTTAGTTTTTGGGATGAATCTAAGCATGTTGAAATTATTTACCAAGTATGATAGAGATTGGAGTCCATTTGTATAAGTTTGAGGCCATGTTGCTCAAGGTTAATGGATTGAGATTGCCTCAAGAATGAAGAATTTCAGTTGTGTACTTGATTATTGCCAAGAATATATAAAGTTGATGGTATGAAATCTCTTGCTCTACATCACTACATAGTCTCTCTCTTTCCCTCTTATGGGGGGGTCATTGATTGTATATACATGATGTATGTAGTCCTTAGGGGTGTTATTGATTCCTCCATCCATGCATCATTTTTGTTTCCTTTTCTCTCTTTTGGAGAGGAGTTTTTTTCATACAAGTTTTCTCTCCTTTTCTCCATTTGTGAGAGATTCCTTTTCGCATTGTAAATGGGTACCTAACATGGTTGTGTAGCCAGGACCCATATTCCATCTTCATTTTGCATAATAATTTTCCTAAGTTTGCACTTAAGGGGGGTGTTAGTGTGTTAAAATTTAACATAGGGATAGTTAGTTTTTCTTGTATGGTAAGTTTTCACCTGTCTTATTTGTTATGCCTTTAAAAAGGCTTGTACACTATGTAATTTATTATCTCATCTCAATATTTGTTTCTATGGTGAAATAGCCTTGTGTTGTGTTGGTTAATTTTTTATGAACCAAACTTAATCTTACCATTTACCTATGAATTTGCTAGAACTCAATTATTAGTATTAAAGGTAAGGATTGACCAACATATGGGAGATTTGATATAGCCTTTTCTCCCCTGCACTTTGGGCTCTGTGAAACCTGGGAGGGTAATCCCCAAAAATATGTTTATAGATACCAGTGTGTATAGGCATTAAACACATAGTAAACAAATGATTCTCCTTAAATGTTTAATGGACACAATACCCTAAAGGTTTGGCTGACCTTCATGGTAGTGCCTAACTCAAACAAGAGAAAATATAATTTAATAAATTTCACACACCCACAATAAGATTGATAAGTAAGTTGATTTTAATTTTGTGATCAACTATTGAATTGGTCTCCACAATTGCAGTATAATTACTTTACTAAAGCCAGTGCCATATTCTTGGAACAGAGTCAAACCTAATACCCGCATGATTAGATAACAATTTTTGTACATGATAACACCCAAAGCCTTGAAAATACTACATTTTAGTATTCACACTTAAAATCTCCACCATTTACTTCTTACTACCATCCTTATACATGACTTATTTAAAACCTACTACTATATTCAAGCATTTACATCCATTCATTGAATTAATGAGCAAGAATAGAGTAGTACATCTATTGGAAACAAACAAAGATAAATAAGATAACCATTGATTATATTATTCATAGTTTGTATAACCCGTACATAGGAGAGAAAACTATAGAAACTTTATACTATTCTACTATATGTATTATCAATGTCATTATCAAAGAACCATATATATATATATATATATATATATATATATATATATATATATATATATATATATATATATCGATTGACTTCATCCCTATAAAATATTAATAGAGAGTTTAGTATCCTTTTCTATCTCTGTGTATGACGCCTTCAAAGAAAAAAATACCCATTGAACTCTTCTATAATCAGCCTTGAAATCCCTTTTATAAGATAAGGGAGCAACAAACATTGGGCTAAATTACACCTACATCTCACACACATTTCAAAAGAAATTTCACTTGATTGTGAAATATTCCCTGAGTACTTACAAGCAATCATTTTTAGGATAGGGGAAAGCCAAAAGCAAGATTCCAAAAAAATCGTTAGTCAGAGAAGACCCACCATCCTTCCAAAAGGCGTCATTGTCATAACATTAAAAAAATGAAAGTTCACACTAAACCAGAAGTGTCACCATCAATAGCAAAGACACAAATAAAAGGAAACCCACATCACAACAAACTAGCCAAAGGGAACAAGTCACCACAAAGGAACAAAAATCGAGCACCAACTTAGAAAGGAAATGGGGTTCTACTTTGCTTTGTAAGCAACAAAGTAAGTACACACGCTTGGTGTCCTTATTGAAATTGGAGCATCCATCACCACCTCATCCTCATAATTGATTAAATTGGTCATGGCCAAAAGATACTGGTGGTAGCTTGAATCAGTTTCAACTCCACTATTAGAAGAATCATCTGAGACTTCACTAGGAGAATGATGAAGTCCCATTTAAGCACGGTGATACTTATTGTTTCTCATAGCTTCCCTCTTAGGCATATCAATTTTCTTCTCCTTACCCTTGAAAAATTCCTCTGAGACAAATTTTCTTCTCAGACGATAAGTGTGCTTAAGAATACCTCATGCAGACTTCCTCTCAGCTCTTGTTTTCTTCTTTGGAGTCATAGAGACTTTAGGCATATCCTGTTCATTCTAGGGAAGATCACCCTGAGACTCAAGGAGGTTGAGTCTCCAAGACCTTTGGACTTGGCTGACATATACACTTACCTCACCCATTCTTGATAGATTAACTTAGCAAATTACCTCAAGATAGAGACACCACCCTCATGTAAAAATAGCTAGCTCTAACTCTATAATTACTAAGAAAAATTCACACACTCATTCCCATACTCTCAATTCTCACAAACAACAAATGGTGATAATAACAAGTAAGAAACCTTCATTAAATAGAGAAATTCTATAATTTTTGTAATTAATGTTCCAAGAAAGCTTGTGTGAGAGAGTTGGCCATCAACTACTTTGATTTTGAATCACAATCTCAAATGCATGCCCAAGACTTGGCTCTAATTTGGCATTGTTTTTTGATCTTAGAACAGTCTTAACCAATATTTTATTAGTACTTTTTCTCCACTAAAGTCCATTGGAAGCCTCAGAATATTCCATGTGGCAGTCGTCTGCTCACCCATTGAGAAATAGGAGATACAAGGGGGCCACTCATGAGATGGCAAGGAGTGGTCAGGATTGGCCCATGTTTCCCATCATCAACCATTGATCTATTCTCCTATGAATAAATTTCCATATCCAAAGCCTAGTGGGCCCCTCCATGGAGTGATATGTGTCATCTTTCCCACTAGCTTGTGACATTTTATAAATATTAGATAAAATCTGGTCAAGGTGGTGGGGAGTGATGGAGATTTTCCCACGTCACCCAACAACCATTGTAGACTTACCTTTTGATACCACTTTCTAACCACAAATAGACATTGACCCCACCTCATAAAGATTGGACATGTCTAGTACCCGCTAGCCCATGTGATTACTTCATCTCAATGCACAAAATGGATAGGTGTGCCAAGAATGGTCCTGATGAAAACACATGTTGAGGTTCCAATCATTGATCCTTCCCAAAGCTACACCCATAAAACCATTGGAAGAAATGGTGCCACCATCTGACATAACACATGGAAACCGCCCGCCAACCCACTCAAATATTTTAATGAAGAATAAAATAGGTGGGCGTGTGGGGAAAGGTCAAGATTTTCCCACAACAATCAAACAACCAATAAATAGACCAAATCTACACGTGCCACAAATGTTAGTTTAGAAAGAGGGCCATTACTAGGCCAATGAGAATTTGACCCTTAAGTAAAAAGACCTTGGACTTAATTTATTAAGGTATGAAATTCAAGCCCAACCATAGGATGAAATAAAATGTTGAAAAGGTATTTGGTGACTAACAAACCTAAACCTAGAGGCTTGGTGAAAATAATGATTCCAATGGCATAAGTGGTGACTTTAATGACCGAAAACTAGGAATAACAAGTTAGTGCAAAAAAAAATGCCCAAGGGTTTTTAGACTCAAAGGTTAATTTGAAAGGGTATTGACAACACAAGCCCTAATAATAGTAATGAGGACCATAACCCTAAGCCTAAAATGAGGGCCTAAGCTAAATACTGCAAGTTAAAAAAAAAATAGAACCAAACAATTTTTTTGAGGGGTTCCGTCAATAGCTCTTGTTGGGGACACATGCCTTTCACAAGCATGGCGAGATCCCAAAATTTTGGGTGAAGCGGACCAGACAGAAAAAAATATAACACTAGGACCTGTCCAGACTAGGCAAGAAGACAAGACCAAAACAAGCAGCATATATACAGTATTTACATAGTTTAAGAAACCCTAAATCAAGAGATTCAATCTCTATCTTTTTGAAACCCTCTTAGGTGAAAATTATTCAATATGCACCATACAATTTAACCAGGCTTCAACTTTTCATTGTGTACCCATGCCACTAAACTTAGGGCTGATACTTGCCCCTGTCAAAAACCTTATTTTCTATTGTCTGTATCATGCTAAGGCTGAAAATATTCGTACGGATCACCCACCTACTAATAATGTTGCAGTCGCTGGACTTAACCACTGTGAACTTATTGTTGTTACTCTCATTCATGTCCAACTCTGAATTGCGATTGATCATTAATTGAAACACCTAATTAATGGATTATTCTAACTCAACTTGCAATTATATTCCACCAAATTTCCATCCAACTAGATAGGGAAAGTGAATATTCATTCATAATCTATTTTATCACCATTATTATAAGGACACATATCATATTCATTTTGTGTGATCAACAAGAAACATTCATACATAGGCTCTTGTTCAAGCTAGTATTCACATTCATTGGAGCAATATAAACTAGTTATTCTACCAAATGCTCCATTCCCCTAAGAAATTGATTCACTAGAATTCATAGTACTCTTTCTTTTACTTAAATCAAGGTCATTTCCATAAAGAGCATTATCCATACCATCACAGGAATAAAAAAATATCTTTCTTTTAGGTTCATTGACATAATTTAATTCTCTACTCCAATCATTGTTCAACTTGAAACAAAACTTTTCAAAGGATGGATCAACTAATTCTAGATTGATATGATCAGTAGTAGGGTACTGAAATGAACCATCCTTTGATAAGTATGTTGACTTATGAGTGTGGGATTGATTGTAATTTGAACATTCCTTATGTTCAACCAAGCATATTTTTTCATTTCCTTTCTCAATAGGATTTCTACTAAAAGTAATCATGTCTATCTCTACCATAAAACCTATACATCCCATTTCTATTTCATATAAGCATTAAGGAATAGGACCCTATTAACTAGCATTACCAATCCCATCACTAAATTTAGGCTCCAAAATTTGAATGTAGACATTCTTGTCTTCAAATTCATCACCAATCATATTATCAGAATGTTTCAATCCTAAAATAGATGAATTTCATTGCAAGAATCCATCACATGCAATGTGTTTATCTACTAGTGAGGGCTAAATTTCATGAGCATCGACACATTCATGTTCTTTAGGAAAGAAGGATTCCTTCAAGTCTTCCTCACAAAAAAATTCATACTCCTTATGAGAGTAATCAAAATTTTCATCTTCACTACCCTGGTTATCAACCTTCAAAGGTACATTAGTAGTATTTGTAACTATGACAATATCATCATCCCTACTATTATGCAGACATTCATTTTTAGAAACATCCTTACCCATTTCTTTGGTGAACTCTTGACTTTTGTCAATAGGGTGAGCACCCTCATCATTTTGAGACCTTTTCTTTTGTTCATATTCATATTTATCCTCCTCAAAAATTATGATCCAATCAATTATTTGATCAAAATCATGAGGTTTCAATTCCTTTGGCAAGGCATTGAGCCCTAGCTCCTAAATGTCATAGAATATGTCAATGCATATTGAATCTTCAGGTCGTAACCTTTTAGGAATTTCTAACAAGGAATCCAAAAACCTTGCTAACAACTCATATGGTGAGTCCTCCTTATGTCTCTTCATGCTAGACAACCTTTGATTTAACAACACTTGATCATCATTATTTAAAGATTGTTGAAGTCTATTATGAATCTATCATGATCATTATGTTGTGAGAGTGGAAAAAATGAGACATCAAAAATATCATTACATCCATTATCCTTATTTATTTCATCTTGATGATGTGCACTTAGAGAACAAACACTTACAACTATATATCCCTTCATCATTGAGTATTTCATAGTGTTTTCAATATCCATAGCAATGTGATATGCTTGCTATAATGTCTTAGGTTGCTTATCTCTTATCAAATAACTCATCTCATTATCAAATGCACCTAGATATATAATCAAAAATTCTTCATCACTAGGTCTCAAGCGATCAGGAATATCTTTCACTGCTTTCATAAATCTTAGGTTAAAAGAAGGGACCAACTCATTTTCATCTCGTTGGATTTCCCTAAATATTTTTCTTATCACATTTGGACTAATCCTCTCACCAAATTGTTCCACAAATGCTATCATGAAATAATCCCATGAAGCTATAGAAAATACTAGGAAATATGAGAACCAGTCTTTGGCATCCTCTTTTAATGACTGAGCAAAAAGTTTTATGACAACATCCTCATGGTCTATCTGAAAGTCTCCCATAAAATCCACGAATACACTTAGATGTTTGGAATCTGACTCGGAAAATTTTTCCCTAGAAATTTAGGAAATTTTTTCTAAATATTATAAAGAATATTTTTATGGAAATTTCTTGAATACTATTGAAACTTAATGATTTATATCTCTCGACAAAAAATTTCTTTTGATGGCATGATAGGGAAGTGTTACATTTCTCTTGTATTCTTGTTCAATCTTCAAATATCAACTTCATATTTGATTGTAAACTACCTTAACATGATTTTAAAATGCATATCTTAAAAACATTCATGCTTTAAAGCTTTCTAAAGGAAAAACTTCAAAGATAAGCATTCTTATTCCACCTAATTTAGATATTACAAATTTCACTTTAGAAGTATGTAAAATATCTACCACTATTCCCTTCACTAGTGCTTAATTCACCTAATATCAAACAAAATATTTCTTCCACATCCTTAAAAATAGATTTTATACAAAAAAAAATTCTTTTTACAAACATAAATATGGGAAAATAAATGGATATATTAAATGATATTCTAAATTGTGCTTCATCAGGTTCTTTTCATAGAGTCACTACCTCATTTTTAGAGGATAAAACTTAAATAATATGAAGTTTAATTCACAATTTTATTTTATTTGAAGCTTTCTTTATCAGCAAAATCTCACACAAGTCCCTTATATTCTTCTTATTCTGAATCTAGTGATTCTTCACTTGATTTTACTAGACTTTTTTTTAAAAAATAGATTGGTACAGAGCTCTTTCGGAGTTGCCACCCACTTTTAGTGAGAACTTTAGTTTAGAACCTTCATGACATCAAGGCAAGATGATCTCCTATCAGGGTTTTCTCAAGTAAGTCCCCAGCGGAGTCATCGTTTTTGTTGGTTATTTTTTATGAACCAAACTTAATCTTACCATTCACCTATGAACTTGCTAGAACTCAATTATTTGTAAAGGTAAGGATTGGCCAACTCATGGGAGATTTGATATGTATCCTTTTCTCCCCTACACTTTGGGCTCTATGAAACCTAGGAGGGTAATACCCAAAAATGTGTTTATGGATACCGGTGTGTATAGCCATCAAACACATAGTAAATAGATGATTCTCATTAAATATTCAATGGACACAATACCCTAAAGGTTTGGTTGACCTTCATGGAAATTCCTAACTCAAACAAGAGAAAATCTAATTCATTAAATTTCACACACACCCACAATAAGATTGATAAGTTACAAGTTGATTTTAATTTTGTGATCAGCTATTGAATTGGTCAACACAATTGCAGTATAATTACTTTACTAAAACCAGTGCCATATTCTTGGAACAAAGTCAAACCTAATACTAAAATGATTAGATAACAATTTTTATACATGATAATAACCAAAGCCTTGAAAATACTGCATTATAGTATTCCCACTTAACATCTCCACCATTTACTTCTTACTAGCATCCTAATACATGACTTATTTCAAACCTACTATTATATTCAAGCAATTAAATCCATTCATTGTATTAATGAGAAAGAATAGAGAAATACATCTATTGAAAACCAACAAAGACAAATAAGATATAATTGATTATACTATTCATAGTTTGTATAACCTATACATAGGAGGTGAAACTATAGGAAATTTATACTATTCTACTATATGTATTATCACTGTCACTAGAAAAGAACCATATATATATATCGATTGACTTCATCCCTAAAACATATAACTAGAGAGTCTAGTATCCTTTTCTATCTCTGTCTATGACCCATTCAAAGGAAAACTACCCGCTGACCTCTTCTGTAATCAGCTTTCAAATCCCTTTTATAAGACAAGGGAGCAACAAGCATCGGGCTGAATTACACCTAAATTTCACTCTCATTTCAAAATAAATTTCACCTAACTATGAATTATTCCTCGAGCAGTTACAAGAAATCATTTGTAGGATAGGGGAAAGAAAAAAGAAAAATTCCTTAAAAACCATTAGTCATAGAAGACCCACCAGCCACCCAAAAGGTGTCATTGTAACAACATAAAAAATGTGCAAGTTCACATTGAACTAGGAAGTGTCACCATCAACAAAAAGGAAAAAATTAAAAGAAACCCACATCACAATCACCTAGCCAAAGGGAACAAGTCAACACAAAGGACCAAAAACTAAGCACCAACTCATAAAGGAGATAGGGTGCTACTTTTCTTTGTCAGCAGCAAAGTATTCCCGCTTGGTTTCCTTATTGAATGTGGAGTACCCATCACCACCTCATCCTCATAATCAATCAAATCAATCAAAGCAATTAGATACTAACAATAACCTAAATCAGTTTTAGATCCACTATCCGAAGAATCATCTAAGACTTCAATGGGAGAATTATGATGTCCCATATGAGCCCAGTGATACTTATTCCTTCTAATAGCTTCCCTCTGACCTATCAATTTTCTTCTCCTTACCATTGACCAATTCATCTGAGACAATTTTGCTTCTTAGATGATAAGTGCACTAAAGAACACCTTGTGTAGATTTCCTCTCAGCTATAGTTTTCTTCTTCAGAGTCATAGGGACTTTAGACATGGCTATGTGCAGGATCATCATGGAAAAATAGGCCCTTAAGTGGCAAAAAATTC
Source organism: Sequoia sempervirens (assembly GCA_007258455.2). Lineage (NCBI taxonomy): Eukaryota > Viridiplantae > Streptophyta > Pinopsida > Cupressales > Cupressaceae > Sequoia > Sequoia sempervirens. The sequence goes on from VDFB02000003.1 coordinate 488,964,510, forward strand.
AGAAAAATCAAAGTTAGGAAACTTGAAATAAAAATTTGAATAAGTTATCTATATTATTTCAAAAATATGTAAGAATAGAATCTATAGAAAATTGAATGTAGTTTCTAAACTACTAGGTTTATTTTTAAAAAAATCTATTTTGTGAAAACTTGAAATTTCAATGCAGTAGTACTTAAATTTCAGGGAAAAAATAAGAAGTAGGTGTCTGTTTGACCACCCTAACCACAATAAAATGAAAATATATTTTTATAATATTTTAGATATAAGTAGAGGACTCATGTCTCGATGTGATACATATTTTTTTGTTATTTTTTTCCATGTAAATAATTAACTATGAATTTTTTATTATAACTTTTAAAAAATATAAAAACTTGTATGTCTGACCACCTTAACTTGGTCAAAACTTCATGAGATTCTTTTTTTTTTAAATCCTATAGTATGCAAAGCATAGAATGTGATGCATGTTTTAGATTCAAAAAATGTGATATTGTTTGAAAGCTATAGATGTTTTTCAATCAACCTATCAATCAGGACTTTAGTCGTAATTCAAATAGAAAATTAATAATGATCATTTATTAAATTTAAAGTAAAGCATAATTTATATTGGTGGAAAGTTGAGAATATCCCTTAAAACCCCGTTTCGTTTCATCAATTTTAGGTAAGAAAAAGTTGCCAGCCACATGGGCCATCATATCACTTGCATATTGCCGCTTTTGTTCCATCATGATCTTGCACATACCCGTATATCATGTTCATTCTAGGGATGATCACCTAAAGACTTAAGGAGGTTCAGTCTCTTGGAATTTTGGACTAGGCTGAAAGATACACTTACCTTACCATTATCGATAGAGTAACTTTCAAAATTTCCTTGGGACAGACACACCACCCTCGCATTAAAATAGCTAGCTCAAATTTTGTAATTACTAAAAACACGGGTATGTGCAGGATCATGATGGGCCGAAAAGTGGTGATATGATGGGTAAGTGTAGGGTATGTGGTTGATGACTTTTTTTTGCCAAAAATTGATGAAGCAAAAAGGGTTTTTAAAGGAGATTCTCAGTTTGCACCAATATAAATTATGCTTTACTTTGAATTTAATAAATATTTATTATTATTTTCTAACTGAATTACGACTAAAGCCCTGATTGATAGGCCTATTGAAAAAAATCTATAGATTTCAAATAGTATCACATTTTTTGAAACTGAAACATGCATCACATTCTATGCTTCACATACTATAGGATTAGAAAAAATGAATTTCATGAAGTTTTGACCAAGTTAAGGTGGTCAGATATACAATTTTTTATATTTTTTAAAAGTTGTAATAAAAAATTTGTAATTAATTATTTACTCAGAAACAAATTACAAAAAAATATGCATCACATTGGGACATGAGTCCTCTACTTATATCTAAAATATTATTAAAAAATATTATCACTTTATTGTGGTTAGGGTGGTCAGATGAACACCTACTTATTTTTTCCCTGAAATTTAAGTGCTACTACATTGAAATTTCAAATTTCACCAAATAATTATTTTTTAAAAATAAACCTAGTATTTTATAAACTACATTCAATTTTCTACAAATTATATTCTTACATATTTTTGAAATACTATAGATAACTTATTCAAACTTTTACAGCAAGTTGCCTAACTCTGATTTTTCTAAATTTTTTGCCACATAAGGGCCTTTTTTTTCCATGATGATCCTACACATATGCACACTTCACACACTCATTCGTAGACTCTCAATTCTCACAAACAAAAAATGGTGAGAATAAAAAGTAGGAAACCTTCATTAAATAGAGAAATTGGAGAATGGCTACAATTAATGTTCCTAGAAAGCTTGTGTGAGAGAGATAGAGATCAACTAGTTTGATTTTGAACCTCAACCGTCAATCATACTTTGAGAAAAATCAATGGATAATCAATCAAAATGATAAATTATGGAAAATTTAAATGCATTTTCCTAATGCTTCTCCCTAATTATAAAAATCAAGTAGATAGACACTTAATTACACTACACAATAACCACACACTTAGTGTTTAAAAAAACCTATCATGTCACATTTACCCGCTCACCTATGGGAATTAACTTACTTGCAATTCATCACAATAAGATATCCAGGAGCGATCATGATTTATCCTTACAATATCAGCTGGTACTCTACCTTACTTCAATTTCACCTTCCCACATGTACCAACACCTGACAGATTTGATGACTGCAATCAAAAGTATTCCCAAAATCTGAAATGTGTACCGAAGAATTGGTTCTATTTTGGTTATCTTTTTATCTTAGAATAGTCTCGACCATTATTTTTGTAATACTCTATCTCCACTAAAGTCCATCACATCCCTCAGAATATTCCATGTAGCAGTTGCCCACCCACTTGCTAAGAAATAGGATATACAAGGGGACCACTCACAAGATGGTGGGGAGCAGTCTAGAATGACCCACTTCTCCTATCATCAATTGTTTATCTATTCTCCTATGAAGCATTCACCATCTCCAAAGCCTCGTGGGTCCCCCCATGGAGCAACAGGTTTTTTCTTGCTTGCTAGCCCATGACATTTTATAAATATTAGATAAAATCTAGTTGGGGTGGCGGGGAGCGATGGAGATTTTCCCATGTCACCCAACAACCACCGTACATTTACCTTTTGATACCACTCACTAACCACAAATAGACATCAAGCCCACCTCATAAAGGTTACACATGTCTAGTGCCCACTATCCCATTTGATTACTTCATCTCAATTCTCAAAATGAAGGAGTGTGCGAGGAATTGTCCTAATGAAAACATGTGTTGAGGTGCCATTAATTGATCCTTCCCAAAGCTACATCCATAGACCCATTGGAAGAAATGGTCCAACCATCTGACAAGACACATAGAATATGTCTTCTACCTCCCTCAAATATTTTAATGAAGAATAAAATAGAGTAGGTGCATGGGGAAAGGTCGATATTTTGTTGTGATGATCAAATGACCAATACATATCCAAAATCTACACATGCCACAAATGTTAATTTAGAAAGAGGACCTTTACTAGGCTGAGGGGTACTTGACCCTTAAGAAAAAGTACCCAAAACTTAAGTTATTAAGGTATGAAATTCAAGCCCAACCATGGGAAAAAATTCAGTGTTGAAAAGGAATTTGGTGATTGACAAACTTAAACCTAGGGGGCTAGTGAAAATGATGATTCGAATGGCATAAGTGTTGACTTTAATGACTAGAAATTGAGAATAACAGGGCAATACCGAAATACAATTCCCAATGGTTTTTACGCCTAAAGGTTAATTTGGAAGGGTATTGACAACACAAACCCTAAAATAGTGATGAGGAACATAACCCTAAGCCTAAAATGAGGGCCTAAGCCAAATACCATAAGTTAAAAATATGGGACCAAAGAATTTTTTTGAGGAGTTCCATCATGTTGCTTCTCTTGTCCTTTGTGAAGATCTATTTGCAAGTTGTGATCCTGGGCTCAGTGGTTTACACCAACATTTTTGAAGCATATTTTCCATAGAAACTACTTTATTAGATTCCATACTCTTAGATCGCTTAAAGGTGATGTAGGAGAATCCTAGGAAAATGAGTAATCAACATCAACCAAAAAGGAGGTTTAGTTTTGTTTATGAATTTTTAAATTTTGGTGTGATGGGATTTCATATTTTTGGCTTTTCAATTTCATTTCCATGAGCATTTGAATGTCAAAGAATTTGGAGAATTTAATTTTTTATTTTGATATGTAATAATGCTTCCTAGATAAGAGAAAATGGGTAACAATGGTGTTTTAAATGAAAAATTCTTTGAAAAGTAGAGATGGGCATTGATTTGGGCATGGAAATCAATTTTCTTGCATGTTTTTAAAATTGATAAAAAATAGGGAAGTGGAGGTGGGTGCCCAAGATGATAAGGATTGAAAATTGTTTTTAAAATCAAAGTGGGAAAAGCATAAAGCATTCCACTTTCATAGTGGATCAAAGCTTAATGATACTTGGCTTATTTTAGCATTTTATTTCATTGTTTATTGTTGCATTTTGACCTCCAAGAGGTGGGATTCCAAGGATGAAATGCACATGAAATGCAAAGTAATTAAGGGAAATGAATTTCATTTCAATGCATGTGTAAGGCATACATAAGGTTGATTTTCACTTTGGGTGTTAGTTTTTCCAAGGGATTTGGTGGAGAGACTCAAGAAGGGTGTGGCTTTTCTCCAGGAACAGTTTCCTAATTTTGTTTTGTAGCACAACAAGCAATTAGCATCGACTTTGGTGCTAGATTTTAGTGTATTTTGAGCCATCAATTGAACAATTTGGTTGGTGCTAAACTTGACACAAATAGGCATGGTCAACTCGACGTCAGTTTTTGTGCCAAATTTTCCACCAAATTTAAAAATAGATTTAACACCGAATTTAGCACCAAAAAATAATAGCACCTTTGAAAGCGCCTAAAATAGCACCAAGAAGTAATGTCAAAAATTGTGCCAAAATTGGTGCCCAATTTGGGTTTTGGTTTTGCTTCCATGTTTACTCCCATTTTTGCTTCTAGTTTTGCTTCCAATTTGATGTCTAGTTTTGCTTCAAGTTTTTCCTCCAGGTTTTCTTCCAATTTTGCTTCCCATTTTTCTTATGATTTTCCTTCTAGTTTTGCTTCTAGTTTTGCTTCCAATTTTACTTTTGGTTTTGCTTCCAAGTTTGCTTCCTGTTTTGCTTCCAATTTTTCTTTTGGTTTTGCTTCTAGTTTTGCTTTTGGTTTTGCTTCCAAGTTTGCTTCTAGTTTTGCTTCCAATTTTTCTTCCAATTTTGCTTCTGGTTCTGGTTCTGCTTCTGCTTCTAGTTTTGCTTTTGGTTTTGTGTCTGGTTTTTCTTCTAGTTTTTCTTTCAATTTTGCTTCCATTTTTGCTTCCAGGTTTTCTTCCAGGTTTGCTCCCAATTTTTCTTCCATTTTTGCTTCCAGGTTTTCTTCTGGTCTTGCTTCCAATTTTGCTTCCAAGACTTCTTCTGGTTTTCTTTTAGTTTGGCTTCTACTATTGCTTCCTTTTTTTCTTCTTAAAATGCTTCTTGTTTTGCTTCCATTTATTAATTTAATATGTTTTATTTCAATTTAATTATTTAAATATATCTTTCCTCTTAAATAACTCATATGATTATAGAGTAATTAATTTAATTATTTAACTCATATGATTAAATAACAATATAATTAGTGTAACATGATCACCATCTATAATTAAAACAAGTGAGTCAAATACCTATAATTTAATTGAATTTGACAACATCCATCCTCAACAGTAAATTAAAATCATCGTACTTAATAAATATCCATCCAAAAAGCATCAACCACTTTTAATCTATATAGATTGACAATTCAATATTGATAAGATCATCATCATATATAACTAAAACAAGTGAAATTCAAATATGCTAGTACATCAAAAACATGTCAAAATTATACATGTCCAATAGTCGACATAAGTGAAAATGATACATACATTACAAATGATAGAAATAAAATTGATAAATTATGTAACTCAAATTGATACAAGTCAAGATGATACATGTCCAAATGATATAGTGAAAATGATACATGTCAATATGATACAACTCAACATATAGTACTGTAGGCCGTGAAAATGATACATACGATAGTAGCCATGAAAAGATTCATCATAACGATATATCAACAATGATCCATGATGTAGTCTATATGATTATCAATGAAATTGGTTACTATCACCAACTATCTCATCATCATCATCATCACCATTGTGATCATCATCATCATCATCATCGTCATCATCACTGTCATTGGCCTCGGTGTCTTCCATACTTGCGTCATCATCATCCTCTACAATGTGATTTGTATCGGTAGAACCAGTATTTTATGGATCTATATCATGTTGAGGATCATCTTGATCTTCTGGAAGACCCATGTTCTACAAAAAAAATGTTTAAAATGAAAATTTATTATTTATTTCATGCAATAATTTATTTTTCTATTATATATCTAATATTACAACATATGAGATGAAACCATAATCACATTACATCATATCAAAGTGCACATACCATAGTAAAATTTCAAAAAAGTTACAACTAATACTGGTGAGTTGGGAGAAAGTTCAACTTTCAAAAACAAAGCCAATTAGGTTAGAAAACTTGTGGATTAGGCCAACATTTCGTGGAAGAGAAAGAAAGATGACTTAAAATCTAGAGGTCCGCCATAATGGATTTTGGTAATATTCAACCATGAGAGTAGAAGAGAGAGCATATATCATGTATCAAAACATTTAGCATGCATTCTTCTAGCCAGTGGAGAAGGAGATGATTACTTTGCTTCATTTTCATTTGCATAACCATATCATAGTGTGGGAACCAAGATGACCGAGGATGTCCAGTTTTATGTAGAAGTAATGGATGTGGTCCAAAATTTAGGAGGGGCAAGAAGGAACATGTATGATCCTGATAAAATTGAGGAAGAACAACAAGAGAGGGATAGGAAAAATAAAATCAATACAGAGTTTCAAGGATTCGTTAAGTGAGTAAGAGAGCTATGGGAGTAGCCTCATCTAAAATATTTTGAACTAGAGTTTGATATACTATTTAGAGAGCTTGGTTTTCATGAAGTTCCTTTCAAAGCCTCTACTTTTATTGTTCCTATGGTAAACTGTTTGGTAGAGTTGGTTGGATTACCTTTATATTAGTAATCCCTATTAGTGAGATTGAGATTATTAACCTTGAGAGATTAGGACTTGGGAAAAAGGCATTTGATATGGCTATTTTTTTCAAAGACTTCAAACAGGATGTACTCTGCATTGACACCATTCCTCAATCTTCAATTGATGGGATCAATGAATGGCTAAACTCTATGGATATAAAGTATTAGGGTATGTGCAGGATCATCATGGAAAAAATACGCCCTTAAGTGGCAAAAATTCAAAAAAATCAGAGTTACGCAACTTGAAATAAAAATTTGAATAATTTATCTATATTATTTCAAAAATATGTAAGAACAAAATTTGTAGAAAATTGAATGTAGTTTCTAAACTACTTGGTTTATTTTTTTTAAAACAAAACCTATTTGGTGAAAATTTGAAATTTCAATGCAATAGTACTTAAATTTCAAGGAAAAACGAAGAAGTAGGTGTCTTTTTGACCACCCTAACCACAATAAAACGATAATATATTTTTATAAGATTTTAGATATAAGTAGAGGACTCATGTCTTAATGTGATACATATTTTTTTGTAATTTTTCCAAGTAAATAATTAATTATGATTTCTTATTACAACTTTTAAAAAAATAAAAACTCGTACATCTAACCACCTTAACTTGGTCAAAACTTCATGAAATTCAATTTTATATTTTTTGATCCTATAGTATACGAAGCATAGAATGCGACGCATGTTTTCGATTAAAAAAATATGATATTGTTTGAAAGCTATAGATGATTTTCAATTAGCCTATCAATCAGGAATTTAGTCATAATTCTAATAGAAAATGAATAATAATTATTTATTAAATTTAAAGTAAAGCATAATTTATATTAGGGGTGATCCCATAATAGTGGTTTACAATTTTTGGCCAAACTAGACACTGAAATTATTATTTTAAACTAAATCTTCCCATTCGGGCACCTATAGCGGCTAAACTGTGAGGAACTTGAAGATGGTGCAAACTAGAGTCTCATCAAATTTTGTCTGTAGATTCTAAAAATATTTTTTTCAAAATTTTTGGAATCAAATTGCACTTCTTTTTCCATCTCCCACAAAAATAGATTTTTTTCAGAAAACAACATTTTTAAAAAGTGACGCACACCGTATAATGCATAACTTTTTTTCCATGAAGGATAAAATTCTAATTCTTTCAAATTTAGATTTGTAACTCTAGTATCTAGTGCTTCCACTTAGTTAGATATTTTTATTAAATATTTTTTCCTTAATCAAGTTTCAAAGTCAAACGAATTACAATTCAGACACAGGCATCAGATAACGCAACTTTTTTTGTATATGTCAAAATTTAATTTTTTATTTTTTTTTGGGTCAAGGACTTCAATATCTAGTGCACTCATATTTTTCAATTTTTTTTTTTGATAATATTCTATTTTTCCACATGTGAAGAACAAATAAATTCATTTTCATGAAAAACCTATGTTTAATAAAACTTAAAAAACAAATACATAACAAAACCAAAACATATTAAAATTATATTCATTGGATAGCTTGTTCTGAGGAATACCATAATCATTTGAAATAAATTTTAAATCAATTCATTTGATCCCCCAAAATCTAATTCAAAAGTGATTTTTTATCAGCATTTTGATAGGTGTAAAGGAGACGCATTTATAGGTATGGTTTAAAACTAGCGAGGTTCTATCCAAGGGGGTTTGATCTAAGGTGATTTGATCAAACCCTCTTCAATTGGAATCCTTAAAATGGAACTTTTTAAGGCTTAAATCATTACATTTTCTAAAAATATGTGATTTCAGCTAAAATTCGTTCCTCTCAGGAATTGTAAACCACTATTATGACAGCACCCTTAGTGGAAAGCTAAGAATCTCATTTAAAAACCATTTTCATTTCATTAATTTTGGGTTAAAAAAAGTCGTCAGCCACATACCCTACAAATACCCACCATATCGCCACTTTTTGGCCCATCAGGTTCCCGCTCATACCCATTATTCAGCAAAATGAACTTGAACTAGCGGCCAATTTTGAAGAGTATTACTGATGATCCAAATAAATTTATTGAAGATGGTGGTTGGGAATTTTTGAATATGGAAGCTAGTGATTTTGATTCTAATAATTCAGAAGAGACAATTCAAGGATATGAATGCTCTGATGTAGAAGAGGAATAAAAATTAGATTTCATGTAGCTAGCATCAAGAGTGTTACAAGCCAACAAGATGGAGGGAATTCTTATATAAGGATAATTTTCAATGTTGCAAGTACCGGCTTTAATGCTAACTACAATGGAAACATTGAAATTCCCTAGTAGTATTTATGTTAAGGAAATTCCCTTTAGATGCAAGGATTCAAAGCACATAAACCATGTGGTACAAATGATTAAATCCCAAAGATGATCTATAGCAATGAAAGAGTCTGAAAACGGAGAGATAGCTACACTAGTGACTTAGGAGAAAATTTAGCATTAAAAATCAAAGCCAATTAGGCTAGTAGACGTGTGGATCATGCCAACATTTGGTGGAAGACGATGAACGATGACTAGAACCCTGAAGGCCCACCATAAAGGATTTTGGTATTCAACCATGTTAGCAGAAGAGAGTATGGATATCATGTATCAAAAAATTAAGCATGCATACTTCCAGCCAGTGGAGAAGGAGATGCTTACTTTTCTTCATTTTCATTTGCATAACCATATCATGGCATGGGAACCAAGAAGACCAAGGATGTCCAATTTTATGTCGAGGTAATGGATGTGGTCCAAACTTTAGGAGGGGAGATCCTGATGTCTGCTAAGAGGCATAAAGTCAGATGAATTAAGTTCACCTACATGTCTACCAAAGTTTACTTGAACCAACTTAGAAGGAAGATGGATTCCTCTCACCCAATTACAGACTTAGGGACTCACAGACTCAATGCCCGAACTCGGTGCAGACTTAGCAAAATGAAAAAACACTAGAGATTTAAAGATTTTTAAGGATTTAAAACTTGTTTCATGCACCCTTTATTAAATAGAGCTTAAATACACAATAATATCATTAAATGGAAGAAAAATTGATCACATACACAAGTATACATCGACCACTTAAGTATAAATGCAAATTTTAGCTAAAGGAAATACACATACAAAAGTATACTACTATTATTCCTTTAATAAATTTTTACCTGGCTGCAATGGAATTTGAGTAGTCTTAGTCTTATGCTCCAAATTGATTAAAGAAATGTGGAAGTGTTAAGCTCCAAATTTTCAATACTTAGTATATCTATAAGTATAAATTGTCTCTATCACATTCACAATAAAAATGAACTTGTTGGAAGTAGTATGCTCTAAATTTCTAGTGCTTAGTGAATCTAGATCCATAGTTAGTAATGTCCAAAAAAACTTGTCCCAATAGCAATAGGGAAATGGGAAAAGTTAATGGATAATAATAAATGGGCTACATAGGAGGCTGTCATACTGTTAATTGATTACCTAATCCTTCCCCCATGCACTCTTGAACTAGTGGGGGGGATTCTAAAATAGCTTACATTGCTTCTTACCATTGAACTTAATCTAAAAAATATTCCACATCTTAAACCACCAAATGGTAATGTGCTCGGATTTCCTTTCGTAATTGGAAAAGAGGAATCCATCTTCCTTCTAAGTTGGATTCAACATTTACTACACACATCTAGTAGATCTCTTCCTACAAAATTCAAGACAAGTATCATGGAAACAAAATGGCTGAAAACCTTTAGAGGATATCAATCTCACAACATGTGTTTCTTATTAGATTATGAGTGCTCATAGGCTAGTTTGCAGTCAACTGATCTTTCTTTCATTAGGTGAAGAACTGATGAAATCAATATTAGTTGATGGTAGACCGGCCTATGACCACTCATAATCTATCAAGAAACACATGTGATATTGATATCCTCTAGAGGTTTTCAGCCATTTTGTTTCAATGATACTTATCTTGAATTTTGTAGGAAGAGACCTACTATATGTGTGTAGTATATGTTGAATTCAACTTAGAAGGAAGATGGATTCCTCTCACCCAATTACAAAAGGAAATCCGAGCACATGACCATTTGGTGGTTTAAAAGGTGGATTATTTTTTGCACTAATTTCAATGGTAAGAAGTAATGTAAGCTCTTTTATACTCCCCCCCGCTAGTTCAAGAGTGCATGGGGGAAGGCTAAGCTAATAAGCTAATAGTATGATAACCTCCTGCATAGCCCATTGATTATTACCCATTAATTTTTCCCATTTCCCTATGGTTGCTAGGACAAGTTTTGTTTGGACATTACTAACTATGGATCTAGATTCACTAAGTATTGGCAATTTAGAGCATACTACTTCCAACAATTTCCTTTCCATTTTGACACACTATTAATGTGATAGAGACAATTTATAGATATAAATATTAAACAATGTTGCAGCATGCAATAAGCCAATAACACAAAAAAAATAACATTCAATGTTTAAACTTTATAATTAAATTATTAAAGTAAAAAACTGGGTTATCCTTTAGTTAGCTTTTTTGGATAGCTCTACAGGGTGTTGAGGACATTCCATTTATCTTTTGAATGTTACGAAGTCAGAGTTTCAAGGATTTGTCAAGTGAGTAAGAGAGTTATAGGAGCAGCCTCATCTAAAATATTTTGAACTAGAGTTTGATATACCATTTAGAGAGCTTGGTTTTCATGGAGTTCCTTTCAAAGCCTCTGCTTTTATTGTTCCTATGCTAAACTGTTTGGTAGAGTTGGTGGAATTACCTTTCTTGGTAATCACTATTATTGAGATTGAGAATTGTTAACCTTGAGAGAGAAAGACTTGGGCAAAAGGAATTTAATATGGCTATTATTTTCAAATACTTCAAGCAAGATGTACTCTACATGTATGCCATTCCTCAATCTTCACTTGATGGCATCAAGGAATGGTTGAACTCCATGAATATAAAGTATTATGAAAGCATAATGAACTTGAACTGGCAGCCAATTTTAAAGAGTATTACTGATGATCTAGATAAATTTATTGAAGATGGTGGTTGGGAATTTTTGAATATGGAAGCTAGTGATTCTAATTCTAATAATTTAGAAGAGTTAGATGAAGGATACAAACCCTCTGATGTAGAAGAGGAATTAGAATCATATGAGGAAGGTTTAGAAGATGAATCTCTTGTGGAGTCAGAGGAGGATGAAGAAGAAGAGGAAGATTCTAAAGAGGAGGAAGTTAAAAAATGGGATAAATTAGAATCTAAAGCCAAAAATGTAGATAAGGAAAAAGGAGATGAGTTTGATAGTGAAGAGGAAAGGTGGCAATGAAAGGTAAAAGCTAAGGGAAGTCTCAGGCACCTAATATTAGAGATTCAAGAGGAATTCCTTCCAAGAGGCATCAAGTGATATGAATTGAGTTCATATACATCCTTCTACTATTTATTCATGCACATAAACAGTCATCTTGTAATCATAAGATTTGAGCTCTATTTACTCATTATACAGATCAATAAACAACTCAACACAAGAGATGAAAATTGACATATTAACACAACAATATTGAACTAAGTTATTGAAACTCAACTATTGATACCTCGTTCGCCACCCATATTACAAAATTGTTCCACTTTTCTTTTGTAACATATTCTTTTCAAATTGCTTTGATTGTGGCCATATTTCTCCTCCTGTCAAAACATTACACTTGGACTAGTTAAACTAATTAATATTCAATCATTTAGTTTTTCCAAGGAAATTAAAAAATATATCATTTAACATATTAAATATACTTATCAATTATTGAAGGATTTTTTTTTGAAATTTTTGAAGAATTAGGTCTTTTTTCTGGTGTTGGACGTACGTTCAACATTAATGTTGATGGCCAAAAAATTTCTATGTAATGGAGTTTTTTATTGCATTTTCTTCAATGTTTCTTGGTTTGCGGGAGAAGGAGAGTGTTAGGACAATAGTGTGAAGTAGTCTAGTGGCTAACGTACCAGAGAAGAAATAGAGGCCAACTTCACTCTGAAAGTGAGGAGGAAATTGGATCCTTTTGATGGCAAAGTGATGGTGAAGAGACTGCATGGCTTGTTCCTATACAAGGATTTGAAGGTGGCACAATTTGTGCAAATCATTCTTGATAATGGCTTCGAAGATTTGAAGCACATATATCAAACTAATATGGATATATAACCTCTAATCATGGCATGGGGACTGGACTTAGGAGAGTTGGTGGAGGTTGTACGAAAAGTGATGAAAGCATTGGTGCATAGGGATTTCTTAGTGAACATGGAGAGTATCCTGGAAAGGGATATACCAAGACAAATATTTTTGAGTGAAGGCATGGAAGGTGTGGACCCAGAAGTAGCAGAGATAAATTTCCCTTTCATTATGTGACCAGAAGGAAGAACCAAATTTGTGTGGAGAGAGGGTGGAACGAGGGTGGAAAGCTTTGAAATTATGCGTCGAATTAATTGAGACTAAATAGATAATAGCTGGACTCAAAGCCATCTCTAGAGAGGAGTAGTGTTAGGATTTTTTAAAGCCATTGCAGCACTTTTGGAACTTCCGCATAAAATAGTTTACTGTTTTTAAGCTAGATGTTGATGTATAAGCTTAAGGGGTTAAGCCCTATTTTTGGTTTTGATACTATAAATAACTGGTGTTTGGGCAGTAATTTGTTGGATAGTTTTTAGGCAGTTGTGGTAGGGATTTTTGATCCATAGGATTTTTTTTTTTAACATGCATGATGTGATGGTGTTGACTTTTTATTTGGAGCTTTGTATATTTTGATTTATCTTAAATAAAATAAAAATATTATCACCAATTGAAGAAAAAAAATTAAATATCATTTAATACTTTTGATATAATCTTATGAGAAAATTCAAATACCTGTGTACTCTCCTCACTAGACTTCCTCTATGCATCTTAGCTTCATGCCCTATGGTAGCACCCTACTCTCTTCGGTTTCTAGTAGCTTCCTACTCTCTTTCTTTAGTTACTAGTTATGACATTTTTCTATTTTTTGTAGTCTGATTTCTTCCTTCACGTGAGAAATTTTTAAATTTTTTATTTTGATTGCTTCCTTCGTGCAAAATTTTTCCCTTTTTTGTCATATCATTTCCTAAGGTAGCTAATGTAATCAGTTTGAGGTGCCTATGATGGTGACAAGTGTGCCTAATTGAGCACCTATCATTGTTGTATAGTGACTATTTTCATTATTGTAAAGGTACATTTTTCCTAGCCTAGCCTTGTGACTCAAATTTCTCATCCTCAATTTGATTACACTGACCAAACAATGCAAATATATCTCGACATCACTAGCTAGCTACTGTAATGCCCTAAAATTAACACTCCAAAATATAGTTAAGAACAAAACACAATTTTCAAATTTCATTCGCATACGCTAGCAAAACTCTCAAAGTTTGCTACCAAAGCAAGCACTAAAGGAAAGCATACAACTTTTGACCTCACATAAACTATAATATTTTAGTTCAATAACTATATTTCTTAGACCATCATGGTCAGTTCGAGAGGAGACGTGGTATCCACATCTCTGAGGTAGACTTAAATAGTTCAACCAACCCAAAATTAACCTGAAACATTAATTATAAGTCATATGCCAATAATATATATATATATATATATATATATATATATATATATATATATATATATATATATATATATATATATATATATATATATATATCAGTAGTAATCATAAATATATATATATATATAAGGACAAATCCTAGGGGCCAGACCTAGTCCTCGGGGGCTCGTCGTCAGATTGCCTTGCCTACGTATGTAATTCGCAGAGGCACCGTACTTCGACACTTTGAACTTTCACAAAAATAAAACGGGCTGGTCAATAATGATATTATCCTTCAGGTTCAACTCACCACTAATCTTGCAATAGTTTAGTAAATACCTAGAATAGTCAACAATGGACTTGAACCAACACTAGTTTGGCTGACAGTTATGTATATCATCAAAGTTCAAATCACAAGACACGATATTAAGGGTAATCAAAATATTAACATAGGTACACCCATAGGACCTCACAATAACTTCAGAAATAAAGGATGGTATAGACAACACTCATATAAAATATATTATTATCCCATACAAGTACAATTGACCTATTCTTAATAGAAGATAATATACCAATGAGTTCACACAAAATATCATCACTTACACACAATTATATAGTTATCTCAAGAAAAGCTCAACAAAGATTTGGATACACCAATTCTCTAGGTAATTTCATTTGAGAGCATTAGTATAGGACACCGATAATGTAGAAAACATAAACAATACTCAAAAAAACACAACCACTATAATGCTAAAACAATCTACTATCTTAATTGTTGAAGCGAATCTAATTAAGAAATAAAGTTTGATAGTAAATTGATCAAACACTTTCATCTTGCTGATCACAGCAAAATTAATGATATTGAAACAGCCATAACTTTCACAATACTAAACCAAATTTTAAACTTGAATATGATTTAGAAAGGGGAAATCCCAAGGATTAAAACCTAGAAATCGTTTACCGTAACTCTCAAATATGTGCAAGCAGTTTTCTTTTTTTGTTTACAATTCAGCTCACTAGACTACCCAAAAACAACAGCGAACAATATAACATAAAATTATACTTTGTATATTGGGGATCATGAAATTACAAATATTTCATTTTATAATAAAAATAAAGTGATAACAATGAGGGGAGAAACAGAATATAGAATGAGTTCAATAGATAAAAGAAAGTTGACATATCTTCTAATTTTAAAGATTAATTAAATAATACTCTATTTAAGATAATAAATCTTATTCTCTAATAATCACACTAGATGGGATTTGATCACATTATTTTTTTTGAAATTGTTAGTCTTTCTAATAGGAAGAACTATGCAACAAAAATCTCTATAATGCCTAAGCACATCATTCTGATTTCCATGGCTAAATATTATAATATGTTTATACAGTTGAAAAATATTGTAACTACATATAGAAAATCTGTTAGATTAAGGCATGTACATGTATGTGACATTATATATTTTGAAAAGTAATTATTTTCTTTTAGTTGTCTAATTATATTTAAAATTTATACATTGTATACACTATTATAAAGATTTATCTATTTTATATTCAAATCTTTTGCTTTTGGGATCCCCAGTGATGCCTGGTATGGAATTTGAGTTTATAGAACGATTAATTTAAGCTAGAAAACAAGAGGAGAAATTAATTCAAAATGGATGAAGATCAATTTAAGAATCCTCAGCAAACATGACTGCCAAATTTATTATAAGCATACATTATAGATGTTGTTGTATTTATGCATATATTTCAATACATACAAAAACAATAGCATACATTTTTTTTCATACATGTATATGTGTATTAGTCATATACATAATATATTTAAATACCTGGGCCTGCATAATGCCTACACGAATGCATTACACACTACTTCGTGGTCTAGAATTTCATAATCAGCTATTTATGATTTTATAGATATGGTTTCCTGAATTGCATAATGTCTGAATAAAGTGTTATATGATAATGCATTATCCAAAATTGCATAATTCAATTAGTTAGAAGTCATTATCAATTACTGAAACTTTGCAGTGTTGCTGCTCTATTTATTTACTGAAGCTTTGTAGTGTTGCTGCTCTATTTATTTGTTATGATATCATACAAAGTATTTTCACAACATAGAAACTAATATTTCTTTTTTTTTATTATTAATTTGCAGGGCTTGCATCGTCTGAAATTCAGGTGGTCTCTCTAAATATTCCCAAAAAGCTATCCCCAAAACTTTTTGAACAAGTTGATTATTTGCAATATTCATTTAAAATCCAAACACAAAATGTGATTATCTTGAGCCAGTTGAATTCTACCAGAGGAAGTCACAAAAATCCTCTTTGACTGTTGGGCTAGATTATGACCCACATTGAAACCAGTTTGATTAATTATTTAATCTGAATAAAGCTCAGTGTCCAAGACTTGCAGATTGCATTCAGAAAATGGGTTATATGGAGCAGCCTTCAGCTGATATATATGCTGGTCCCACTTTAAAATAGCTGCCCGCGTCCCTCAGACCTCAAGGTGAGCAATACAATAATTTTAATAATGTGCATTTACTGCCCCCATGTGAAACACTGCAACATGATCCTTCATCATTATGCAGATACGAGAACCAAGAATTTTAGCTTTGCTTTTAATTTCAAGCGCAGTTGATAAGACATGAAGTTAATTTAACAATGACACAATTTCCTTGCGTAGAGTATCTATAAGGAAAAATCGACAAAAGTATTTATTTTAAAGGTAACCAACACCTAAAGTTTTAGGAAAAGGAAAATGGATGTCTTAAATTGTCCTATCCAGTAATAATCTATTTGTGCAGTAAAATGATTGGCTGTAAGACACTCGGTTCTTGCAAAGGTTTAGTTCAGTTGTTAACACATCATTATTTAAAACCAGATTGCTGACTCAGTTAGTAAGGCCACACACACAACTCGCAACTAAGAGTAGATGAGACTTCACACAACTAGAGTAACGACAGAGGCAGGTTACTAATTCTGACATGATGCACTATTTACTTGGTTATTGTTGGAGGCTAAAAGGCATCTACCACATAATACAACTTATTAACTGAGTTGAGGGCTTTTAACAACAACCAGTATAAATACTGAGTTGTCTTCCAAATGCTGGTATACTCATTTATAATGATGGGAAGCCCCATGCTCATAAACGGGTATGCCGAAAGGATTTTCTTTTCATTTCATTTTAAAGAAATATTGGCTCAACTCCAGAGTATGAAACACAAAAACAACATTGAGTAAGTTGAAAGGCTTTGCGCATAAAACAAAATTCAAACATATACAATAAATTCACTGCTGGAACAAAGGCAAGGCCGAACAATCAAAATTCCTCTCCTCCAGTTAGGAGGCTAAACATTCAATAATAATATCTCTCTTTAAGTCTTAATAGTTATATTCAATAAATAAACCACAATAAGCAGTAACTATTCACAACTCGACTAAGAAAACACATAGCCATTAAGAATAAATGAGATGGTCGTAGCAACGTAGTCTTCACTTATAGAAAATTGATTTGGCTATAGGTGGATTTTATCAGAAATAAACCGTTTGAGATCATGGAAAGAAACTCACCTTTAGATTCTGCACAGCTAGTGACGTGAAGCCAGTGAGCCCTTCGAGATTATTGCACAAGGTTCAAGTCGGGTATGCATCCTCATGGTCCTTGTTATGTTCCCCCTTTCAAATTGCTCTGGTGAACTTTCAACCAATGGCCCAGTAGGGAGCTGTATTTTGACCGGAACACTATGTGCACCTTCACACTCAAGGTTTCCATGACTGAAATTTATGAGAATTGAAATGCAAAATCTAGAGAGCAGCCACCTAATTCTAGGATCCATCCCTTATTGTTACGATCTTATGGATGCATATCCTCCCCCCAAATGCGATTGCAATACCCACTAATATCCCCCTTTCCATAAACAACCATCCCTCTTTTTTTTTTTTCTTCTCCTCAACTGTGGAAACAGGACATCCCTGATGTGCAGCAATCACACACAATAAATCTCATTAAATTTTGCGCCCCCCTCCTCACTTGCCCAAAGGTCGTCCTTTCATTAATTATCATGGCCCTCGACGTCTCCCAACGGTCATCTTTAGGTGAAGCAATAATGGAAAGTTGGCGAACCATTGGATTAGTCAACATAACCTTTACTGCTTCCCCACTTTCATATGGTACTCAACTTCAACCTCTTTATTCATAATTCTCAAACCAAAAGAAAAAGCATGCTACCTATATCAAGGTACACCCTCTTACCATTAATTAGGGCGGTGGAAGATCTTTGACACGATGATCCGCCATTAGACTATATTAAGTTTCTTCAATTATAAATCCATATCACAATCAACATGATATAAGAGTTACGCAACTCGTGATCAATATGCCATTAATGTTTCAACTTATTATACGAAATATAGCAGAGTGAATATAGATCACAGAGGTAATTAAAAACCAGATCTCAAAAAGATCTGAAAAGACATTCCCGAGCTGAGTGGTTGAAAGAAGAATAAAGTGGATAAATACATAATATTTCCCCTGACATGAAACATTAAGAAGTTCAGATGATCATTGAGTTTAGGCGGTGAAGTTATCAAAGAAGCTGACTTAATCCTATTGGATGAGCTATGCCTTAAATGGCCCCTCCTGACATTGACAAGTTCGGTAGGATTGTGAATAAATCAATGGGAGGATAATAGGTTTTATTTAAATTCCTACCCATCCACTGCATTATTATAATTCCTTAGGTACGTTATATTTATGCTAAGAAGACATGATATTCAAAATTCATCTTCATCATATTTTGTTAAAGTTGCTACAATAGTAGAGCATAACATTAACTGCTAAATTTTATGGTTGATGTTAGTGTATCATCCCTCAATCAAAAGTCACGTTAATATGAAATCTATAATTCATGATAATACCACTTGACTAATTATAATATTAATCATAGGTGAAATCCATAATAGATGTAACAACAACGTAATTAATGATATTAGTTCAATTCTTAATATTAATAGTAACAATAGAATTAATACATATATTAATTTGCATATCGATGTTATTTATATTAATAATAGTATTAAAGATGAAATTAATATTGATAAAGATAGTTATATGATTAACATTATGAGTACCTTTTTTAAAAATTAATTTATCCATTATAGGTATTAGATCAAACTCCCATTATATATCAATCCAACTCGACTAACCAAGAATAATGTAACTTACTAAAATAAATGCAAGAGATATTAATATTGCATTAAGGGTAGGGCCTTACATTCCCCTCCCCTTAGATTGGACTTCCTCCTGGAAGTCACTACAAATTGGGTATAAATCCCCACACAAAGTCACACATTCGAGAACAGCTATTATATCAAGCAAGTCGACTTCACCATATCACTCTTGACATGCCTAAGAAAGAGTAATGGATAGTATCTTGGTCCTGTTCAAAACCCAATACAACCTAGTTTAAACTTAACTCATAAATTAACTAGAATGTTAATCCAGCTAGAGTTACCCAAGTATAAATAAAAAAATCACATTAATGCACATGCACATAAATATAAGTCTCCAAGGTTTGAGGCTATAATCTTAATAAAGAACACACATAAATTTGTTAATCATACCAATTACCTAACCATTTTCTTGATGAAATAATCAAACGTTCAACTATAAGTGCACATTAGAAACATCATTTCTATGCATTGCTCATCCAAATTATTAAGAAAAATTTTCACAATAGAATGTTTATCTGGTGCACCAATATAACAATGTTAACAACTATCTATGTAGTTATAAATTATTGATAATGTAACCAACTTCAATTAGGTTTACAAAAACATATCAACCAAATTATCATCTTTGATATACCACATAGTCCCCTTGCACTATAAACATTAGTCATGATGTAAAGGAGATATCTATGTTCCGATTTCAACTCATGTCACAAAATTATTAGCTTCATATTTTGTCCAAATATGCCATTAAGAGAACACTTTAGGTCTTATAATTATGGTACTCATACCATATCTCAATCATGACACTCATACCATGTCTCAAGGAACCTTAACTTGCATTATTTGTTACTTTTGCACATAGTTCATAGATATGCCACATCACATTTACTTGCAATTTCACATGTACACAGAACAATAGTAAGGATGCTCTTCCCAATTGGGTGCGCCTGTCCTCATATAATCACATAATGTATGACATAAGGCTCACACAATGGGGTTTATAAGGATGGATATTCCTGGATACCATAACAAATAAGGAAAGATGGTCTCGAGGCCCTTCTCTAAGGACTCCTCCATATAGATAAGAATAATCATAGAACAAAGGGAAGAATGGATTAATGATCGTCCCATACCAGTCCCATTCACAACCCCTTTCAAAATAATTCCCCAGTGCATCTACTCCCCCATACGACCTGCCAGGGAACCCCCCGGGATATGGCAATTTACTTATTTCACATTACACCACACATGCCAACAATTTTCAAACAAGGAGAAAGCCTCAAATTGAGTAACATAAGGTCACAAACCAAAGTTTCAATAAAACTTTCAAAGAGGAAACTATAAATTCAAGAGAAAAACACGATAAAGATCAATTGTAGCTATATTGCAACCTTTCAAACTTAATTCAAAACAAAATTTAAACAAGTCCTTGAGGCAAATTGGACTATAACAACCTTCAAATGGCTAAGTAGCCTAATAAAATAATTGTAAAATTCCATATTGTTGGTGCATAATAAAGTAAAACGTCAATTAAGAATTACAAACAATTCTTATTTCAACAATACAATTTGCACATCACGAGCACCATGTGACTTGACAAGCCACCTAGGGGGAGGAAGGGAATGGTGGTTCTCTAACCACACAAGTATAATAGCATGCAATAACTGGTGGTCCCTGACCACATAAATATGAATAGCTGGTGGTCCCTGACCACATAAATCTGCATCATTGGTGGTCTCTGACCACATAAATATAAGTAACTGGTGGTCCCTGACCACATAAATATGAATCACTGGTGGTCCCTGACCGCATAAATATAAATCACTAGTGGTCCCCGACCACATAATTATAAGTAACTGGTGGTCCATAAAATTCCATCCTTTACCCATGGGTTATAACATCGAGCAATAGGTTTGCATTATGAACCAACAAGTGTGGCTCTCATATGTGGGGGAGTAGGCCATGGTCAACATCCATGGGAGGATTACAATGACTCAACATAGATCCTTTTTCAGGATTAGGGACAATGCCCTGAGCTCGTAATTTCCCGATGGGAGAACATGTGCCTCTCAACCCCTATTTACACTAGCTGGCATCACACTCCCATAAAGGGGGGAACCAAACACTAGAGGTACACATTTAACATAAAATAAGACTAACACCATGGAATACATATCATATTTAATTTAATAAATACACATCCACACATTTCATGCTTACTCCACTTCACAACAAATCAACTACACAAGATAATCATGAAGGGTACACATCGGGGATCGTACTAGATGTCCACCACCCTTATCCCAAGTGGGATACCCTGTATCTCGTACTTGGGGCACAACACATATACTGGTTTCCACATGACAAGTCACATTAACTATCCAGAATTTTATCACTTCATTCCATATGAGTCAAACATGCACAACATACACTTACTCTTGTAACTTGGTCTATCCACAAAGTCACCACAATACACAACATAAAACTATTACAGGGTATTCACATCCGCAGGGAATACAAAATAACTCCATTTCCAATTTTCACCTTTGGAACAACTCATTTCTTTACCTATAATTAAATCACAAGATATTATGTTCTACCAAATGGCACACATGATCATGATAAAGTGTCTTCTCAAACAAGGCATACTCAACACAAGATAAAGAAAGCATAGTCTAATTTATTAGCACCACAAGCACAACATTCTTTTCACAAAAATAAAAATAAAAAATAAAAATTACTTAGCCATGCAGTTAGTATTTGCATCTCTAAATAGGATATAATGAGTTATCATTTATATGATTTTCTATTAATTCTAATGCAGTTGGGAACCTAAGTGTTACCAATGTAAGGCTACTACAATGCACATGACATTTTACTTTTCAGGCATACGATGCAATGAAAGAAGAGCTTATATTTGAAATAAAACAAGGCAAGATTTACTAATGCATTCTTTTCCTTACCATCATTATTATTTATATCCCATGCACATGGTTTCACTATTCTAGTTTGTCTCTAAAATTTTACTCAATGCTAATTGATTCCATACACAAGTTCATGCATACATCCTAGGTAGGAATGCAATTTTGGGACCAAAGTATTTTACCCAATCAAACATATTTCTTTCCTATCTTCAGAATAGCTTTACACCAAACATGCATTCATTTGATTTTAAGGCAACATGCACTATTTGGAAACACTTCATTTCTCCACACACAAGAAAAGAATTACATTTTCAAATCACCCCAAGGCTACATAGATTTAGATATAAGTATTATAGTGTTTTACACTAAGTTATTCACTTGCATTATGAAGTTAGATGATTTTTAATTTAGTATAGTTGTATTGTCTACATAATAGTCATGTCTTAAGAATCATCTTTCATCTCCATAAGGTTCAAGGTTATAGGATAACACGAGGGTGGATTCTATAATAGTAATATCCCTAGCTTTCTAACCATTCACCATGTTTTCATTTCTATTTTCATTCCAGATTGACTTAGTCTTCACAATGATAATTCACCATAACATGCTAATCAACATGAACGAGACATACAATTGACACATTTAATTTTCCTACTCTTGTTTATCTTAAACACTTACAAGTCTTATGAGAGGATACATAGGTTCATTTATATTTAAGTCTTGGCAAGTCAAAATCTGTAAACTAGGCTAATCAACTTCTTCACAATCAAATTTATCAAAGAATGATGAAAACAACTTAGAATCCCATAAGGTCATTTCAACTATCAGTCACAACAAGGAGGCAAGCACACAACAAAATTTCACACAAGCAACTCCACCTAGCAACATCACTACCCAGAGATCCTAGTTTTGCAACCGGGCTCTGATACCAAATGTAATGCCCTAAAATTAACACTCCAAAATATAGTTAAGAACAAAACACAATTTTCAAATTTCATTCGCATACGCTTGCAAAACTCTCAAAGTTTGCTACCAAAGCAAGCACTAAAGGAAAGCATACAACTTTTGACCTCACATAAACTATAATATTTTAGTTTGATAACTATATTTCTTAGACCATCATGGTCAGTTCGAGAGGAGACGTGGTATCCACATCTCTAAGGTAGACTTAAATAGTTCAACCAACCCAAAATTAACATGAAACATTAATTATAAGTCATATGCCAACAATGACATATATATATATATATATATCAATAGTAACCATAAAAATATATATATATGAGGACAAATCCTAGGGGCCAGACCTAGTCCTCGGGGGCTCGTCATCAGATGACCTTGCCTACATATGTAATTCGCAGAGGCACCGTAGTTCGACACTTTGAACTTTCACAAAAATAAAACGGGCTGGTCAATAATGATATTATCCTTCAGGTTCAACTCACCACTAATCTTGCAATAGTTTAGTAAATACCTAGAATAGTCAACAATGGACTTGAACCAACACTAGTTTGGTTGACAGTTATGTATATCATCAAAGTTCAAATCACAAGACACGATATTAAGGGTAATCAAAATATTAACATAGGTACACCCATAGGACCTCCCAATAACTTCAGAAATAAAGGATGGTATAGACAACACTCATATAAAATATATTATTATCCCATACAAGTACAATTGACCTATTCTTAATAGAAGATAATATACCAATGAGTTCACACAAAATATCATCACTTACACACAATTATATAGTTATCTCAAGAAAAGCTCAACAAAGATTTGGATACACCAATTCTCTAGGTAATTTCATTTGAGAGCATTAGTATAGGACACCGATAATGTAGAAAACATAAAAAAATACTCAAACAAACACAACCAGTATAATGCTAAAACAATCTACTATCTTAATTGTTTAAGCGAACCTAATTAAGAAATAAAGTTTTATAGTAAATTGATCAAACACTTTCATCTTGCTGATCACAGCAAAATTAATGATATTGAAACAGCCATAACTTTCACAATACTAAACCAAATTTTAAACTTGAATATGATTTAGAAAGGGGAAAACCCAAGGATTAGAACCCATAAATTGTTTACCGTAACTCTCAAATGTGTGCAAGCAGTTTTCTTTTTTTGTTTACAATTCAGCTCACTAGACTACCCAAAAACAACAGCGAACAATATAACATAAAATTATACTTTGTATATTGGGGATCATGAAATTACAAATATTTCATTTTATAATAAAAATAAAGTGATAACAATGAGGAGAGAAACAGAATATAGAACGAGTTCAATAGATAAAAGAAAGTTGACATATCTTCTAATTTTAAAGATTAATTAAATAATACTCTATTTAAGATAATAAATCTTATTCTCTGATAATCACACTAGATGGGATTTGATCACATTATTTTTTTTTGAAATTGTTAGTCTTTCTAATAGGAAGAACTATGCAACAAAAATCTCTGTAATGCCTAAGCACATCATTCTGATTTCCATGGCTAAATATTATAATATGTTTATACAGTTGAAAAATAGTGTAACTGCATATAGAAAATCTGTTAGATTAAGGCATGTACATGTATGTGACATTATATATTTTGAAAAGTAATTATTTTCTTTTAGTTGTCTAATTATATTTAAAATTTATACGTTGTATACACTATTATAAAGATTTATCTATTTTATATTCAAATCTTTTGCTTTTGGGATCCCCAGTGATGTCTGGTATGGAATCTGAGTTTATAGAACGATTAATTTAAGCTATAAAACAAAAGGAGAAATTAATTCAAAATGGATGAAGATCAATTTAAGAATCCTCAGCAAACATGACTGCCAAATTTATTATAAGCATACATTATAGATGTAGTTGTATTTATGCATATATTTCAATACATACAAAAACAATAGCATACATTTTTTTTCATACATGTATATGTGTATTAGTCATATACATAATATATTTAAATACCTGAGCCTGCATAATGCCTACACGAATGCATTATACACTACTTCGTGGTCTAGAATTTCATAATCAGCTATTTATGATTTTATAGATATGGTTTCCTGAATTGCATAATGTCTGAATAAAGTGTTATATGATAATGCATTATCCAAAATTGCATAATTCAATTAGTTAGAAGTCATTATCAATTACTGAAACTTTGCAGTGTTGCTGCTCTATTTATTTACTGAAGCTTTGTAGTGTTGCTTCTCTATTTATTTACTAAAGCTTTGTAGTGTTGTTGCTCTATTTATTTGTTTACTGAAAATCCTCATAAAAACTTAATGATGGAAACAATTGTTTTGAAAAGAAAATTCTTTTATTAGTTAAAATTTGTATGTCCAAAATTATTTTAGATTGTGAAAGAGAAAATCCTTTTTGTTATTGTTTGATTTTATATGTCCAGATCTATATTGAATTATTAGGGAAAACAATTTATTTATATGGATTGTTTTGAATTCATTTATATATATTTTTATTTATTGGACTCTTTTAAAATTCATATATATATATAAATAAATTTTTATTTAGTTCAAATTTCAAAAAAATTATATATTGAATATATAACTGTGCATTTTAATGGCTTTTATTTCAAGTTTTTCCGTAAGAGAAATATTTGTCAAAATAATGTTTAAAAATATAAATTTAACTTTAAAATAAAAAAAATATTTATTAAATTTTGTGGGGGTCGGGGTCGGCCAAGGTCGTACCACCCACGACCCCACCGTGGTTAGCTGCGGCCACCACAGGCTATGGGCGCTGCGGCCACCACAGGGTGGTACACAGTACCATCGCCTGTGGGGCTGCGGCCACCACAAGGTGGTACGCAGTACCACCACCTGTGGGGCTGCGGCCTCCCAGGCAGTGGTACGTGTAAAAGTTAGTTTTTTTAATTTTTTTTTTGTTTATTAGTAATTTTAATTCGAATTTTATTTAATTTGAATTTTGGTTTATTAAATAATTTTTTAATTCGATTTCTATTTTATTCATATTCAGTTTATTATATATATATATATACAATATTTTCTAAAGATAATTTTTAAAGTTTAAAATATATGTTTTTTTTTAATAAAATAATTTTATTTTTTATAAAAATATTTTACTCTTAAATATATTTACATAACAACCTTGTGATGCTTTGAATAAGAATTTAATATGTGAGATTTTGAGTTAATGAGATAATAGTTCACAAATATGCAATGATATAGGTTAATTAAGAAAATTAGAAATAAACGAAGTGTTTTGATTTGAATCATATATTCTCAAGTTGTTGATGAATCTTGTTGTTCATTGTAGATAATTTTTATGGTGTTGTTTATATATATATCCAGTACTCTTGAGTTTATTCATCTTATTTAATTTGATTTTTTTTAGTTGGGCTATGTTTTGCGGGAAAACCCTAGAGTTAACTTATTCAGTTATAGGATTCTAAGTTGTGTTTAGGACTTCTAGAGGTGGGGATATTGTTATTTGTGTCTGATCTTGTATTTTGACGTTGTCCATATGTTTTGGCTTCAGTTGTGAAATTGATGTATACTTGGATCGTATCGTTTATGAATGTTATACATGTGATTTTGGGCGAGAGGGTTATGCCTCACAATTGTTCCATTGTTGGTTCAATTTTCCTTGTTGATACAATCCTGTTGTATTGGGTATTTTGTGCTTGAGTGTCTAGAGAGAGTGGCTCTAGTGGGGGCCGGCGCACAAAGGGGCTGTCAAGGTAACCCACATAGAGTTAGATTAATTAGTGATAACCTAAGTAATAAACCATGGGTGGGGTTAAACACTAACAAGATAATTTTGATGCCTCATCCACCTGTTAGTGCTATCATAAACTAAAGGGGACCGAGAAGGCCGTGGTTGGCAAGGTCGTTGCCTTGTCTTCACGAAATGTTAACAACTCCGCATGAGTAACCCTATGGAGCGGCGCCTTGAGATAGGCTGTTAGAAGAGACATAGATTGAGGCGGCACCTTTACTTGGTTGTCTGGAGAATCCATGTAGAGATGGAGGCGACACCTTGTGATAGGATGTCTGGATAATCCATGTTAAGCCATGCAATGGCACTCTCCTCTAACACTTTTTTTGTGTTTTTTTATTGAATTCCTATGGAAGTGGTTTATTGAATTTGTCATTGGTTAGTTTTGGAAGTAGTCTTTAATTTTATGTCTTGAGTTTCATTGATGTTGTGTTTGTGACTAGTTGTAATTTTGGAAAGTTGTTTATTGTTTTGTTTAGAAGTGGTTTGTTGTTATGCCTTTTTGTTTTATCGTTGCTTGGTTTTTATGTGGTCTTTGATGTTAAGTTGTCTATTTGGAGTTAGTCTTTGTTATTGTTAGAAGTGCTTGGTCACGGATCCTTCCTTGTCTACTCCCAGCACGGGGGTGGTTGGGTGGAACGTGCTTCGCACCCCGTTGGGTTCCCTTTTGGTTGCAAATGTATCTTTTATTGCATAGTTTTGGCGAATGTTGATGATCCAGTAATTCTTTGTACCAGATGTATGTTATACTTCAGATGTAATGTATTCATTGATGTATTGTCTCCCACGTGTGTTGGGATGACCTTGTAGTAAATTGTATATGCAGAACTATTGAGATGTATTTTTATTCAATTGTATTTTACTATCATTTGGATGTGATGTATATTCAGGCCATGTATTTATTCAGGAACGATCATTTGTAATAATTGTGTTAAGTTGTGAACTATATCTATGGTAATAAAAATGCTTCATATCTTTATAGTATCTTTTGTTGTCATATGTACATATGTTATGAATATGGTTATTGTTTAATAGATATTTTAAATGATGAAATGGGAATGAATAGATTTACATTTATAGTATCTTTCGTTGTCATATGTACATATGTTATGAATATGGTTATTGTTTAATAGATATTTTAAATGATGAAATGGGAATGAATAGATTTACGTAATTGTTTAATTATTGTTATCTTATTATCTTTGTTATGGGTTAGTGTAGTAATGTCACCCTGTGTACCCCAAGGGATTTAGTTGTCTAACTTGGATCAATGTAATATTGGAATACTTCATTAAGTTATTATTTTTTTAAAAAAAAAAAATTGTTGCGTTGTTATTAGTTCCTTTGGGGTTCGCACGGCAGGGCGTTACATTGTTTTACATGAAAGGAAAAGATATAGAATTAAACAAGTTATTTACAAATACTAAAATTAAATTCATTGGGTAATGGAAAATCCAAATGTTGCCCTGCCCAAACTGGCCTCCAACTCCTACCTTGCTTTTGTGACCACTATTGTGTCGTGGATCCTTCAAAAGCTAAATGTGGTAGAGCAGTTTTTACCACGGTCCTACAAGGTGCTTCATCCTTCTTGGCAGTAGTGTGGTGAAAGCTTCTCTGGCGGCACATGATTCTTCCTTATATTCCTGGTGATGTTGTAGTGACTCCCGCAAGTCTTCTACCATTAGCGTGTGGTAGTGTAGTGACCATCGCTATCCTGCGGCTCATTCATCAACTTGGTGTAGTAGAGTAAATTTTAACACAATCCCACAAGATGCTTATTCCTTCTCAATGCTAGTGTGATGAAAGCTTTTGTGGAAGAATTTTTATTCACAAAGGAGGCCATGGAGAGAGGACGTGGAAATCATAGAAGTACTAAATTGCTGAGAGTAAAGTGGGTGGAAATAGATGAGACAATGGGTATGTGTAGGATCATCATGGAAAAAACAAGCCCTTAAGTGGAGAAATTTTTTAGAAAAATCAAAGTTAGGCACATTGATGTAAAAATTTGAATAAGTTATCTATATTATTTAAAAAATATGTAAAAATAAAATCTATATCAAATTGAATGTAGTTTCTAAACTACTAATTTTATTTAAAAAAAATTCTATTTGGTGAAAATTTGAAATTTCAATGCAGTAGTACTTAAATTTCAGGAAAAAAGTAAGAATTAGGTGTTTGTCTAACCACCCTAACCACAATAAAATGATAATATTTTTTAATAATATTTTAGATATAAGTAGAGGACTCATATCCCAATCTGATACATAATTTTTTGTAATTTTTTTCTAAGTAAATAATTAATTATGAATTTTTATTACAACTTTTAAAAAATATAAAAACTCATATGTTTGACCACCTTAACTTGCTCAAAACTTCATAAAATTCAATTTTTTCTTTAATCCTATAGTATGTGAAGCATATAATGTGACACATGTTTCATATTCAAAAAATATGATACCATTTGAAAGCTATGGATGTTTTTCAATCAACCTATCAATCAAGAATTTAGTCGTAATTCAAATAGAAAATGAATAATAATTATTTATTAAATTCAAAGTAAAGTATAATTTATATTGGTGGAAATTTGAGAATCTCCTTTAAAAACCCTATTCGTTTCATCAATTTTGAGATAAAAGAAAAAGTCGTCAGCCACATACCCTACACATACCCATCATATCGCCACTTTTTGGCCCATCATGATCCTACACATACCCCAACATTGATTAAGCACTAAATTTATTTTGATATTTTTTTGTGTGGAAAAAAATGACTAATAAACTTTTCATAAGTGTTATGTGAGTAAGATTTTTGGATAAATTGTGTGCAAATTTTTACATAACTATCATGGATTGTGAGAATTGAATGTTATTAATTTTCATAAATGTGTTTGATAGCATATCATGCCATTGGCAATTACGGGGGATTCATGTCTTACAGTTAACTTAAGGAATGCCATAAGTTGATTGTTTGCATTTACAAGGTATGTGGTTATATGAAACATTCATTTGTGAGAGACATGGAGATACTATATTGCATTTTAATTTATGACTAAAGGTTCATACTAATTTACTATTATTATATTAGGTGGGTGACCTCCAAGGAGATCCATGAATATCAAATGCCTAAACTTTGAAATGATTCAGTAATATTATGTTGTACTTGGACAATTGAAAATCTATTTTATTCTCCTAGCAAGCTTTTTTATTTTCAATTATAATTATAGACCAAACAACATTTGCGAGAACGGCCTTTTACACCAATCTTAATTTGTATGAAGTTCATGAACCTATTGTCAAGCAGTAAATTGCTTTCATAGAAAAGAAATGTAAAGGCTTCATTTAAGAAAAGATAAGTAGTCTCTTTTTTAGGGTAATCCACATGCAAAAAGTAAAAAACACATTAAAAAAAAATTGTATAGTAGAAAATTGGATCAATCAGGTTTTTATAAGGAAAAATAGGTTTTGAAGGGGCCCCGAAACCCTTTACAATGATGCCAAGCTATAAGAGAAATTAAACCACTAAGCCCAATAGCCTAAAAAACCAAAAAGCTAACATAAGATGGAACATTACCAACCCGTTAGCAAACCCAAAAGCAAAAAACATCAGCAAACCTGTTGAACCAAAAGAGGAAGCACCAGCTACAACAAATTATATTAAACATTAGTTGAGGCTATGCTCTCCTTGATGACCTCCTCATGCATATTGATAACATCCTTTATCTCCTCAACAATGAAAAAACCCCTCTTTTTCATCTTGCTCCTCATCCTAATGCATGGGCCCGCCTGGATGTCCTTCTCTAGCATAGGAGTAGAAGCTTCCAGTTTCTCCACCGGGTAAGAGCCATGAATCTCTTCAATAATTTCCTCCATATTACCCAAGTCAAGTGGTTTTCTAGTCCAATTCAGTACTTTCTCATTCATAACAGAAAGACCCATAGCAATGGTCTTCAAAGAGTTATTGCTAATATTGAACACAATTTTCAAGTCCTCTGACATCTTTTTCATTTTATCCTCCAAAATTTCCACTCTATCCTCTAACATTTTATTAACAATAACTTCCAAAGAGGAAATTCTTTCCTCATCAAAAACCCCCAAATGATCAGCATTGGCCAATAGCTTATCAAGCTTAATATGCATTGATTTCAGTTTTCCTTTTATTTTGCACTCCTTTCGGTTATCTCTTAGCATAGCAACACAAACATCCTACCAATTTTTCATCTGAAGATTGAGCTCCTTAACCTCAAAAAATAACAACTTCACTAGGGAAAGCAGGTTTCTCATCCCATCTTTGGCCATTCTACAAAACATATTCATGTCAATTTCATCCCAACTAACTGAAGGTTGACCCTTCTACTCCAAGTCAATAGGGGCATGAGAATAATCCCTATTTTGTTCATCCTTTTCTTTGGCTGGGGAATCCTTGACATGCACAACATCCACCTTTATCCTCTCCTTATCTGGTAGATTATCCAAATTAGCTAATGCCTCCATATGTTCCTTCTTCACTTCCTTCTCCATAGCAAGAAAATCTTGAGAACAATTAACCCCCTGCATATCCATGGGGCCAGTCTCATTAGCCTTCACCTCCATCTTAGATTTTCCCTTATCAGTAGGTCCACTCAACTGACCACCCAAATTAACTAGCACCTTAAGCCCTTGCACTGGGGAGCTCTCTAGTAGACCATCCTTATGAGGAACAGGGTTCCCCAACAAAGCATTTTGAACATAATCAAAATTTGAAGGATCCACATCACCCATAGGATGACAACCCTTAAAAACCTCATCACCCATAGGATGACAACCCTTCAGACCCTCTTTTCCAGAAGACAACGTGAGATTCACATTCGAACTAGGGGCAACCACCTCAATTTTCCTTTTGGATGAAGTTTTAAGTTTCTTCATGCCTTTGGTTTTCCCCTTCAAATATTTTCTAATAGAATTAGCCAAAGTCTCTCGCAACTCCACATCAGTCTCATAACTCCCTTACCCCATTCTTCTAATTCCTCATCCCTTTCCTTAGAGCCTCCTTCATCAACAAACATATCCTCATATTTTGACTCTTCCTCATCTGAACTACTGAACCATTCACCGATAGAGTCCCATGTTTCATACCCATCATTTTTAACTTCCTTCTTACTAGGAGTTTTAGGGGAGACCAAGATCAACTTTAGCTTGATATGAGAAAAAATAAAACAAATAAGCCCTTGATGAAGAACTACCTTCATAGGGTTCTTTCTGTGGTCTTCAATACTCTTCTCCATAGAACGTAACAGGTAAAAAGGAAATGAGACTAAAACATTATGCCTAAAATGATTTAAGAGAATAAAATGGTGAGTGTAAACCACAAAGAATCTACCTTCAAGGGTGAAGTAGTGCATAATGGCTAACACAAAGGCCCCTCCAAAGTGGCTTCAGGGACTTCCTAGCATAACCTCCACTTCCAATTTTCTTAACCTTCTTCCTGTCGTCATGTTTAAATAAATTTGCAAAAGTCTTCTTAGCCGCTCCCCTATCTCTAAAAAGCTTTCTCTCAGTAACTAAAAGACTAGTTACCTCTGCAATAAAATCCTCTTCAATTCAAAACTCAATGCCCTAGTAACACAGAGACCTCCCATCACCTCCTTTCACAAATAAATCTATTACATCAGGGTCTGGTCCTTGAATTCTCTACATAAATTGAGTAACCCCCCAATTCCAAGTGCTCCCACATAGTAGCATTTTTTTGAAACTCTTTAGAGGAACTTAGCTCAATTCTACAAGAATCACCACCCATAGTGAGAGGGAACAAATGAAAACCAAAGAACACCTGGAAGAAATGAAAAAGTAAAATGAACCAAGTGCTACTCAAAACAATACAAAAAACACCCACAATACATGTGGGCTTATCATTCCAAGTAACCCTACCAAAACTATCAGTCCATCCTTCTATAGGAACAAAGGAAAGAATAATGAAACTAAAAGAGCAAAGGGTTGACATGCAAAAACCAACTTAAAAACATAATGAAAAACCTTTCCTCGACAACATCTCACTTAGAAACAAGCTAGCTGGTCATCATTAGAAATACACTTCAGATTAAGAGGTAGCAATTCAAAAGAATCCCACTCTGATCTCTCAACCACTCCCATGTTGGCAACCCCATCAACCATCATGTTCGCTTCATGAAAACATGTGTGATTTTGATCTCCTCAAAAGAGCTAATAATAAATATTGAGTCATTAATAAAATTGGCAATTGACCGTGAAGGAGGACATTTCATCATGAGATGATTGATCACATTAAGTGAGTCCCCCTCTAGCCATAGTTTAGAAACACCTTGTTTCTTATCCAAAACTAATCCATGATAAGTTGTTGCAGCCTCCGCATAAAAAAATAATTGTATAGTAGAAAATTAGATTCAATTAGTTATGTCTTATTTCACTTGCACACTTATCTGAAAGATATGGGGTATTCACCATACATTTCCCTTGACAAAGCAAATATGTGCTTTCATTTATTTTTACTATATATCTCAAAAGTGAAATTGTTGTTACATAATGATGCATAGTTGAGAAAATAATATCTACAAAAAAATGCAAAGAAAAAGTTTGAAATTTAGCATGCAACCTATTGTGTTGTGTTGAAAAGAGTCAAGATTAACTGGGACAAGAAATAAAAATAAAATTTTGATGATTGTACTTAAAAGTGAACATGATATGAAAAGTGTGGACAATGATGGTGCTGAAATTGAAAACCCTGATTTCGATGACATTATTGTTTTATGTCATTAGAGATAAAGAGCACATACAATTTTATATACATAGAAAATGAAGATTCAAAACTAGTAAACTAAAAATGTAAACATTGTAAGATTTTTTCATTAAACAATAATTCACATACTTACAAAAAGGGTGAAGCATTTTTTATTCAAGCTTTGTTTTCTTTAATAGACATAACATTAAAAGACTATTTACAAGTACAAGAATATATACACTATTTCATAGAAAATAAGGAATTTTTCATAGAATATATCTTTAGAATGTAGGAACTTCCTCTATCAAATATTTGGAAATTCCTACACACACAAGTTCTTCTTGAGCAAAAACACCGAAGTGTTTCAGGGTCAAGGGTATGTGCGGGATCATGGTATGCCAAAAAGTGGCAATATTTGTAGGGTATGTGGCTGGCGACTTTTTCACCCAAAATTAATGAAATGAAAAGGGTTTTTAGAGGAGATTCTCAGCTTTCCAAAATATAAATTATGATTTAATTTAATTAAATAAATAATTATTATTCATTTTCTATTAGAATTATGACTAAAGTCCTGATCGATAGGCTGATTGAAAAACATCTATAACTTTCAAAGCGGTATCATATTTTTTGAATCCAAAACATGCGTCACATTCTATGCTTTACATACTATAGGATTAAAAAAAGAAAAAATAAATTTCATGAATTTTTGACCAAGTTAAGGTGGTCAGACAGAGACGAGTTTTATATTTTCTAAAAGTTGTAATAAAAAATTCATAATTAATTATTTACTTGGAAAAAATTACAAAAAATACATCACATCGGACATGGGTCCTCTACTTATATCTAAAATCTTATAAAAAAATATCATTTTATTGTGGTTAGGGTGGTCAGACAGACACCTACTTCTTATTTTTTCCTAAAATTTAAGTACTACTACATTGAAATTTCAAATTTTCACCAAATAGTTTATTTATTTTTAAATAAACCTAGTATTTTAGAAACTAAATTCAATTTTCTACAAATTCTATTCTTACATATTTTTGAAATAATATAGATAACTTATTCAAATATTTATGTCAAGTTGCCTAACACTGATTTTTCTGAATTTTTTGCCACTTAAGGGCCTGTTTGGCATACCATGATCCTGCACATGCCCTCAAGGTACAATCATAAATTAATGCATGTTGATTATTTTAGATGGAGATTGGAGAAAATGTAGAGCCTGCATGTTCAACTAGAAAAAGAAGAGGATATGTATGTGGATGTGGACCTAAAACTATTGAAGAAACAATTCAAACGAGCGATTTTTCAAAGATAAGAAAATTTATGATTTTATCTTTAGAATGTACAAACTTTCTCTATTAGATACTGAAGATGTCAGGTTGGATCAAAAACTAGATAAGAAAATCTATGATTTTATCTTTAGAATGTAGGAACTTCCTTTGTCAGATATTTGGAAATTCCTACAATCAAGTTTTACTTCTAAGCAAAAACACCCAAAAGTGTTTCAAACCAGCTTAAGGTAAAATCCAATGTGGTGATGACACTGATAATAATCCAATTTTTTCCTAAACCATCAATACTCGAATGTTGCTTCATAATCTATTCTTCCTGCACATAAAAATGCCACATATTAACCCCTTCTGAATAAAACTCAAAATACCATGAAACAATCAGACCCTTATATTAGTAAATAGGTAGTCTATAGGGCATAGTTTTATTTTATACAAGGATTCTCATGAAAGGAATCTTCAAGTGATAGTGAGTGAGTTTTTTGAGATTGCAGCTAATGGTGCAATATCCAGTCTTAAAGGTAGTTATCAAAGCAGTAAATGTGCAAGAAAATCAAATTGTACACAATGAAAAATTAACAATGTTATCTTGCATAATGCCTTAAGTTTGAAGACAAAAGTATCATTTTATCTTGATGAAAGTACTGACGTTAATGGTTAATCACTGGCAACCATGATTTTAAAGCATACTATTATTGTTATAGAGGCAACATTTTAAGCAAGGCGGTGAGTGGTGGTTTGGAACAATGACAAGTATGAAGGAGTTGCTTTATATACATACTATGCAGTCTAGCTTAAGACAATGTTCTTAAAAGAGATTGAAGGTGGATTAT
This sequence comes from Sequoia sempervirens, assembly GCA_007258455.2. Lineage (NCBI taxonomy): Eukaryota > Viridiplantae > Streptophyta > Pinopsida > Cupressales > Cupressaceae > Sequoia > Sequoia sempervirens. Next base: position 489,000,559 of record VDFB02000003.1, read on the forward strand.
GGAACTCAAGGGTTACCATGATAAAGATTAAAGCAAAGAATGAGATCTATTTAAAATCCACTATCATGAAGATATTAAAGATGTCAAATACAAAACCCTAGCAGCTGGAGTAATGAACAAAGTGCAAAAGAGGACAGTGTGCTTGGGAAGATTTAGGAGATCTCCACATTATCTAAACATGGGAAAATATATCATTTATTTATTTTTTTAAATTGAAAGAAATTATTCTAAACCCTGTATAGGACACATTGATACTTCAAAATCATCTGATTTATATTTTTAAATTAAAAGAAGTCATTCTAAATCCTATATAGGATACATTGATACTTCAAAAGCATCTAAAATAATTTGACATTATGCAAACATATGTCAATTAAATACCTCAATTACAAATAGTAGCACAAACATTGTAACCCTTGTTGATTAGACTAGGAATGAGATGAATAGCAATGAATCTTATGCCTCCTATCACGCACATCTCCTTACCATTCTCTACCATTCTTTACTGAAACACTTCTCCATTTTGGTGGGCTATGCTAGAAAATAAGGTTTCAAGAAAGGTTTTATTGTATGTTTATTAAAATGACAACTCCATTCTAGCAGGCTATGCCTGAAAATTAGATTTCAACAAAAAATTTAGAGTATTTTTATTAGAGTTTTAGTTTATTTTGGCGGGCTATATTCAAATGGATTGTGACTGACATGATTTGTTGCATTTAGTGCTATAAATTGTAATGATGGCATGATTACCATACTACCATTGTCTCTTATTATACCCACTCCAGTATGACAGTGTTTTTCCCTTCCCTTCTACTATGTACCATACTACTGCCTTGCTAAAGGCTTCTTGCTATGGGGTTGTGGTGTATACCACTCTACTGCATATGTTGCTCACCCTCTCAGTTGTATAGCAGTGTATTCTTTTGATCAATACTTGAAGAGTGTCAATGGGACAATCTTATTTGTCTTACTAATATCTCAATGTCTCATCAACATTAGATCTTATGTTCCTCTGATATTAGTTGTCAGTGTCGATGAGACAAGTTAATATCTCTTGTCGATATCCCACTGTCTCATTGATATTTTCCTTCGGTGGTATTTCTTTATGTATTGGTGTAACTCTTCCATGTCGGGGAGACTCATGATTTTCATTGTGGTATGGTAGTGTTTTTCCCTTCCCTTCTACTATTTACCACACTATTGCCTTGCTCAAGGCTTCTTGTTGTAGGGTTGCAGTGTATATTTCTCTACCGCATATGTTTCTCACCTTCTGATGGTATAGCAATGTATACTTTTGTTCGTTACTTGAGGAGTGTCAATGAGACAATCTTATTTGTCTTATCGATATATCAATGTCTCATCAACATTACTTTGTTATATCCAAGAGTTGTGTTTCAATGAGCACTTGTAGATATACCTTGTTAATGTGACATAAGTGATTCTCTCCTCGATATTTCCATATCTTGTTGAAAATTCACCATTTTACATCATCAATGAGACATATAAATAAGCCTCTTTGACATAGGGGTGTCTAAATTGGTGCTAAACTCGAAGCTAAACTCGAAGCTAAAGTCAGAGCTAAAAGTGGTGCTAATCTTGAAGCTAAACTCGGACCCAAATGTGGTGATAATGGTGCCACCACACTCAAAGCCAATATCGGCACTAAAGGCGGTACTAATGTCGATGCAAAGTACTACCAAAATTAGTGCCCACTTTTCCTAATCATTTAAATAAATGCCAAAAATAGTGCCATCCCAATAAATAGTGCTGATATTTTAAAACAATTGGCAAAAAATACATTAAAACAGTGGGTGGAAACAAAAAATGGAGCAAAGAATAGAGAAAATCATAGGGATTTATTGTAGTGTAGGTTGAAGGCATGAAAGTTGATGGAACCCCTAAAAAATTTTCTCTTCCATCTCCAAAATCTTGCTTAAATTTTGTAACTGTGGGTTTTGTCTCCTATCATTGTATAAAGGTTTTAGTTCACTCAAGTCTCTTTTGAAATTTTTTTTGAATCTATATCCTCACCAAGGTTTTAATTCAAAAATTTCCCCTTGTTGTTGGTTCTCAATATTTTTAGTCACAATTGTTGACCCCTTGTTGCTCATGTTATGGTTTTCTCAATATTTTCTCATGTCAGAACCAAGGTTGTCAACCTGCGAAGAAAACAAGTGACTTGTTTCCCTCCTTCCAACATTATTAATAATTTGTGGTTCATAAGGAAGAATTTATTAATTTTGCATTGCATAATTCGTGTCAAACCCTTACAAAAGCCATAGGCCTTGTTCAAACAAACTAGAAACCTTGTAATACCTCTTGTGTTATGGCTCCTAAAGTAAAAGTGTATTTGTCTAAAGTGGAGGCTTCTACTCCCAAAAGACCTTTGAATAAAGACCTCATGGATCAGTTACCACCTATAGACACTAAAAATTGACCTAGGCCTGCAAGCTCTATTTTTACCACTTTCATCCTAGCATAATTAAAATATTTAATTATGTCATTTGGTCCATTTTCAACTATTAATTAAATAATTTTTAATTATTTAATTAATTAGCGTCTCTTTATTCTTCTTGATTATTTAAATAAATAGATTTTATTTATTTATTTAAATGCTTCATTAATTGTCTAATGTCTCTCTATAATTAAATAAATTTCTTAATTATTTTTGTCAATTAATTCTTCTTGATTATTTAAATAAATAAATCTTATTTATTTATTTAAATGTCATTAATTCTTAAAAGTCTTCTTATAATTAAATAAATTCTTTAATTTATTTAATTATTGCCACCTTGTCACTTCTACCATTTTAAATAAAATTATTTATTTAAAATGGTCCAACTTCTAATTTCCATCTTCTTAGTAAATAATTGGCATTTATTATTTGTTCTCACATGATTTCCCTCATTTGAATTAAATTAGTTTTTAATTCAAAATAATCTTTTTCCTCATAAAATCAAGTAATTGCTATATTTATTTGATTTTCCAGTCACCTATTTTTCGATGTCAGTCTTATCTCTTGTCACATGCATTGTCAACCCTTGATTTGATTTTCTAAAAATCAATCTTGTCTACTCATTTCAATCTTTCCCTAATGTTTCCCTCACCCTAATTGTGGGTTGTCAAATTGAATCATGTCCATTGATTCTAGGGAATTTGTCAACTTTTAATCTTGGCCATTCATACAAAATTGTATTTTTTATAAAATGGCAATTTTGCTTTCATTTTGTCACCTCATTCAAGTATATTGTTATCTTGTGCACTTGCTATTTGTCATTTAGGCTAATTTTCTACATACTCTATACTTCTTTAGCACATTATGAGGTCGTTTAGATAAATCCTTCAACACTTGATTTGGTCTAGGCATAGTCATAGATTTTCTCATTCAAAATTTGAGGGAAAACTATCATTTATAGCAACCTAGAAGGTATAAATAGATGAATCATGGAGATTGAAGGAATTTGGTAAGATATTTCCATTTGTTTTCATTTGTATTTCTCCTTTGTTCTTCATTATTGCTTTGGGTTTATGTTTTTGCACTAACCTACTAACAACCTCAAATTTACTCTAAGTTACAACACCCTCAAGCAATGACAAACCTAAAGGCCAATTGATTCCTAGAGGTCCGCAAGTAGTAGAGGGTCTGTTTGATTGAAAATTCTTTATCAAGGATACTAAATTTCCTTTTATTGGATGGGAACAATTTTATAGCTGGTTCAAGAATAGAAATATGGGTATCTCATTTGGTAATCCTTGGAATTGTGACCTAGGAAAGTTGATTGCACCAAATGTCTATATGGATGTTGACTTCCTTAAGGAAATAGCTGCTAATTATGACCCAGTCACAAGGACTATAAGAACTTATGATGGAAAGGAAATGCTAAGAATCACTGAGGAAATGGGTCTTGTTTTCAAGCTCAGTAGATGGAGTGATGAAATGTATAAGATAAATGAAGATCCTCTTAATAAGGAGAATGATAAAACCAAGATTGCATTCATAGTCCACATCTTGTTGATATTTCTAGCAAAAATTACAAGTCAAAATAATATAATAAGACCACATGATAAAGAACCATTCCCTGTTAACTATTTTGTTTCTTACTTCAAAAAGACCTTCTATTCCATTTTCCAAATAATTGGTTATCCAATCCTGCCTTTGGAATGCCAATGGCATGGATGTATATGGTTGTCCATATCCAACACCCACAATATTGTGCAATATTTGATTATTTAGGGTTTCTTTTAGAAAAGAATGCATGAAGGATTGATAAAGTTGAAGAAGGGTGAATTGGGAGTGAGATTCAACTAGTATTCTTTGGTGATGCACACGTTTCTACTCAAAGGTGCAATTTAATTTGGACATAATATTGTCTTGGAAAGGAAAAAGGGTAACTTGGATCTTCTCATGCAATACTGGACTACAGTCTTAGACAAAGATGATAGGACATATGATTATGTGACATTTGAAAAAAAAAAATCTTCTAAACTAAAGAGAATCTTGATTGTGAATTTACCTAGAATTCCCATAGCTCTACAAGATTTCTTAAGACCCAAGGAGAGAAGGTCTGACGTAGAATTTGATCATAATTGGGAAGATGTTATTCAACACCCTGATTACACTATCCTAAGAGTATATGGTTCCACAATAGCACCTCACTTTCTACCAAAGTTTGTGCCTGGGAATTGGTTTCCATGAGGTAATGTGACAATTGGGAAGTGTAGAAAATGGACACTTATTAAATCAAGGAAAAGCAACTTTCTTTCCTTCATATACTTATTTTTCTGATTTTGTAATGACCAAAGGAGGCTGGAATAACATCCTTGATGTAATCAAAACCTACCACATGGGGAGGTCAGTTGAGAGGGTCAAATATGACCCTAAAGGTTTTATGGCTTAGTTAAAAGAAAGAAAGAAGAGGTCCAAATTTATCCATATTTTCTAGTATCCAAAAGATGTAATAAGAAATGTGTTGGACACTTTGGAGTAGGTAAAGATACTAGCGAGGTGGATTGCATTCAATAAAATGCAAAGATAAATAAAGAAAGAACGTAACCTCAAGGTTCTCCCAAAGGATAAAGATATAATTCAAAAGGTGGAGCAATTATTAAGGAATTTTGATTCAATAGTGGGTCACCTTGAAACTAAAGGGGTAGTAAATAAAGATAAAGGGAAATCCCCAATTGTAGAAGAATAGAGAGGAGGAGAAATCCCTACTATGGGAGAAGAATCTACATCACAAGCCCCTGAAGAACCAAGAATACATTTTTTAGTAAGGAGAAAGAATAAGGAAAAGAAAATTGATGAAGCTCATGCTCCCTCTCAGCAAGAGGAGTACAAGCCTCCTCCTATAACACAAGTACCACCTCCATCTCCACCAAGGCTGACATAGCCTGAAATTGTGGACATTGATTCTCCACCACCTAGTGAATTACCACCAAGGAAACTACCATTGAAAAGGTAGAAGATTGAAACCACTAGTCTGGTGGACTATGATGATGATATTTGGGCATCAAAGCTGGAAATGCAAGAAGGAAGGCCCACTACACTAGTAGTAAGGGAAACACATCAATTGGGTAAAATATTGAGTAAAGTTGATCTCATTGGACTTAATGACAGATATGATATGTGGGTTGAAGCATGTGTAAATTTCTTAGATGATGAATCATTTATTAAGTCTCGGGCTTTTAAGGAATTTTCATATAGGGCTAAAAGAGATGAGTATGTAAAAAACCTTGCTATAGAAAGAAGCCTTCATCAAGAATTTCCAAATGCTATCATCCAAAAAAAAGTGTTTAATGAAATGAGAGGTAGATTCCAAAAAAATATTGCAAAGGAGGGTCGAGAATTGGTAAGGACTAGTGGCATTTTGTTGCTCCTAGAATGGTATTTATCTTCTACCATAGCTTTCAACATAATAAATAAATGTGGCAGGCCTCTCTATGATATAGAAGAAGAAGTTGCACTTGCACTAGAGGGGTTTGATTTCACTGATGAATGGGAAGCCTTAGTTATATGGTCTTTGGCCCCAAGCACAAGAAAGCTTGATATTGTTGAGCCTAGACCTAACTATAGTGGAGGCCTAATAATAAAAAGAGTGTCAAAAACATCAGCCTTAGAAGCTACAAATATGTCATTTCATGTTGCACAATTTACAAGAGCCACTGTAGAATCTGTGACTGCAGAAAAGGATGAGCTCAAGACAGAGTGCAATAATTTTCTAGTTAGATATGGAGACCTTGAGCGGTATAATATGGAGTTACAAACAAAGGTAGCATTATTGGAGGATATGTTACAAAGATTACAATCTCAAAACCCTAACCAGAATTATGTTGACTCCCCCACCACTTCACAAGAATTTGTACCTCCAGAGTTTACTACTAAAGTAAGTTCTTCATGGGAATTTATGCCATATTACATGGGACGTGTGCCCATTTCAATGGTAGAACCTAGTACATCAAAAGGAACACAGGCTAAAGAGGATATCAATAGGGAAGAGTTTCTTAGGCAACTAAATGAGTACAAAGAAAAATTTGATAATCATGATAAGGATACTTTCAAGAGCAACATGAATATAGTCACAACAATATTGGAACATTTGAAAAGAAGATTGAATAATAGGTTGAATAGTATTCACTATAGCTATTCATCCAAGGTGGATGTTATCAATAATTTTGACAATGATAGAGAAAGAGCTATTCCACTCATGGAAATTTGGATCCCTAGGAAGAAGGATTTGGTATTGATTTAAATTGGAGTTATGAAAGATGCCAATTCCCCCTGAAAAGTTTAAACCTACCATGGTTCTTGTTGGTAAGATTGAAGGATATAGGGGAAATATTGAACAATTGGAGAGAAAAGTGAAGGAGCTGGTAAAATCCTTCCATGAATCACATCATAGAATTCTTACATCCATTCTAAAGGATTATGGTAGAATAAGAACTCTGCAAGAGTGGAAAAACAAAACAAATAAGGTTATTTCAAATCAGGCTATGTCAATTAGTTAGAAATTTGATATGGAGACATTGAAGATAAATATGGATATGTTAGCTCATGTTGAGACTGTCCTAGTAGAATTTGATAAGGAAGCTAACCAGATTGTCACCAAGTATGCACCTTATAGAGAGAAGGCCGATGAAGTCATGAATTTTGATTGGCCCACTGAAGATGAATTCCTAGCATGGAAAGGTATATACTTCGAAGGAGTGGGGTTCTAATATAAAGTTGCAGGATTGTGATTTGAAAATTTGAAGTTTGTAACCATGATGAATAATGGAGATATGGGAAATGCACTACATAGCCTAGATTTAGTACAAATCAGGCTTTTGATAAAGTATGGAAAGTATAGTGCATCGTCTTCAAGTTGAATTGATGACAAGGCTATAGATGTGGACATTTCTTTTGTCTTTTCTTTTTTGTTTCTTTCATGCTTTCCTTCTTTCACTTTGTGTGCATGGGAACAAATTTTGAGATAACTATTTGGTTGTACCCATTTTGAAAATTGTACCAAGTCTCGAACAACGAATGAAGACTACTTTCATTTTCCCACATGTTTCCCACCTCTTGGGAATGCATTGTAACTAAATGGGAGAATCTTTGTTATAGCACTCCAATAGGGTTTTTACATGTGTACTTTCTGGCCTAAGGCTTGTTTTTCTCTTTTGTTTCTATAAGAAGGAAGTCAGGGCTAGAAAGTAGGGGTTCGTTGTTTTGCAATCAACACTATGACTTGTAAAGGGAATATCAAGCATCTTTTAAGAATTTTGTCTTAAGTTTAGAGTTTATGGTCATGTATGTAATTCTTATAACAATATAGCAAAATAGAATACAGAGTAATACCAATTTCATGGCTATTGTCTCTCCTTGTACTCGTTCTATGAGTTATGAATGAAGGTAATCCAAGATTCCTTTTGTTTGTATCTATTTTTTCTCAATGGATGTTCAATGCCATTCTTGCTTATTAGTTCAATGAATTAATGTAAATTCTTGGAGAAAATTGTCAACTCATAAAAATTAGGTGCTAGGATATTCGTAAGCAGCAATAACCATGAATGTAATAGGGGAATGTTGTAATGCAATATTTCTAGAAATTTTTTGTACTTATTACTAATTTTTTATATGGTTATATAGGTTGATATTGACTCCATGCTCAGGATGAAGGCACTGGTTCGTACAAATTTTTTATGATACGGTTTCTAGGTTCATTCATCAACTAATCACTATTAATTTACAAACATTCAAATGGATACCACTATAGTTATTTTGTGTTGAATTTCTTCCTTCTCAAGCTCCAAGTATAAGACATTGATAAATGAGATTCCAAATTATTTGATGTACCATGTTGTTGAGTGATTTTATGAGAATTATCTATTATTGACAACGTACTTAATTATAATTGTGTGAATTCCTGAGTGTACATTGTGGGATCACACTCCCAGGTTCCATAGAGCCCAAAGTGTAGGAGTAGAAGTCCTACAGCTTCCACTCATTCATTGGCCAATCCCTCTGGAGTACTAAGTATTGGAAATGGAAAAGTCCATGGGTATTTCATGAGATCAGTTTGGTTCACTTAAAAATAACCAATATATTGGTGACTCTACTAGTGACAGCTAAGACCAAAGTCTTTAGTTTAAATTTGGTATAGTTAGACTCAAGTGTGTGTTATGTTATTCTTTACCAGTTGAAGAATATTTGGTTTAAATTATGTTGCATTATTCATATCATACTCAATCTTATGCATCAATTCTTGTTTCATTTTGTCACCTTTTCTTGGGTTATGTTTAAAATCTTTTCTAAAGTTACAAGTGTAGACACCAAAAAATACCCTCTTGCAACACCTTGTCACAACATTGCATCATTTAGATGTCTTGTACCATGTTTTTCCCTAGGTACCCATGTCATCATCTAATTAGTTAAATAAATCTTATTTATTTGACTAATTTCATTTATTCCCTTCTTATGCATAATCCATCCATTCCTCTAATGTTAATTAAATAATTTATATTATTTAATTAATTAAATCATAATCCATCCATTCCCCTAATGTTAATTAAATAATTTATATTATTTAATTAATTAAATCATTTCCATCCATTCCTCTAATGTTGATTAAATAATTTATATTATTTAATTAATTAAATCATTTATATTCAGTCTTCTAATGTTAATTAAATAATTTATATTATTTAATTGATTAAATCATAAATTCAACATTAATTAAATAAATCAAATATTTATTTAATTAATTAAATTTAAAAAGGATATTCTTGCTTTCTTTCCAAAATCTGAACTCATGTGTATCTAATTAATTTATTTAATTAGATAATTCATCAATTATCCTTCTCATCTTTTTTAGGATTTATTTCCTTTAAGCAATAAATCAAAATCTTTCTATCTTTTTAAAATCTTATCTCATCTTGTTGTATTTCCTCTTTTGTCAAAAATCAAATCCTTATCAAATCTTATGTTTGTCCACATCGAAACTCTATAAATCTAACTTTTCACAGGCCATTTGGATCGAATTCTTCAGACATCCTTATGTTGTCAAAATCATTCTTCTATCTTCCATCCATCTCCATCTATCATCTTCATCAGGTTGTTATGCTATAGAATTGAGCAAACAACATTCCTTCAACAATCAACATTCAAAATATTGCATTCTTATGCAGGTGGAGAAGAGCCATGGAGGTCATTCAAATCTAGCTTGAAAATTGGTTTGCATATCTTTTGTTTATTTTCATTTTCATTCTAGTTTGTGCTTCATGGTGCTTGATAGGATTTAATTAGTTTATTGTTTTCAACATTAATCTTGGATTTTTTCCTATCTAATTTTGGCGCCCATTGTGGGGCCTTGCCCCATTTTTAAAGTCTATTTGTAGGTTTTCTGATAGGATTTCGCATTCTGGAATTTGGATTTTTGGAGAAAAATTATGTTTTAGTGCATATGTGGATTTCTGTAGTGCATCTGAGGTTTTTTGTGGCACATCTAGGATTTCTTTAAGCACTTTTGCAGGTGTTTCAGCACATCTAGAAACTATTTCGGCAGATTTAAGGGACAAAAGGATGCTATAAGGAACAGAATGGCGCATACACTCAGTCCATTTCATTAAAAAATTTGTAAAAAAAAAAAATCTATTTTTTTAGCGCATTTAGGAGTTTTTTTTAGCGCATTTAAGGTTTTCTGCAATGCATCTGGGACATTTTTTAGCGCATCTAGCACTATTTTAGTGCATCTGGCACTATTTTAGTGCATACGAGGCCATTTTTTTAGCGCATACAAGGCCATTGTTTTAGCACATATGGCCTCTGTTTTAGCGCTTTTATAGTAAATCTTAAAACAGCCATATCTTGGTCATATTTTGGTCTTTTTTGAAGCTTTTTTTTCAAATGGGGTAGAATTTCATAAGCTATCTAATGGTGTAGGTGTTTATCAACTTTGATAGAGTTAAATTTTTCAAATTCTCACATATTCTTCAGTGCATATGACTTTTGTTCTAGAACATTTGTAATTTGGTTTTTTTTGTCTTGGTAACTTTTTGGTGAATCATACGGAGCTAGAAAAGCATTGGGATCAATCACAACAACAATTTGGAAAGAGAAAATAACCAAATGCACTTGTTTAATCCTTCATCTCATTAATCTTGTTTTTCACACATTTCAATTTGGGGCATAAAATCAAATCTTGTTTGATCACATCATTGAAATTGGCTTAAAACGAATCTTATCTTCCATCACATCTTTATTTGGGATCTAAAAAGAATGAGTGCTTCCATTTCTTTCTTGCACACATTTACTTTCTAAGGGTCAATTAATAACTGCGAGTATGAATCAAGTGTCTGTGTGGTCACAAACACCTCACTTGGTTTGCTTTTGTCAAACCCTTCATAGGAGGCCTGCTAGGGAATTTCATCACCCCTGGGGACAACCTCAATCGAAGTGTGAATTGAAAGACATGCTTGTTTGGGAGTTAAAATCTTGTCACTCTTGGATAAGCCCCAAAGAACTTTATACCTTTGGGAAGTGAAGGTGAAGGGTGGGTTACCCCTTTCTCCCAGCTGTGTGGCAGGATTTTTCTTTCAAATCATTCCTTAGTCAACCTTGTGTAGACTAGCTTGATACCTAATTGGCCATACCCCACTTGACTAGTCATAGGGCTTGTTGATGTGTCTTCCATGTGTGCTTGTTTAATAATCATCATTACATTCTTCAAATTTCAAATTTCAAACTTTTTTATGTGTCTTGTGTGAGTGATTTATGTGTGTACATGTGTGATCATTCATTTAAACATTTCAAAATCAAGATAAACACCAAACACATAAACACAAGTCACTCTACACCTTCTTCCAACACATTCATTTCCAATCACTTTCATTCTAATCACCCTTCTTAGCCACATCCTATCCATTTCATACTAATCAATCCAATTCATCCAAGCTAATCATTCCACATCATCACCATCACCAACCTAGTCCTATTCGCCACTTGTCAAAATGGTCCTAATCATAAATAAGCCTAATACAAATCATAAGCCCAAGATCATAATTCAATAAGGCCCTCTCCCTAGTCCAAATCATGAAAGAAAACCAAAACCTAAAATCATACTTTGAAGGGATCCTCCTACCACCTCTAATGATGACATGAACTATGTGGCATAATTTGAGGAACAAATTGATATGCAAGAGCTTAGACACATGTGTGACATTAGGCCAACATTAGAAGACATAGCACCCCAGTTTTGAAACCTCCTTCAAACACTTCACTAAACACCCCAACCCCTAGACCACCAAACCATACAAAGCCTTCAAACCCTCTTCCAATATTTTCAAAAAATTAAATCACCTCATATCCAACACCTCCTAGCTCAAGCCAATCAATTCATGGTCACTTGTCAAAACCAACAACCACAACATCATCCCCTATCCATTTATTATCAACCAATGCCTCCTCAACCTAATGTATCATCCCCTTCTATCTCATACCAATCTAGTTCATCCACTTCTTTGCATGTCAATGCCACATCAACCTATCAAGCCATATCACAACAAGAACATAGGATCCCAAGTCCACCTTGGCAACAAAATCAAGAACCTATGATTCTTAATGCCACCTTTGACAAGGGAAACACCTATCTATCACATGTACCCTATAAATTTATCATACCATCATCCAATCAAAATCAAAACCATAAGCCAACACCTTCCACCCCTATGTCACCCAAGGGCTACAAGCAAGGAATCAACTATCACCATGTCATTCAACACATATACTTAAACATACAAAAGATTCCTCAAACATAATCCCAAGTTCTTCCAGCTATCTGTGTCATCCAACACCCCTTGATCCAATTCCAGAGTCTCCCCTCGTAAGTCCAAGTCACCCTTTGTCATGCTCCTATATTGTTGACCATAAAGAACATGTCAAGTCTCTCCATAATAAATCCCCTTCTCCCTTGATTCAAATAATTCATGAGGTATTTCAAGAGCACAATCCTAGACATGATGAAACATTACCCCCTCATCCACATAAAGATCAACACCCTCCCAATGATTCCATTCATAACATACCTACTACTATTCATGATCAATCTTCCATCTTTGATCAAGCTCCACTTTAATATCTTACCTATGATAAAGAAGACCATGATGATCCTCTTATCCAAATTTATGCATTCCATGGTCAAGATATTTCCACATCACCCATCCATGATGCATAAAAATCCTCTTCCCATGATGAGACAAGTTCCTCCCAAGCACACACAGAAGATCAAACAAATACCTTAGATCTAAGTAAACACAATGCTAGTCAAGATCCTAATGATCCTACATCACCCACTATCAACCCCTTTGCAAGTCCTCCATCATATCCTATTGGTCTTTCCACCATCATTCATGAATGTTCTTCCATAGAACAACAATAACCATTATCTTCCCTTGCTTCATTTTCTCCATATAATAAAGAACTTGTGTCTAGTGTTCCACCTACACCTAGTCCCATTGTCCATTGCACACTCCAAAACATGAACCACCAAGGTAAAGGTCTAGACCTTCATGAACATGGTATTTTGGAGCCCATCCATGTCAAAGTCACTCCATGCTCTTATGGCCTTGGACTTACACCCCAAGATTAACAACTTAAAGATGTTGGTATTTCCTCCATGCCTCCTAAGTACACTTTCCATCATAAATCCTATCGTATCCCTATAACATATGTTTCCATCCCCCTTCCATCATCCTACAAATGTCAAAAGCATGTGACCATACACCTTCCACCATCCACTTTTCCACCATTACTTCCAACTCCTAATATCCCTCCATCCACTTTACCACCATTACTCCCAACACCTAATATCCCCATCATCCAATCCTCTTATCCATCTACCCGTAAATCCTCTAAAAATCTTAATCATGACCAATCAATGCACACATTGTCTAAACATAAGGCTTCCACTCATTCCATCAAACCCAAGGGATTCCAAAATAAAAGATTTGATGCCTCTACGCATAAAATCAAAAATTCTAAAGGTCCTAATGCCTTAGCATACAATTGCAAAAAGTCAAATCAAAAAAAGCTATATAATCCCATTCCTCCAAAAGAAAAGTCTAAAAACAAAATGGTTTGGGTACCTAAGCAAAAAGAAAGCAAGTCAAATGAGGTATCAACATCACAAAAATCCCAACCATCCCCTTCCATCTAAAATGAACATTCCATTCAAAAATCTCAAATTCCTAAAACCCATAAGCAAAATAAAAGTAATAAAAATACAAAGTCTATGTGGGTGCCAAAAGCACTACATCCTCCACCTCCTAAGCAAACATCTCCATTGCTTCCTACACCCCATCCACATCAAAAGCTTCAACGTTTATCACAATGTGTGCAACCATTGGTCATGGTTTCCTTCCATTTCACAACAATTCCACATACCTCCATCCCCTCACCCTTCACTCATTATCCTACATATCTCCCCCACCACCTTCCTATGGTCCATGCTTTTGGCTAACCCTCCCCATTCATCTTTTGCATAAGTCCCATATAAGTCCTATATCTTCCCTACATAATCTGCATCATAATCTATTATTTCCCTCCATAATCCACATCATAATCCATCATCTACCTACTCCATCTCCATTTCATGTCATCCCTTACCAAAATCTATGAGCATAATGACATTTGACATGGTCCATGCAATGACATCCATCCCTAGTGGGACTATCACCTTTCATGCAACTAGACACTTCAATCCCTCCTATCCATATTCCCCTTCTCCTATCCAAAAATTCCAAAAGAAAATTCAAAAAAACAAAATAAAATTAAAAATTAAAAAAAATCCCTTAGATCCAGCAGTGAAAACTTGGTAAACAGGTGCCCTGGATAAGTAGCATGATGAAAACCTAGAAAATAGGAATCATGTGTAAGTTGTTTTTCTATGTCACTCATACATGGGGGCACAATGTCTTATCTATCCAACTTATCATTTCCATCATACCTACCATCTTTAGCCATCATACATACCTATCATATTGAGTGCATTCATCCACCCTTCTCCTTTTGGTCTTGATGAAGATATAGGGGAAAAATGTTGAAACATGTTTTGGGTCTCTTAACATACCTCATCATATCCAAGCTAATCATATCATTATCCTATTGTCATACATTTTGTCCAAAAAAATCCTAAGTCTTGTACCTAGAATGGGGCATGTTATTCCTATGCGAGATAGTCTTTGGAAATCACATACTTGCTCTCTTATGATGCATACATCCATTCCATTCACTATGACCTATCCTTTCCATCCATCCATCGATCACAAGCCTTTTATCCCTTATCCCATTAGCCACCCTTTCATCCATCAATCCCATCTATCTCCTTGCACCTAGACTTGGTTTTCCCCTTATCATTGGTATATAGCACAAAGGCTACTCAAAATTTTCATCCTTTGACACCTCAAAACATTTTGAAAAAAAAAAAATCAAAAAATTTCAAAAATTACAAAAAAATCAAAACATTTCAAAAATCCAAAAAAAATCAAATAGCCAACAAAAATCCAAGTAATAAAATCAATCCATCTA